>JAANYP010006516.1:0-182568 GCA_020465985.1 Centrapalus pauciflorus
ACATATATATATATATATATATATATATATATATATATATATATATATATATATATATATATATATATATATATATAATTAGGTTCATCAGCGTACCCTAATGTGAATGATCATTCACATATATTTTTTTTGAATAGACATGTATAAGACAACATTATAAGACTTTTTTTTTTTCAAAAGGAGCAACAAGATTCATAAGATTCAAAAGCTATTTTATGGTTGTTCACAATGTTCACAACGAATAAAGTGTTCACAAAAGATCCTTAGTCTATATACATACATACATATATATATATATATATATATATATATATATATATATATATATATATATATATATTCTTTCAGTATTATTTATCAACTGTTTATTATTATTATATGGTCGTATGCATCTTCTAGAATAAACTATCTTTTTATTCTATATTATATACATAAATTTTTATGTTATACATTCATAATATATAATATACCTTAATTTGTTTTATATTATTAAACTACCTTATATTATAATATAATTGGTATTTTTAAATCCACACTCCCCTACTAATTATACGCCCCCTTTAATTACTCCTTAATGACACTAATCATTACATAATAATCAATTTATTTGATGGACATTAATTATTTTATTTCATAATAAATATATAATAATTTAATGATTTGACTAATTAATATTAAATTTGATTTATAATTTATAAACCCCGTTATGATTTATAATTTATACACCTCTCATTGTCACATCATTATTCAATTATTATTATTATTAATTTCATTATTAATAAAATTAAAAATTAAAAATTAATATAAAAAATAATTAATAATCTATAAAATAAAAAAAATAAAAAATAAATTGTTATAAAAAGTATAACGAATCTATACAGGTTAGCAGTCTGTCTTTATACATATCATTCAAATTCTACAAAATTAAGATCAATATTACAACTGAGTTGTTTGTAGGCGAGTAACCGATCTTTGTACACTTCAGCCCATCCACTTTCTTTTTCCACATATTTTTTTGGAAACCTGAGGCATTGACCTTCTTCCAAATCAACTTTTATAAAATGGGTTCCTTGCACATGTGCAATTGTGATTGAATGATTTGCGAACGTGGATTTGACCAAAGAGGAAAGTATGTTAAGCAGTGTTCATGAACAATGCAGTTACTTATTGGAGAACAAAATACCAGCGTCATGCATCCGCATCCAACAATTAGCAGGTGCAAAACTGGAACCAAAAAAATTGAGGGAGTTTTCTAGTCTTATGTAGTCATTATCAAAGATAATTTTATATTGCTTCTTATTTGTATGTAACTCCTCCAATAATTCGCGACGAACTAAAGGCCATTCACTTTAATGGCGACCCATAGCAACAACTACAAATCGAAAACCACAATTTTCATCCCCTAAAAATCTTCTATTCTGATGACATACGGTTGAAAAACTTGTGGAATTTCATTCATCAACAGATGACTATAGCGTATTGGTTCCTATATAATTGGAAAAAAATAAAGTTTTCTATCAAAATTTTCTGTTTAAAATATAATTTTAAATGCATTAAATATAAAATATTCTTACGTTTGATACGCTTTGTTGAGAAAAATCTGCATTGTATGGATAATAATAGTACAGTGATGGGTGCTCCTGATTAAATAGATAATATGATAAGTAGTTAGACAGAACTTGCTTGTCTTTGGTGGGGGTTTTGATTTTTTTTTTTTTGCGAGCACTAGTATTTCTGTTGTCAGATGGCTCTCGGACATTTTGTAACAATCCCAAATAGTTTCTGCAACATACGCATGTTCCCCACCATAGTTGGTTCCTCCTCAAAAACCTTCTCAAATGCCTCTAAGGAGGGTTTACAATTAAGATCGACTATTGGTTCTTCAATAGTTGGTGGAAGTATTTCTAATGTTTTCCAAAATGAGTCCACAACAGTAAGTGGAATGGGCTCACCAATATTACGATAAATAGATATTTCATGTGCACACGGTAGCCCATATGTAGTTGAATTCTCTTTTTCTACGCATGAACACGAACGCAATACTAAATGTTATGTTGGTAGAAGTTAAACCGACTATTTGTAATAGTGACATTTTATCCCTGTATGAAAAATATAATAAGTACGCAATGCAAAACGAATTTCTAATAAAAATTATATATATATATATATATATATATATATATATATATATATATATATATATATACACACACACACACACACATATGAAAATTTAATCAATATTTCACGTACCGATTTGTTTTGTATGTTGCATCTATCAACAAAATCTGAGGAAATGTCCGACATATTCTTATTGAAATTGGATGACAAAAAAACATGTCTTCCAATTTATTTGTTATTGAATTTGTCTGGAACAGGTATAAAAATCCTCTTCGATCTAGTTCTTCCATCAGAAATCGGCTTTGTACCCGTTTCTTTTTCCTTATTGTGCTTAGTGCGTTCATTGTAAACTGTTCTTAACGATGAACAATTATCTTCATTCTCAGCTTTTAAATTGATAAGGATATCACGTGGGCCCAAGTCGGCATCAGATAAATCACGTACCTTTTGTTTCTCTTTTTTAGTTAGATTAGGAGCTTGCCCCTTCCTAGGTCCGTGATCATGCATACCACATAAAACTTCTAACTTCTACGATCTTATATCATCCAAATTGCGAGAAGCTATTATTTCAGACGTACATCCAATTTTCTTTGTTGCAGTGGCTCTACTGGGCCCAATATCCTTATACTCTCCACTACGTTCGCAAACCCACCATATTTTTTACTTCATTTTTTTAGAATATTTGGAACGCATTTTTATTAAAATTACTCTGACATTTTTCGCAACATCTTACACCCATTCAGTTACTTCTTCAAGAGATGCAAAATTCTATACGAAAAATAATATCTTTTAATAACTATGCAAATTTATACTAATATGTAAAAAAGTTACGAGATGTTAATAAATTTAACTGAACTGAGGAAAATGCATCTGTTGTATCCAAAACGTAATCTTCACATCTCGCCATGAAATTATTAAAAATTTTGAAGAAAACAAATATACTTGAACGTAGTTTTCTTTTTGTGATTAGTGTGAAATTGTTAAAATCCTTATGAAATCAGAAAGGGAAATGTGATAGAATATATATATAGGCAACAAAGTGCCCCAAAATGCATGAATCAATAATGATCCAAAAATGACCGAAAATGTGTGAATCAACAATTAATCAATAACTATTATTTCCGTGAATCAATAGTGACACAAAATGTCAATATCAACTTCACCGATCAATAATGCCCATCACGTTTTTTTTATTTTGATTACCAAAATGCCATTGTCATCATTTTTTGAATAGTCGATTATTTATTCGTCATTTTTGATTTTCAACTTTGGGTTTCTCAGCCAGTCTCATTAATAAATATTCTTGACAAAAATAATCTTTCTTCACTTAATTTGGAGTTTCCAAAATATTTTGAATATTTAAGCTTCTTTCGCATCTTTCGTCGAAAATCCAACTTTGCTCCTTTTTAGCTCCAAAAATTAAAAAAAAATATTTTAAAAATTATATAAAATTTCTAAAAATTTACAACACATAATTTTTTTTTTTGATTCTTTGGTGTAACTAAAAAAAATTATGCGTAATTATTAATTAATTAAGATTTATTTTTAAAAAATTAAAAATAAATCATTTGATGTGACAAGAGGGTGTGTGATGTGGTAAAATTAAAAAAAACAAAAAAAAACATTTCAATTTTCGAAAATTAAAAAAAAATCTTAAAAATTATATAGAATTTAAAAAATTAACAACACATTCAATGTAATTAAAAAAATTGGGTAATTATTAATTTATTAAAATTTATTTAAAAAATAATATGAATTTTAAAAGATTAAAAATAAATCATTTGACGTGACAGAAGGGGTGTGTGATGTGGTAAAATGAAAGTGGGGGTGTATATTTATAAGTGATGTGATGTGAATGATGTATAATTTGATTGTTGATGTGACACCGTCATTAAAATTATTAATGAAGGGGGTGTACGATTAGTAAACGAGTGTCATTAGTCCGGGGGGCTGTACGTTTCACACGACCCAATATGATTTTATAGTATATATTAAAATTTATTGTTGTATTTTTTTATTCATATATTAGTTTATGAACCACATATTACACAAATAATATTTAATAAATAATAGGATAAATAAAATGTATATAAACCTAAAATCAAACCATATAAATATTAATCATAATACAATGTAATATAATGGTAACGACATATCGCAAATTGTGTTCTATTTTATTATATATACTAGTTTATGAACCCACGTATTATGTGGATAATTTTTAAAAAGTAATTGGTTATATAATATGTATGTAAACTTATAATTAAACAATATAAGTATTAAGTATTATAAAAAATACAATAAAAGTATAGTTATTTGTCAAAAATATTATCTATCTATATTTTTATAATATAAGTGAATAATAGTTATTTTTTAACATTCTTTTAAAGTTTTATTTCTAAATTAATAAAACATGTTATGCCATATATTTTTTTTTATTAATATTGTCCTTTTCTTTTCAAATATAATCTTATTTATTTTAATATTTTTAATTGCGTTTTATAATATACTTATATATTTTTAAGTGATATAATTTAAGATTTTGTATTTTATAAATATTATTTGAAGTTTATGTATACACTAGTTATTAAAACATATATATCTTAAATGTTATTAAAAAAAAAAAATACAATAATAGTGATAACAATAGATCTAGGTGAATCACAACATTAACACACAAATCTCTTTTCTTAAATGATTGAATTTGCTCTCAACATGAAATACAAAGATGAAAATGGCAAACTCTTAGAAAAATCCTATGGAATTTTCCTATATATACTAACCTAATATCTAACTATCATCTAATTACATGATTGATCCTGGACTTCTATATATACAATTATAATTGATTTCAACTATATATATTTGTTCCTAACAATCTCCCCCTTAAAGATGAAATCAATTTTTCAATCAAAGTTCAAAGCATGAACTTTACACAACAATTCTAGACAAAGTAAATGTCTTCAAGATTTTAAAAACTTGATCTTCAAAAATTTTCTCTTTTCTTCTCTTCTATCTCTGAATCTTCAAAGAAACTTTCATTTTCATTGACTCTCTCTGATCTTCATATCTCTTCTTCTTTGATCTTCTCTTTTCTTATGAATAGACTCTCCCCTTGAATCATGAATAAACTTTGATTCTTTCCCTTGATCAAATAAAGACAACATATCATCTGTTATCTTGAACTCATCTGCAATTGTCACAATTGTCTTCAGTAGTTGTTGTAAATGTCTTCAAAATATTCATCAGTTGGCTCTGAAATACAACGTTTCTCCCCCTCATGATTATCATAAGAATTATGAACATCATGTAAAATCTTCAGAGACACAGATGCAATGAAATTACAATTTCAGACATGAATACAGACAGGAATACAACAACAATTACAACTAAGAAATATTACAAATTTTCTCTCTCCCCTCAAAATGAAATCCTCTATTTCAAATATGTCCTCTCCCCCTATTCTGAACAAATTTATCACTCCCCCTCAAATGGATACTCTCTCCTTACAGAAAAAAACAAACTCAAAGCTTTTCAACTTGACTTCAAAAATGTAACACGTCCATTTATAAGTTAACAAGTCCAGGTCCACATAGGAATCCTGTTTGCACAATAGACATAATCTATGTGACCTACTTTCAGCGCTGGCGTGATGTTAACACTGGTAGGATTTCCAAATAGTCATCGTGAAATCCTTTATCATGAAAGAATCACTCGTATTTGTTCCGGCTTAGTCACTTTCGACTAGCAGTTTATAGTCGCGCAGACTGTTAGACTCGATGTCTCCTAAAAGTGTATATAATCAGCTCTAGACACAATGTGCATCAAATGAAATTGGAGACCGGAGCAAATGTCTTCCTTGTTTCAATATCAATAATATCCAAATGATATATTGATAGAAATGTGCTATATCTCCATGATTCTTGAAACAGAAATCTTTTGAGAGATAACTGAGTGGTTGGTGGGGTTAAGTGCATGCGTCACTGGGTCCATGACGTCTTTTTCAATATCAAGTCACTTAGGGCTTGTAGATTTTGAGGTTTACCCAGCCGACACAGTGTAGGTAGGATTTTCTTTTCTTCTAATCCTTTCTCAACTCTCAGATCTCAGCATTTTTCAACTAAGCTCCCTCCAGCTCACTTTTGAGAAATACAAGACAAAAGCTTCATAGTGAAAGCATGATCTGATGCACCACCATATCCTTTCAATATACCCCTCTCATTTACATTTTACCTCTGCTCTACCTTGTCAGTATCCCGTGATAACTGACACTTCTCAACTAATAGACCTAAAGAACCCTCTCCCACACAAACTATAATTGGTTTTCTCATTGGGTAGGTCTTCCGGTACTGGTTAGACCATAGAAGCGATAGTTATGCCTATCACACAAATTAGGTGCATAATCGAAGTCAGCAAAAATAGTATTTAGCGTTTCAGCTCATGGGATATCATCATAGCTAAAGAGTTGGATTTTTAGCTCAGATGAATTAGAAGATGTAATTCAAAATAAATGTTAGGGAATGATGCGTTGGGAGATATCAGAATGAAATGTAAAATCTGATATAAGAAATGAAATGAATCAGATTTTTTATGAAAGAATTAGCTCATGGGAGATCATGGGAGAATTTAGAATGAATAAATGGGAATAATTATTACAAAGAGAATCTCAGAATCAATGAGATTATGAATAATCAAAGAGATTAGATCAATTAACCTCAATGATATGTTTAGAGAATTTTTTTTTAAAACAGCTCAAAAACTTTTTATGTGTGCACAAAATATTTTCGTGAAAAAAAAAATACACACAGTTTTGTGAAAAATGTCATCGTCAAAGAATGTCTGAAACTCCCCCTGGAAATAAGCACACAAACTTAGTCAGCTCATAGGAAAAAAATTATAAAAATAAAACTCCCTCTAATTCAATGCAGCGTCAGAGTTGAATTCAGGGTAGGAATTCCAGAAAGATTTGTCTTTCAGACTCGGGTTCTAATCTGAAGTGATTAGAAGCCATTTGTCGCAGAAGCTCGGGTTTCAGTCTGAAGTAACTGAAAACCATTAGCTTGGGTTCTGTACTAAAAAGTACAAAATCCAATTCCAATGAAGATCGGGTTCTTGTCTGAATTGAATAAAAACCATTTTGAGTTGAAGCACGGGTCTTGACCTGAAGTAATCAAGAGCCTATAAAAGTAAAGAACGGGTCCTGAACTGATTTGAACAGGAACTTTTGTGAGATGAAGCCCGGGTTCTAATCTGTACTAACTAGAAGCTTGATGAGGTGAAGTCTGGGTTCTAGTCTAATATGACTAGAAACCTTTTAAACTTGCAAAATCAAGATTTCTTTGGTATCCAAACTGATTTGGATCCAGACTTGTTAGCACTTTTGGGTACCCATCTCAAGACGGGTTTTGGGACCCACTTAAACTTGGGTTTAGGTACCCATTGCAAATTATATCTTTCAGCTTCTTTCTCAAAAGTTGTGAATAAATTTCTTTGAATATTAGAAAATGGAATATCTGAATTTCTAAAGAAATTTGAACTTGAATGATCGGAATTTTGCGAACTCTTCTTTTTGAAAATCTGTCAGGTTCTTGCCTGTTTCTGATAATACTTGGTATTTTTCAGTGAAAATGTTTTCTGATAAGAATGACAAGTATTTTCAGAAACTTTAGGAAAATTTGACTTTGAAGATTCACCAGTGTGAATCTTAACCGGAAGTTGTTCAATAATTTTATCTTTGCCTTTGTGTATCTTTAACAGATACTTAATTTTGGGATCTGAAGATGAATCAAACTTAAAGAATTCAGTTGGATTCTTTTCAATTTCTGTGGATAAATAAGAGTGATCATCTTTAATTTTCAACAAACTGAAGGATCTTTAACCTCTAATTCTTTTGAAGAAGGAGAATCATTCAATTGTTTGGTGAGATGAAATATCTGATCTTCTAATCCTTTGATAATGACCAAATAAGAATTTTTGTCATTATCAAATGATTGGTAATCGGTCTTAAAAAATTGTTCTTTGATTAAAAACATATTTCTTTCATCTTCAAACAATTTAGATTTAGCTTTAAAATCTTGTTCTTTCAGTAAGAACTCATGTCTTTACTTCTTAAGTGAATCTTTAGTTAAAGACACCTCTTTTTCAAGAGCAAAAATTCTCCAGATTTGTTTAAAATACAATTTTAATCAGTCTGATTTAGCTTGGAAAGTGTTTCTTCAAGATCTTTAACTTCCTTATATAGTTCAGATCTTTCAGGCAAAAGATATTTCATATGAGTTGTAGTATGAGATTCTCTCGTTTCAACTCATCAAGTTCTTTATTTAATTCAGATATTTTCAAATTAAGAGCAGTACTCTCAGAATTTTCTTTGACTTTCAAGCTCTGAATTTCTTCTTTCAGTATTGATACATCACATAAAGCAAGAGCTTTATCTGTATTAGTCTGAATAAGAATGTCGTAATTGTTCTTACGAATCTTTTCAGATTCAGTAAGTTTTTCAATCAGCTTAGACTTTGTGTCAGGATCAAAATCACTACCTAAGATTAACTGGTTTGAATCAATCAGAGTATAAAACCAATAACCTTGTATTCAATCAAAGTCCAATTAAGAAGTTTGCGGAATAACACTTAACTGTTTTAAGAAAAGCTTTCAGAACAAATAACACATAAATATAATAAAAACCAAATCTTTTGTATTGCCAAACTCAATGATTACAATCACCTCTAATCTGTTTGATTAGACGAAGAACACAGACTGTTCTTAGGGTTTTACAACCTTAGAGGCTTATGAAAACTTAATCAGAAAGCAATTACAACTGAATCAAAACATGTACGTGCAGACTTATAATAGAAAAACCAATTCTATGTATATATAAAGCCTTCTGATTTGTTTCCTTGAAAAACTCTGATTTCTCTGGTAGTAGATATGCTTGAATCTTCGAATATAAATCTTTTCCTGAATTTCAGCACTTTCTGTTTATTGAACTGTTGAGCAGCTTGAAGACTATCTGTTGAGCAGCTTGAACTTGAACACTGGCAGCTTGAACTTTTGAACTAGCAGCTCGAACTTACTCAACTAACAGCTTGAACTTTGTAATTACACAGAAAAGCTACTAATAGTTTGAGAAATCTAACTAACAGCTTGACATACTTAGATATTTCCCAACAATCTCCCCCTAACTTAAATTCTTTACACAAGACTTTAAGTTTTTTGTACAAATAAGGAAATAAAACAAAGTAAACTGTTATCTACAAACTAAGGCATCCAAAAACTTACAGCTGTGAAAGTTTCTGCTTTATTGCCTTTAAAAATTCTCTTTTCATCTCTTCCTTATCACAGTAAATCGTCACTGAGCTTATATGCAGTAACCATGCTTTTGGAAGATCAAAGAACTCAAAATTGAAGAACATGTTGGATCCGTTTGCAAATTTGAGTCTATATGTCTTTGATTTCACATATAGATCAACATGTACAATCTTCATATCCTTGGCAGCTTCTATGTCACTTCTGATAGATTCTGGATCAAAAATGCTTTAAAGATCTTTTACACTCTGCTTAACCCAAAGAAGTGGAGACCTGGACTGATTAACTGTTCCAATACGATGCATTTATGTCAGCTCTTCTCTGGTCATCCTCTGTACTAGATGAACTATGCTCTTGTATTCTTCCTCAGGACCATCTTCTCTTTTGACTACAAGGTGATATTTTAAATCAATGTCATCCATTGACTTAGCATACCAGTATGTAATAGGAGGCTTGGAGAAGTCATGCTGATCGAGGGTCTTTTCAATTTCCATTACTTTCTGCAACTGATGTTCAAACAGTACTCTTTTCACCTGATCAAGCTTTGCTTGTGGAATTGAGTCGGAATGAGGATCAGTTGCAACAGCTTGAACAGGAGGAGAAGGATCACTGACACCAGCTTGACCTGGTTCTTGTTGGCTTTGGACTTGTTGGGAGACTTTGGCTGCGTTCTGTTTCTCCATTTCTTTGTCATGTAGATCTTGCAGCTTTTCTGTTGGCCATGACTGAGCCATTACTCTTGGAATTCCAACTGATGCTGATAAGTTTATCAAACATTTTCTATGTTCTGCCTTTGAATGCCCTGTTGGCATTTTCATTTTCTTCTGATTCTGCTTGACCACAAACCCTCTTAGGTAATCACCTAAGGTTTCATCATCTTTCATTGGAGCATGAGTTTGCTGGTCTAAGAGATCATCCTGTTCTTCTGCTAATTTTCTGGCAAACTCAGCATCATGAGCAACCTGGGCTTCTTTAGATGAGAATTTAATCTTTGGAGCTTCAATGAGTATGCCTTTGCCCTTATCTCTGGAAGCTGATGCTATGGATTGGACTGTACTGACAGGATCCTGATTTCCTTCTCTGATAACAACTCCAGTTGTTCTGATAGGGGCAGCTTGAGTTTCTAGGCTAACAGCTTGAGTAGCTGTTGGGACTGTTAGCCTAGTATCTGGGACTGTTGGAGCAGAGGTTGAAGCTGTTTGGACTGAAATAGGGATCTCCTGATTCTCCCCCTTTTTGGATGCATTGGTTTGGCCAGGAGGACCTACAACCTTTTCCATTAGGGATCGAACCATCTTCTCAAGTTGAATGATCTTATTTCCACAGAGGGTGAACCCTTGATGAAAATAATCCATTCTCTGATGTTGAGCTGCTACTGTCTGTTGGAGTGCTGTGATTTGTGCCCCCTGTGTAGCAATAGGGACTTGTAATGTTCCAATACTGCTACAACAGGTTTCAGCTGAGGATCTGTCAATATCATAAGTTGCAGACTAGCCTCAAGATCATCAAATGAGAGTGGTATTTGAGATCTATCATTGGCATGAATTCCAGAAGTAGAAACATCTGGGCCCCTCTGTTCTTGGTACCGGGGACTTCCAGAAGGTGCTTGCACACCCTCTGTTGCCATGGGTGTGGTCTTAGTGAAGTTGACACTGTCCTGTGCCTCTTGTGCAGAGACATCAGTAGTGTCAGCCACAAACCACATATGGACATCCTCTGATGGGATGGCCACCTCCAAACTGAGGGTGGGAGTGTCCTCAGTGGGTTCCCTTTGGGTATTCTGTGCAGAAGTGTCCTCCTGCACAGGGATATTTGGTTCTGGTATTGGGGCTGAGGAGGAAGGAGCTCCTGAAACCCTTTGTCTTTTGTATTGTATGAGTGGGGATGTGGGTGTGATAGAAGGAGCAGAAGGAGTATTTGTATCATGAGGAGTGGGTTGGGGTCCTGGGGGTGAAGCAGTGATGGATGGCTGAGCCTGCTCAGGACCCTCTCCTCTGTTTGTTGGATTGATGCCCAGCATTGCAGAAGGCAATGGGACATCTACATTCAAAAAATTGGCACTTGCTTTTAAAAGTCTTTTTATTGATGGTAAAGAGTGCCTATGGGAAACATATATCCTTTTATGTATATTAAAATTATTGCAAGATCTTGCAATTATTTCAGCCAAAAATCGTGGGTACATAAAAAATTTCCCATGCTTTAGGGCATGATGCTTTAACATCCCCTGAAAAATCATGTTTGAAAAATTAAACTGTTGGCCCGTTGATAAACACACTAAGGCAGTGGCTATATTTGATGAAAATTCTGACCAACCAGTTCTTTTAGGGCTAATACACTGTGTTATAACATGCACAAGATATTTCCATTTAGGGGAAAAATGTGCTTTAAAAAAAGTGAAAGAATCAGTAGGGCCCCTATACCCTATTGCAAAAAGTCCTTCATGTAATGCAGTAAGGGATAAATCAGATATACATGTGGCATCTTGAAGATGCAAGTGTTGGCGGATGGTTTCCTCATTGATAGAAATAGGGTTGCCATCGATTTTGGATATCAAAGAGGTGACTCCATTGATAGTTTTGACTGAGGCAGATTTCCAGAACTGCTCTATATGAGATATATAGATGGTGGGATTTATAGTGCGGGCATGATGGAGATGGGAACTTCGAAGGAAGTCCATCATGTCGTGGAATGGTTGAAGGTCAGTGTGTTTGAGTGAATAAGGAAGATAGTTGTGTTCTTTGACAAACTCCATTGACGATCAAACGGTGATTCAGGGTTTGAGAGATGAGCGTGTGAATAGCTCAGAGAGAAGGTTTGGAAAAGATCGTGGAAGATATTTTTGCAACTGGTAGTTACAATTGAACGAAACTGGGACCTTTAAAGGTTTGGACATTTCGAAAATATCTAATCCCGCGCACACACTTATAAGAAATTACCGAATTACCCTGCACACTTTGACAGATCAAGTGAAAACAACTAACAGTCCGAGTGAAATGAACTAGCAGCTTGAGAGAAGACTCAAGCTGTTAGTTGAAAATTAAGCATATTCTAATGAAACAGTGTCTCCCCCTTAATCAAGCATAAGAAATAAATATATTCTTCATAAAATAAGAGAGAATGATGAAAAAACAAATTAATTCATATTAACCATGCCAATATTTGATACTAGGAAGGTGAATCTTCCTACATCAAATGGTTTTGTAAATAGATCAGCTAACTGATCATCTGTATGAATTTTGGTAACTTGGATTAATTTTTCTCATTACAATCTCTTATAAAATGAAATCTAATGTCTATATGCTTGGTTTTGGGAAATTTCACTGGATTTTGTACGATGCTTATGGCACGTGAGTTGTCAATGTAAATAGAAGTAGATAAAAAGTTCATACCATAGTCTCTCAGTTGATTCTGAATCCACATCACTTGGGAACAGCAGCTGGCAGCTGCTACATATTCTGCTTCAGTAGATGAGGTGGAGACAGTTGTTTGCTTTTTGCACTGCCAAGAGACCAGTCTTGCTCCTAGATATTGACATCCCCCAGTTGTGAATATTCTGTCAATGTTGCATCCTCCATAGTCACTGTCAGAGTAGGCTGTTAGTTCAAGAGGAGAGTCTTTAGGATACCATAGGCCCAAATGTGGTTGGCCTTTGAGATATCTAAAAATTCTTTTAACAGGAAACAGATGTGAGTACTTTGGAGCACATTGAAACCTGGCACAAACACAAACAACAAACATTATATCAGGTCTAAAAGATGTGATGTACATTAGTGAACCTATCAAGGATCTGTATAGGTGAATGTCCACATCTACTCCATCTTTGTCTGCATCAAGCTGCTTGTGAGTGTCCATTGGAGTACTAGCAACTTTGGTATCTTTGTAACCAAACTTTTCCAGGATGTCTTTAACATACTTTGATTGACTTATAAAAAGTCCTGTGGGCTTCTGCTTGACCTGCAATCCTAGAAAGAAGGTGAGTTCTCCCATTGAACTCATTTGAAACTTTTTGTGCATCAAGGTTTCAAACTCCTTGCACAGAATGTCATTTGTTGACCCAAAAATGATATCATCAACATAGATCTGAACAACCAAAATCTCTGATTTGATGGACTTTGTGAACAATGTCTTGTCCAGAGTACCTCTCTTGAATCCATTTTGTAGAAGGTATGAGGACAAAGTGTCATACCATGCTCTTGGGGCTTGGTGGAGTCCATAGAGGGCTCTGTCTAATTTGTAGACTCTGTCTGGATATTTATAGTCCTCAAATCCAGGGGGTTGACACACATAAACATCTTCTTCAATTGTACCATACAGGAATGCAGATTTCACATCCATTTGGTACACTTTGAACCCTTTGAAACTGGCATAAGCTAGGAACAGTCTGATGGCTTCTATCCTTACTACTGGAGCAAAGACATCATCATAATCTATTCCTTCTTCTTGAGTCTATCCTTGTGCTACCAATCTTGCTTTGTTCTTGATTACTACACCTCTCTCGTCCTTCTTGTTTCTGAAAACCTATCTTGTACCAATTGCTCTCTTTCCTCTAAGTAAGTCAACTAGAGTCCATACATTCTGAATCTTGAATTGCAGTAGTTCTTCCTGCATTGCCTCAATCCAAGATGGATCTTTCAAAGCCTCAGATGCCTTCTTAGGTTCTAATTGTGACATGAAACATGCATGTTCAAAGGCAGCAAGACTGAATTCAGGAACGGCTGATTCAACATCAGTAGACTCCTTGTGAACCATTGTCCTTATCTGTACAGGAGTGCGTGGATCACCCATTATCTGATTGAGAGGGTGATACTTGTGAACTCTGAGTGTGGGCTCTCTGTCTGTCTGAAATGATGCTCCTAGATTTGTATCATCTCCTTCAGGACCACTTGATGGTTCCGCTTCAGGAACAGCTTGACCAGAAGATGGGACTATTTCCCTATTTGATGGAGCTGTTACCTCAGGACTTGGGATTGGCACTTCATAATCTAGATGTGTATCATGTTGAGCATCAAGTACCCCTGGTGGGTCACAAGATAGAAGTGGTAGAACAATATACTCATCTCATTTATCAGAATCTTCAACAGTCTGAAACTTTGTGCCAACAGCTTGAATATTTGTGTGACCAGCATGAGAATTTGTGTTGTCAGCTTCAACCCTGTTTTCATCAGTTTCTGCAGTATACTCAACAAAGCTTAGAGAATTTGTTAGTGAATTTAAATCAAACAACCAATCAGGACAAGTGCCTTTGACATTTGCAGTGTTTTCATTAAACTCAACATTGACACTTTCTTCAATGGTTTTAGACACACTATTATATACCCTATAGGCTTTGCTTTGAGTAGAGTATCCTACATAGAAACCTTCTTCAGCCTTACTTTCAAACTTACCTAAGTGAGTTTTAGTGTGAAGAATAGTGCATGAACAACCAAAAGACTTTAGAAAGGCTATTAAGGGAACTCTGTGATGGAATAACTCATATGGAGTTTTCCCTTGTGATTGAACAACTTGAACACTATTTAGCACATAACAAGCTGTATTGACTGCTTCTGCCCAAAAGGTCATTGGCAGTTTGGAATCAGCTAGCATGGTTCTAGCAGCCACAATTAAAGTTCTGTTCTTTCTTTCAGCAACACCATTTTGTTGTGGTGTTCTTGGTGCACTATATTGCCTTGCAATACCTTTAGACTTACGGAATTGTTTAGGATATGATTTTTAAACTCAGTTCCATTGTCTGACCTGATCACCTTAACTTTTAAGTTGGATTAGTTTTCTATCTTAATGATAAATGATTTAACTAACTCAGCAGTTTCATCTTTAGTCTTAAGAAAGTAGACCCATGTAAACCTGGTGAAATCATCAACAATGACTAAACAGTAAGCTCTTTTATTCAAACTCAAAACAGAAGTTGGACCAAAGAGATCCATATGAATAAGATGAAGAGCAGATGAGATTGAATTTACTTCTTTGGCCTTATGAGAAGTTTTGTGTTGCTTGCCTTTAAGGCATGCTACACAATGATCATCACAGATGAACTCCTTTTGTGGTAAACCTCTTACCATATTCTTTTTGACCAAAACAGTCATAGATTTGAAATTCATGTGACATATCCTTCTTTGCCAAAGAGCAGACTCATTAGATGATGCTTTGGATATCAAACAGCTTAAAGTATTTGATTTGGATAAAAGATCTGTGTCCAAACAGTAGACATTGTCCTTTCTTGGTGTTCTTATTAAAACAAGATTTTCAGGTATTTTAAAATCTTTTGAAAGAACAATGCACTCAGAGTCTGTGAATAGAACAATATTTTGTTTATCGCAGATTTGAGACACACTTAGTAAACTGTACTTCAGCTGTTCAACATACAAAACATCATTGAAGATCATATTGCCTGCGTTGACAGTACCTTTACCTGTTACCTTACCTCCCTTGGAATTTCCACCAAATGCAACAAATCCTCCTTCAAAGCCTTTGAAATTTGACAAACATTCAGCATTGCCTGTCATGTGCCTAGAGCATCCACTGTCCAAATGCCATCTTGTTTTATGTTGTGACCTGTGGGTGCCCTTCACAAATAAAAGCTTAGTAAGTAGTGGAGTAAACCTAAACCAAGTTGGTTTTGGGTTGTCCTTGTGCATTGACATAACTAAACAATGTTTGTGACTTTTTATACTTAGTGAGATCCACTGGTGGATTCTGTGATGAATGTTTAGTTATGACATGAGGTATCCAGGTGTTCTTTCCATCATTAACAGTCTCAGATGATCCATTACTTGTTCCAGATTTAGGCTTAACAGTTTGAACTGAGTTTTTAGTGCTAACAGCTTCAGAGTTTGCACTACCAGTTCCAACTTTAGGCCTAGCAGTCTCAACATTTGTATCAACAGTTTGATCTGAGTTTTTGCCTTTAACACACCATATCTGTTTAAAATTTGATTTGGGCTTTGCCAAAACTTGTTTTTAATGTGTAGTCTGTTTTTATTGATTTTTAAGAACCTGTGATCAACTGTCTTCTTTGGAACTGGTGCAACAGGTGGTTTGGCCTTAGAATTCTTTGTGTTTTGAACAGATACCTGTTTCTGAACCACAGTCTGTTTTGCAACAGATGGTTTATACAAACAATGCCTGGCCAAATGATTTTTCCTGCCACAATGGAAGCATCTTTTGACTGTTTTGATTGGAGAACCAGTTTTGTTGGACCATAACTGGTTCCTGTTCCTTTGATTTCCCCTTACCTGCTGTTGTTTGGGAAACTTTTGGACCCCATGCTTTTAGCATGTGCAGATTGGAAAAGTGTTACCCCTTTTATTACCTTTTGAGGAAGATGCAATGTTACAGTTAGAAGGTACAGAAACATGTGGAGCAGCACTGCATATACTCATCTTCTCTTTTCCTTTCTTACTGGGGGTAGGGGTTTCTATAGGTGCACTCATTGTTTTGGGTTCTCTCTCAACTTCTTTACTCTCACAGCCTTCATTTGGAATCAGTTCTTCTTTAGATTCAGGACTGTATTCAAGGATAGGATCTACAGTTGTCATTGACTCATCTAATGGTTCATTAACAAGCCTATCAGCAACTTCACTCATGGGATGAATGTATTTGTTGTTGTATGGGGGTGGAGTGGCTCTGTATCCTGTACCTTCTTTGGGATTGAGCTGAGATTTTACCCTATCTTTAAATTGAACTTCCATTAGGTGTTCCAGCTTTTGATTTGCCAATTTGAAGTTTCCTAAATCTATATTGACAGATTCTATTTTCTTATTAGCTTCTAACACCTTCTGTTCAACCTCATCTAATTACTTATTTAGGGACTCTATTTTCTTATTCAGTTCATTTTTCTACCACTCATGATATGTTCTATCATGTCCCATTTGAATCTCATTATCTTTATAGTCATTGATCTGTTTTTCAAGATCTTCTATGGCATGCATGTACTCATACCTCCTTTCTTCCATCTTAGCTAGAGTTTTGCACATGCTCTCATTATGATCTCTGTACTTTTTAACCATATTTTTGCATGTTTGAGAACAGAGTTTAGCATTTACCTCATATGGTAGTTCAGTGGAAGTAACATTAGATGTTTCTGCCTTAAGAGCTTGATTTTGAAACTCCTCTTCTGTCTGATCACTCCAGTCAAACACATTGTCTTCTTGAGAAACAAGTGCTTGTGATGATGAAGCTTGATTAGTCTTTTGGGGTCTTGGTGGCTGTTGTCCTTGGGATCTGCATTCTCTGGCAAAGTGTCCAAGCTTGTGGCATTTAAAGCATTCAACTTTTGATTTATCAAATGCTGGTTTGCCTTCTGGTCTGGCTTGAAAGTTTGGTCTGCCAGTTCTTTTCAGAAATCTTTTAGCCCTCATAGTCAACATAGCATGCTGCCATTTCAAGTCCATCTCTTCTAGATCATCTGGATGGATTTGTTCTAAATCTTCAGCATTTAGAGCAAACAGTCCATCATTGGCAACAAAAGCTTCATAATGAACTTCAGTAGAGTTACCATCAACACCTGAAAAGGAATCACAACAATTAGATTTATCAGTTAATGCTGATGACAGCAGAGCAGTGTTTTGATTGTAAGAAAAGGATTTCTTTTTATTTTCAATTTCAGTTTCAAGCACTCTCAGACTGTTGTAAAGGTCATCCAACTCTATTTCATCAAGAGTATCTTTTGTTCTCCATTGGGCAGCATAGACTGTCCACTCTTCACCAAGTGATCTAAGAAATTTTATGTTCACTTCATCTTGATCCAAGCTGACTTTGGCACTCTCCAATTCACCTATCAGTTTATTGAACCTGTCAAAGATTTGAGTAAGGTTTTCATTCTTGCCACCAGATAAGTTTTCATACTGCTGTTTTAGAAGATCTTTTTGATTCCTTTTGGTGCTAGCACTACCAGCAAATCTTTTTTCTAAATCAATCCAAAGGGAATAAGCAGTATAGGACTTTATAAACTGATGTTGATAAGCATTAGGAATGGCTATCTGTAAAAGTGTAAGAGCTTTCACTTCATTCATTCTAGCCTTTTTTTTTTTAAGTTCAGTCTTTGGAGGTGTTTTTATGGGCTTGCCTTTAGCATCTTGTCAAGATCAAAATTCACTACCTAAGATTAACTGGTTTGAATTAATCAGAGTATAAACCAATAACCTTGTATTGAATCAAAGTCCAATTAAGAAGTTTGCGGAATAACACTTAATTGTTTTAAGAAAAGCTTTCAAAACAAATAATCACATAAACACAATCAATAATCAAATGTCATTTGTATTGCCAAACTCAATGATTACAATCACCTCTGATTTGTTTGATTAGACGAAGAACACAAATTGTTCTTAGGGTTTTACAACCTTAGAGGCTTATGAAAACTTGATCAGAAAGGCAATTACAACTGAATAAACTTGTACATGCAGACTTACAATAGAAAAACCTATTCTATGTATATATATTGCTTTCTGATTTGTTTCCTTGATAAACTCTGATTTCTCTGATAGTAGATATGCTTGAATCTTCAAAATATATCTTTTCCTGAATATCAACATTTTTATTGAGCTGTTGAGCAGCTTGAAGTTTATCTGTTGAGCAGCTTGAGTTTGAACACTGGCAGCTTGAACTTTTGAACTAGCAGCTCAAACTTCTTCAACTAACAGCTTGAACTTTGTACTTACATAGAAAATCTACTAACAGTTTGAGAAATCTAACTAACAGCTTGACATACTTAGAATATTTCCCAACAATCTCCCCCTAACTTAAATTCTTTACACAAGACTTTAAGTTTTTATACAAATAAGGAAATAAAACAAAGTAAAACTGTTATCTACAAACTAAGGCATCCAAAAACTTACAATTGTGAAAGTTTCTGATTAACTGCCTTAAAAAATTCTCTTTTCAGATCTTCTCTATCACAATATACCCTCACTGATATCATCTGTACTAACCATGCCTTTGGAAGATCATAAAATTCAAAATTGAAGTACATGCTGGATCCATTTGAAAATTTGAGTCTGTATGTCTTTGATTTTACAAACAGACCAACCTGTGCAATCTTCATCTCCTTGGCATCTTCTATATCTTTTCTTATTGACTCTAGATCAAAAATGCTTTTTAGATCTTTTATAGCCTGCTTGACCTGTGGAAGTGAGGACCTGACTTGAGTCACAGATCCAACATGATGCATTCTTGTAAGCTCATCCCTGGTCATCCCTTGAACAATGTGAATTAAACTCTTATATTCTTCCTCAGGACCAGCTTCTCTTCTTACTACAAAATGATATCTTAAGTCAATGTTATCCATTGGCTTAGCATACCAGTATGTAATAAGAGGTGTTGAGAAGTCATGCTGGTCTAGGGCCTTTTCAGTCTCCATCACTTTCTGAAGCTGATGTTCAAACAGCATCCTTTTTACCTGATCAAGCTTTGCTTGAGAGATTGCTTCTGATTGTGGATTAGTAGCAACAGCTTGAATAGGTGGATTTGGATTACTGGCACCAGCTTGACTTGATTCCTGTTGGCTTTGGACTTGATGGGAGACTTTAGATGTTTTTCGTTTTTCTATTTCCTTATCATGAATTTCTTGCAACCTCTCTGTATTCATGGACTGAGCCATTTTCTTTGGAATTCCAGCTGAATAGGCAAAATTGATCAAAAATCTTCTATGCTCAGCCTTTGAATGCCCTGTTGGCATTTTTCTTTTCCTCTCATTCTGTTTAACCACAAACTCTCTTAGGTAATCACCTAGGGTTTCATCATCTTGCATTGGATCATGGGTTTGCTGGTCCAGAATTTCATCTTGTTCCTCTGCTAACTGTCTGGCAAATTCAGCATCATGAGCAACTTGGGCTTCTCTGGATGAAAATTTGTGCTTTGGAGATTCTATGAGGATGCCCTTGCCCTTATCTTTAGTTGCAGAGGTTGTAGCTTGGATTGTACTGACAGGAGCTTGACTGCCTTCTCGGATAACAACTCCTGTTGTTCTTATAGGAGCAGCTTGAGTTTCTAGGCTAACAGCTTGAGTAGCTGTTGGGACTGTTAGCCTGGAATCTTGGACTGTTGGAGTAGAAGCTGGAGCTGCTTGGACTGAACTAGGGATCTCCTGATTCTCCCCTTTTTTGGATGCATTGGTTTGGTCAGGAGGACCTACAACCTTTGCCATGAGGTTTCGAATCATCTTCTCAAGTTGAATGATCTTATTTTCACAGAGGGTGAACCCTTTATGGAAGTAATCCATTCTTTGATTCTGAGCTGATACTCTCTGTTGAAGTGATCTGATTTGTGCCCCCTGTGTAGCAATAAGAGACTAGTAATATTCAAATACTGCCACAACAGGTTTCAGCTGAGGATCCGTTAATATCATAAGTTGCAGACTAGCCTCAAGATCAGCAAAAGAGTGTGGTGTTTGTGATCTATCACTGGCAGGAATTCCAGAAATTGAAGCTTCTGGCCTCTTTTTTCTTGGTTCTGGGGACTTCCAGAAGGTGCTTGCACACCCTCTGTTGCCATGGGTGTGGTCTTAAGTATGTTGACACTGTCCTGTGCCTCTTGTGTAGAAACAACAGTAGTGTCAGCCACAGTACCCATATGCACATCTTCTGTTGAAATGTCCACCTCCAAATTGAGGATGGGAGAGTCCTCAGTGGGTGCCCTTTGGATATTCTGTGCAGGAGTGTCCTCCTGCACAGAGACATTTGGCTCTTGTATTTGGGCTGAGGAGGAAGGAGCTCCTGAAACCCTTTTTCTTTTTATAATATAAGTGGGGATGAGGGATTTTCAGAAGGATCAGAGGGATTATTTGTATCATGAGGAGTGGGTTGGGGTCCTGGGGGTGAAGTAGTGATGTTTGGCTGAGCCTGCTCAGGTGTGAAGACCACCCCTTGCGGGGCGGTAGTCACGAGTCTAGGTCCCACATCATGCAATACGATATCAATCAAACTAAGATAGAGTAATTAATTGCGGGATATTAAATTACAGTACAAGCATATTAGGATTAGTTTAATACAGTTTTATGGTTTTCAAATTAAACTTATAAAGGGCACAAGTCTAATCTAATTCATATCATCATATAATCAAGATAAATCTACCCAGACCATCATATTATCATCATCCAATTAGTACCAAAAGGGTTGTTGAGTAGAGGTCTATGAAACTTCTATATTGATCTTTGTAAGACCTAAGAACTAGGTCCAGCAGGTGACTTTCCTTTATCTTTTCCTGTGAAAATGTTAATGTAGCAACCGTAAGCAATGCTTAGTGAGTAAATAGATTTTCAAATTAACATGCAATGTCAAGCGGATCATCATTCTAGCGTGATATGTCTTGGCTGCCGCTACAACCCTCATGATTGAGACATAGAAGTCATAGAGTCGGATGATGCTCAAGCCACGCTCACGCTTAAATCGTGGGGATCAGCCACATACTGGGCTAGCTACCAGTAAATCAACGTGGCGGAACATCGGAGGTCATTACCAAGTTCAATAGAACTGGTGAAATAGCCCGATCTAGAACAATAGACCAATCAAGGCTAGTCAAGCTGAATCAATATGTCAAGTATATGCAATGAAGAAGCATACGTAATCAAAGTCATGATAGCAGTAGTCTCAAAGCAGTATCAGAAATGAACTATAAATGCAATAACATAAGAAATGATGATCAAATAGCTATCATGATCCACTGGGCAACACCCAACCATGGTGTGCACAGGTCACAATCCAGCTGATAATATGAATGTCAAATCAATCTAGCATCAACAATATGTCTCAAGCGGAAATTCAAGCATGTTAAATCGGAATATCTATAACTCACAGATCTAGGGTCTTTATCAAACAGATGTAAAATCTGCCACCTGAGTTATCTCAGGATTTTATCTTTGTCAATTCTGTTCTCTGTCAATTCAAATCTTTGACCCGCTTTAAATCTTTAAATCTTTGTATCTATGTTCAGAATTTCACTGAACCCGTCCAGAATTTATCATATCAATATCATGTCAATTTCATCATCTTTTAGTCTTTAAAATCTTTATTACATCTGATTCTGATAACTTGTTCATTCATAATTCCTTCTTTTATTCACATTCTTTGTTTTATTAATTTCTCGAAAGATCAGTATATATATATTAATATATAATCATTTTGCTAATTATCTTGCTAATTTATGCGTTGTCTATGTGTTTTATTCAATATATATTTGAATTTAAGAAGGGGTTTTCGAATTTATATATGGATAATTTTGAATGAACTAAATTCGAAATTGTGGTTAAATTCGAATGCTACTTTTGAACTTAGGGATAAATTCGAATCCCATCACAAACTTATGGCTAAATTCGTAATACATAATTAAATTCAAATCCATTATTTTGACTTTGAGTTAAATTCAAATCCATATCTCGAACTTATAATTAAATTCGAATATGTATGACAAAATCGAAATCCATGGCTTCAACATAGACTTAAATTAGAATTCATACATAAATTCGAATCATGTATTTCGAATTTAGTGTCAAACTCAAACCTTTATTCGAATTTAATTGACAAATTCGAACATATATTCGAATTTAGCTACAAAAATCGAGTTTGTTCCATATATTTCGAATTTGTTCTTGGCATCTCGAATTTGTTCATATTTTACATCTTATAAACATACATTTCTACATCTAAAATCACGAATATGTTAAGTATTAAGCCTAGGTTTGATTATATTATACATAATCTATCATAATCTTGTTAAAACTTAAGCTAAATAACTTAAATTCGAATAAAAGTGGTAAATTCGAATTTATTCTTCAAAACCGAAAATAAGAAAACTTAAGAAATCGATTCTTACCTCAAATTTCGTATGTAATCGTTGCTGTTTATCACTTCCTGTAACTTTTCCTTGATTAAAACTCAAATTTGATGTAACTTGTGGTGATTAAAGATGAATTTGTGAGATTTGTAGAGAGAGAGTAGAGAGAGTGTAGAGAGAGAGAGTAGAGAGAGAGAGTAATAAGTGATTAATGATTCATAAATCTCGTTTATATACTTCATCTAGTTATATTTGCTACTTAACCCACTATTACTTTTGTATCATATATCTCTTTTATTTAATTATCTTTATTAATTTATTAAATCATAATTTAAATATTTATATAATTTAATTAAATATTTCATAACTTAATTAAATTATAATCCAAATAATGTAATAATATTACATTATCGGTTCAAATACTGAATTTAAGACTAGATCAGAAGTTAGGTTGTTACAGAATGGGCTCCACCACGCACAAACTTCGTCCCCGAAGTTAGCTATGTTCGAACAGACTGGGATAAGTAGCTTTCATAACATCTTCAGATTCCCAAGACTGATGCGAACCCTTGTGGTGTTTCCACTGGACGAGCACCATCTGTATATCTTTATTTCTAAGCTTTTTGGTTTTCGAGTCCTGAATACACTCCGGCTCTTCAACCACTCGAAGCTTTTCATCAACTTGCAAGTTAACATGTGGTATTTGAACTTCTCTTTCGTCTGCTAAGCTCTTTCTCAGATGACTGACATGGAATACAGGATGTATTCCAGATAAGTCTGCTGGTAGTTCAAGACGATAAGATTGATTTCCTATCTTTTCGACAATCTTGAACGGACCGATGAATCTCGGAGCTAGCTTGTTTCTCTTTATATATCTCACCACATTCTTCATTAAAGATACTTTCAGCATCACCCAATCGTTAACTACAAAGCTGATAGATCTATGTCGATTGTCATAATATGACTTCTGCCTGCTTTGAGCGTCAAGTATGTTCCTTCTGACGAGTTGAATCTTCTCATGAGTAACCTGTAGAAGGGCAGGTCCTGCTATTGGCGATTCACCTGTTTTGCGCCAACAGGTGGGAGTTCTGCACTTTCTTCCGTACAAAGCTTCAAAAGGAGCCATCTTGATCGTTGAATGATAACTGTTATTATATGAGAATTCGACCAGAGGTAAGTGGTCATCCCAATTACCACCCAGATCAAGAACGCAGGCACGAAGCATATCTTCGAGAGTAAGGATAGTACGTTCACTTTGGCCATCTGCATTAGGGTGATAAGCTGTCCTCATAAAGATTCGAGTACCCATCCCTTCTTGCAGCGCTTTCCAGAATCTCGAAGTGAAACAACTATCACGATCAGAGACGATAGATTTTGGCACACCGTGACGAGAGATAACTTCAGTGATGTACATCTGTGCCAATCTATTAATAGAGTACGTCTCTTTCATCGGTATAAAATGAGCTGACTTCGTTAATCGGTCCACGACTACCCAGATGGAGTCGTGCTGTCTCTTGGTTTTCGGCAACTTCGTGATGAAGTCCATGGTTATATGCTCCCACTTCCACTCAGGAACTGGCAGTGGTTGCATATCCCCGAAGGGCTTCTGATGTTCTGCCTTAACCATTTGACATATTCTGCAGCTTTCAACATAATGACCGATGTCTTTCTTCATTCCTGGCCACCAGTAGTCAGCTTTTAGATCAAAATACATCTTTGAGCTGCCAGGATGAACAGATAACTTGGACTGATGGGCTTCAGATAGAAGAGTGTTGCGAATAGAACCATAATTAGGAACCCAGATTCGGTTTCCCTTGAGACAATGAAGTCCCAAATGATTCATAGATAGAAACTGAAGTTGCCCCTTGAGATTTTCAGAATAGACATTTTCTTCTTTCAACGCTTCGGCTTGAGCAGATTTGATGTCCTCGATAAGATCGGAAGAGAATACAACAGGAATCAGGGCATAGCAACACTTTTCCGGGTATGCTTTCCTACTCAAAGCATCCGCGACAACATTAGCTTTGCCGGGATGATATAGGATCTCGCAATCATAGTCCTTGATAAGCTCCAAGGAACGACGCTGTTTCATATTTAGATCCTTTTGAGTAGAGAGATGTTTGAGACTCTTATGATCGGTGTAAAGCTGACACCGAGTCCCATAAAGATAATGACGCCAGATCTTCAGTGCAAAGGTAACGGCAGCCAACTCAAGATCATGAGTCGGTGCACTTTTCTCATAATCCTTCAATGCCTTGAAGCGTAGGCAATTACTTTTCCCCTTTGCATTAAAACACATCTTAAGCCAGTACCAGATGCGTCGCTGTAAACGACAAAATCATCGTTGCCTTCTGGTAAGGCTAGGATTAGCGCTTGAATAAGCTTTTGTTTCAAAGTTTCAAATGCCTCTTGCTGTTTATCCGCCCATACGAAAGGTGTATTCTTTCGTGTTAGCATCGTAAGCGGCACAGCAATCTTCGAGAAGTCCTTTATGAATCGCCGATAGTAACCAGCCAATCCAAGGAAACTTCTTATTTCGGAGGCATTGCAAGGTGTTTGCCATTTTTGAACGGCCTCGACTTTAGAAGGATCAACTGAAATACCTTCGCCAGATATGACATGGCCATGGAATTGGATCTATAAAGGAATCAAAGTAGAATTTCAAGTTTTTGCTGGAAACAAAGAACATTTAAGAATTAACTCAAGACAATGTACTGTTATACCTGTCTGAGCCAGAATTCGCACTTAGAAAATTTTGCGTAGAGTCTTTCCTTTCTCAATAACTCTAGCAGTTGTCGTAGATGATTAACATGATCAGCCTCCATTTTGGAGTAAATCAGAATATCGTCTATGAATACGATAACTGACTTATCCAGCATCGGTCTGCACACGTGATTCATGAGATCCATGAACGCCGCTGGTGCATTTGTTAAACCGAAAGGCATTACGAGAAATTCGTAATGACCATATCTTGTTCGAAGGCTGTCTTTGGAATATCCTTATCTCTTACTTTCAATTGATGATACCCAGAACGAAGATCAATCTTGGAGAAATAACTTGCTCCTTGTAGCTGATCAAATAAATCATCAATCCTGGGCAGAGGATACTTATTCTTTATAGTGACTTTGTTCAACTCGCGGTAGTCGATGCACATTCGGAGAGTTCCGTCTTTCTTCTTAACGAATAAGACAGGTGCACCCCACGGAGATGAACTGGGTCTGATAAATCCCTTGTCTAACAGTTCTTGCAATTGTTTTGACATTTCCTGCATTTCTGCAGGTGCAAGTCTGTAGGGAGCTTTTGCAATTGGAGCCGCACCAGGAACTAAGTCAATGCCGAATTCGACTTGACGTTCTGGTGGCACTCCAGAGATATCATCAGGAAACACGTCTGGAAACTCACAGACGATTGGAATATCAGTTAAGGATTTCTTTTGGGCTTCAGAGTTAGATTCAGATGAGACATAGCATATGTAAGATTCATGACCCTTAGATAGATACTCATGCGCTTTGTCTATCGATATGAAACAATGTGCACCTTTTCGCTTCTCGCCTTTGATTTCTAACACTCGGCCGTCTGAAGACTTGATTCTAATGATCCGACGGTTGCAGACGATTGTAGCCTCGTTGTTCATTAACCAGTCCATGCCGATGTTGACGTCGAACTCTTTCAACGGAATCGGGATAAGGTCAAGGTTGAACACGATATTGTCACAAGCAGAGTACAGTTTCGATAAACAGAATCAGCCATAACATAGTTGTTACTGGTTGTCTCAATATCAAGTATCACGGGAAGCTTCGATGGAGATTTGAATAATCTTTGCGCAAAAGAAGTCGATATAAAGGAACGACTAGCGCCTGAATCAAATAATACGCGAGCAGGGATTGAGTAAAGCATGAACGTACCGGTAACTACGTTAGGTGTTTCTTTTGCTTCTTCCGCCATTATCTGAAATGCACGGGTTCTTGCGTTCGGAGTTGCAGCTGAGCTTTTCATCGTAGACCCTCCCGCTGACGATTGTGACTGACCTCGTTGCCCGCTGCGACACTGATACATGAAGTGTCCTCGTTTCCCACATTTCGCACATCCGAGTCCTTGCTGTGGACACTCTTCACTACTGTGACCAACTCTGTTGCAAGCAAAACATGTGACGTCGTCTGGGTTACACAATCCCATGTGTGACCTTCTGCATCTTTCACAAAATCGGGGCTCGTTTGTGAGGGAATAGGCTTGGACTTTCTGTGACGAACTATACTGCTGAGATTGCTAAGGTTGCTGGGACTGAGATTTGTTTGGTTTGAAGAATCTGCCGAATCTCTGCTTCTTCGGAGGAGATGGACATGTCAGGTTCGCTGATGGAGCATAGAGCTGATCGCCATACTCTAGGTATCCTCTCTCGATCTGTCTTGCTGCTTCTACCATTTCTAGATAAGACTTATACTTTATCGCGCTCATCGGGTGTTGGTATCTTGGGTTAAGTCCTCCACGGAATCGATTCATCTTTCTTTCTTCAGTGGCTACTTGATACGAGGAGTAGCCGCAGAGCCGCGAGAATTCATGCTCATATTCATCAACAGTCTTAGTTCCTTGAGTCAACTGCATCAGTTGTACTTCCATCTTGTCTCGCTGGTCGACCGGACAATACTTTGCGTTGAACATGTCTAAAAACTGCTCCCATTCTAGAGTCTGAATAACTTCCTGGCCATAAATGCTTCTTTGAGTCTTCCACCATGCACGGGCAGCACCAATGAACAACGCAGACGCATAACTCACCTTTTTCGATTCTAAGCAGTCAGAGATTCTGAAAATCTCTTCTGTATGACTGATCCAATCCATCGCATGAATTGGATTGACTGTACCCTCAAAGTTCAGGGCACCGCTCGCTTTGAAATCTTTGAATTTACAACCTTTTGGCTGTGAAACTTGAGTTTCAGGGTTTGAGTTATCAGAATCAGTGTCATTATTCTGGACTTGCTTTTCTTTTCTCTTATTCTTTTTATCATCGCGTCTTTTAGCTTCGGCCTCATCTCTGGCCTGAAACTGTTCTTGCATAATCTTATTTTGTTGTTCAGAGTGTTGTGTTAAAAGTTGTTGCATTATTTCAAACATTTGTTGTGGAGTCATGTTGTTTGGTATGTCACCTGGTCCTGATCCTGACATCTTAACTGAAAAGTAAAATCATTTAACTATCAGTTTATAAACTTAGATCTATGTACCCTTTTTCCCATCCTAATAGTCTGTACATCCTATCTCAGTTCAAACCACCTAAATGATTGATACATATGTATTGCTTCAATTTGAGACCAAGTATACTCACGTAATACTTGATTCACTCAAACTATGGGCTCTGATACCATCCTGTGAAGACCACCCCTTGCAGGCGGTAGTCACGAGTCTAGGTCCCACATCATGCAATACGATATCAATCAAACTAAGATAGAGTAATTAATTGCGGGATATTAAATTACAGTACAAGCATATTAGGATTAGTTTAATACAGTTTTACGGTTTTCAAATTAAACTTATAATGGGCACAAGTCTAATCTAATTCATATCATCATATAATCAAGATAAATCTACCCAGACCATCATATTATCATCATCCAATTAGTACCAAAAGGGTTGCTGAGTAGAGGTCTATGAAACTTCTGTCTTGATCTTTGTAAGACCTAAGAACTAGGTCCAGCAGGTGACTTTCATTTATCTTTTCCTGTGAAAATGTTAATGTAGCAACCGTAAGCAATGCTTAGTGAGTAAATAGATTTTCAAATTAACATGCAATGTCAAGCGGATCATCATTCTAGCGTGATATGTCTTGGCTGCCGCTACAGCCCTCATGATTGAGACATAGAATTCATAGAGTCGGATGATGCTCAAGCCACGCTCACGCTTAAATCGTGGGGATCAGCCACATACTAGGCTAGCTACCAGTAAATCAACGTGGCGGAACATCGGAGGTCATTACCAAGTTCAATAGAACTGGTGAAATAGCCAGGTCTAGAACAATAGACCAATCAAGGCTAGTCAAGCTGAATCAATATGTCAAGTATATGCAATGATGAAGCATACGTAATCAAAGTCATGATAGAAGTAGTCTCAAAGTAGTATCAGAAATGAACTATAAATGCAATAACATAAGAAATTATGATCAAATAGCTATCATGATCCACTGGGCAACACCCAACCATGGTGTGCACAGGTCAGAATCCAGCTGATAATATGAATGTCAAATCAATCTAGCATCAACAATATGTCTTAACCGGAAATTCAAGCATGTTAAATCTGAATATCTATAACTCTAAGATCTAGGGTCTTTATCAAACAGATGTAAAATCTGCCACCTGAGTTATCTCAAGATTTTATCTTTGTCAATTCTGTTCTCTGTCAGTTCAAATCTTTGACCCGCTTTAAATCTTTAAATCTTTGTATCTATGTTCAGAATTTCACTGAACCTGTCCAGAATTTATCATATCAATATCATGTCAATTTCATCATCTTTTAGTCTTTAAAATCTTTATTACATCTGATTCTGATAACTTGTTCATTCATAATTCCTTCTTTTATTCACATTCTTTGTTTTATTAATTTCTCGAAAGATCAGTATATATATATATATATATATATATATATATATATATATATATATATATATATATATATATATATATATATTAATATATAACCATTTTGCTAAATATCTTGCTACTTTATGCGTTGTCTATGTGTTTTATTCAATATATTTGAATTTAAGAAGGGGATTTCGAATTTATATATGGATAATTTTGAATGAACTAAATTCGAAATTGTGGTTAAATTCGAGTGCTACTTTTGAACTTAGGGATAAATTTGAATCCCATCACAAACTTATGGCTAAATTCGTAATACATAATTAAATTCAAATCCATTATTTTGACTTTAAGTTAAATTCAAATCCATATCTCGAATTTATAATTAAATTCGAATATGTATGACAAAATCGAAATCCATGGCTTCAACATAGACTTAAATTAGAATTCATACATAAATTCGAATCATGTATTTCGAATTTAGTGTCAAACTCAAACCTTCATTCGAATTTAATGGACAAATTCGAACATATATTCGAATTTAGCTACAAAAATCGAGTTTGTTCCATATATTTCGAATTTGTTCTTGGCATCTCGAATTTGTTCATATTTTACATCTTAAAAACATACATTTCTACATCTAAAATCACGAATATGTTAAGTATTAAGCCTAGGTTCGATTATATTATACATAATCTATCATAATCTTGTTAAAACTTAAGCTAAATAACTTAAATTCGAATAAAAATGGTAAATTCGAATTTATTCTTCAAAACCGAAAATAAGAAAACTTAAGAAATCGATTCTTACCTCAAATTTCGTATGTAATCGTTGCTGTTTATCACTTCATGTAACTTTTCCTTGATTAAAACTTTAATTTGATTGTAACTTGTGGTGATTAAAGATGAATTTGTGAGATTTGTTGAGAGAGAGTGTAGAGAGAGAGAGAGAGAGTAGAGAGAGTAATAAGTGATTAATGATTCATAAATCTCGTTTATATACTTCATCTAGTTATATTTGCTACTTAACCCACTATTACTTTTGTATCATATATCTCTTTTATTTAATTATCTTTATTAATTTATTAAATCATAATTTAAATATTTATATAATTTAATTAAATATTTCATAACTTAATTAAATTATAATTCAAATAATGTAATAATATTACATTATTGGTTCAAATACTGAATTTAAGACTAGATCAAAAGTTAGGTTGTTACATCAGGACCCTCTCCTCTGTTTAGTGGATTGATGCCCAACATTGCAGAGGGCAATGGGACATCAACACTCAAAAAATTGGCACTTGTTTTTAGAAGACGTTTTATTGTTGGTAAAGAGTGCCTATAGGAAACATGAATCCTTTTATGTACATTGAAATTACTGCAAGCTCTTGCAATAATTTCAGCCAAAAATCTAGGATACATAAAAAATTTCCCATGTTTTAGGGCATGATGTCTTAACATTCCCTGAAAAATCATATTAGAAAAATTGAACTGTTGGCCTGTAGATAAACACACTAAGGCAGTGGCTATGTTTGAGGAAAATTCTGACCAACCAGTTCTTTTAGGGCTTATGCATTGCTGTATAATATGTACAAGATATTTCCACTTAGGGGCAAAATGAGTTTTAAAGAACGTATAAGAATTAGTAGGGCCCCTATACCTTATAGCAAAAAGGCCTTCATGTAAGGCAGTAAGAGACAAATCGGTTATACCTGTGGCATCTTGAAGATGCAAGTGTTGGTGTATGAGATCCTCAGTGATGGTGACAGTGGTTCCATCAATCTTGGACGTCAAAGAAGTGACTCCATTGATGGTTTGAACAGAGGCATGTTTCCAAAATTGCTCTATATGAGATATGTATATTGTGGGGTTTATGGTAAGAGCATGATGAATGTGGGAACTTCGAAGGAAGTCCATCATGTCGTGGAATGGTTGAAGGTCACCGTGTTTGAGAGAATAGGGAAGACAGTTATGTTCTTTGACAAACTCCATTGACAATCAATCGCTGATTTAGGGTTTCAGAGATGTGTGTGGGAATCACTCAGAGAGAAAAGAAAGGTCGTGGAAGATATTTTGCAACTGGTAGTTACAACTGAATGAAACTGGGACCTTTAAAGGTTTCGAAAATATCTAATCTCGCGCACACACTTATGAAAGTTACCAAAATACCCTGCACACTTTGACATATCAAGTGAAACAAATAGCAGTCCGAGAAAATGAACTAGCAGCTTGAGAAAAGACTCAAGCTATTAGTTGAAAAGTAAGCATATTCAAATGAAACAGTGGCTCCCCCTTAAACAAGCATATGAAATAGATATATTTTTCATAAAATAAGAAAGAATGATGAAAAACAAATTAATCCATATTAACCATACCAATATTTGATACTAGGAAGGTGAATCTTCCTACATCAAATGGTTTTGTAAACAGATCAGCTAACTGATCATCAATATGAATTTTGGTAACTTGGATAAATTTCTTCTCATTACAGTCCCTTATAAAATGAAATCTGATGTCAATATGCTTAGTTTTGGGAAATTTCACTAGATTTTGTACAATGCTAATTGCACTTGAGTTATCAATGTAAATAGGAGTGGATAGGAAATTCATACCATAGTCTCTCAGTTGATTTTGAATCCACATCACCTGGGAGCAAAAACTTGCAGCTGCTACATATTCTGCTTCTGTAGATGAGGTGGAGACAGTTGTTTGCTTTTTACACTGCCAAGAGACTAATCTTGCTCCCAGATACTGACATCCACCAGTTGTGGACTTTCTGTCAATGTTGCATCCTCCATAATCACTGTCAGAATAGGTTGTTAGTTGAAGAGGAGAGTCTTTAAGATACCAGAGGCCCATATGTGGTTGGCCCACTACTACATTTTGAAGCTAAGACAACACTTTTGATGCAACACATTTAAAAACTGTTGCTTTTTTATTTAAGTTCGATCTAAAGCAACACATTGACAAAAAGTGTTGCATATAATGATTTAATGCAACACTTTTTTTTAAAGTGTTGCCATTTTTACTAAAAAATGCAACATTTTTCTAAAGTGTTGCAATTTTTACTAAAAATTGCAACATTTGTTTAAAGTGTTGCATATTTCAATAAAAAAATGCAACACATTTTTAGAGTGTTGCATTTATAATGAAAAAAAAGCAACACATTTTTAGAGTGTTGCATTTATAATGAAAAAAATGCAACACATTTTAGAGTGTTGCATGTATAATGAAAAAAATGCAACACATTTTTAAAAAAACATTTTTTTGAGTGTTGCATTTATAATGAAAAAAATATGACATGTTTATAAGTGTTGAATATACTATTTTTTTTTGTTTTGTAATTTTGATTAAAAAAATACACATAAAAGTTCAATGTCTGATTTCTTAGGATTAACAAAATACAAGATTTGATAATACATGTTTTATTTTTAAATAAAGAGGGCAATATTTAGAAATTAAATTGGTTAGAAAAAGAAATACAATAATATATAACAATTAATCTAAAAAAAATTTACGCACGTATATGTATGTATATATAAAAAGATTTTAACTTTTAACTTAACAATTTAATAATAATAATAATAATAACAATTATAATCTATTATTCTATTATAAAGCAGCTATAACAGTTATTTTCCACGTACGGTTAATGTTGAAAATTCAGAATAAAGCCAATAAAAAATTGACGCGGTAGACTTCTGCTCCCACGTTCTTCTCCTTCCTTCTCTGCTTCTACAATGGAAACCCTTGATTCCATACCCACATCTTCTGCATCCTTTTTCACTTCTGCTCTTACTTCCAGTGCGACAAAATAAACCCAATACCTTACGTTCTTTGTCTCCCTTGTATACCTCGATCGATTTCATCTCTTGTCTGGCCGATTTCTTCATCTTCGTTCAATGTCCTCCCACTTTCAGGTATGTTTAATAAAATCTCATTTTGATTAATCTGTCTTCGTTTCATCAATATATATATTCATGTTTTTGGGATTCTAATCGTTCTCAATAGGCATTCAGTTTCATAAAGGCGGTTCCAATTCGCGAGCGATGGCACCTATACCTCTTCATCATCGCTGCTTTCCATCTCTATTTCTCTATTACAAAGCACCTTATTTGGTTGAGGACCCAAAACCTACAACCTGTGAACATTAAGGGAAGCCGATTCTTAACTTCTACAATTGCATGTATCAGCGATTCATGGGGAGGCTACTTCAACCTGTGCTGCTTCATCACCATCTACTGTTCTTATACGCTTACGATTCTCATATGCCTGCCTTGTTCCACAATATCATCAAAAATCATACTCGACTTTATATGTCCTTTGACATCAGAGTTTAATCACAAATCACAAATGGAATTACTTGTAATCGCATATACGAAGGTAAATTCTTGCTCATGTTCATATTCAGATTTAATGATTTTTGCTTATTCTCTCAATTTTACTGGTTTATTGTTCGATTCTTGTCTCAATGTTAATGAATTTTCCTTCCCCTGGCATTCTGTACAAGACAAACATCTATGCTTTTGCTTGCATTCGACTAAAAGAGTAACCCTGTTCACTCATCAATTATGAACACCAGGTGTTCGATGAAATGTTTGAACAAAATCGAATTTCATTTGTAATGATTTTCGCTTCTTGTCTCAGTTTTAATGATTTTGTGTTCAATTCTTGTAACAATTATAGTTAAAAAAAATATACACACCATCAACGATGAACCTTTAGGCACTTTTGGTCGTTCACCATATATATGAAGTTTGTGCCCATTTTTCCAATTTTACATGGTAAGGTAATGGATAAAGTGGGCACAACATCTGTGGCAGTCGGAGCTTTAAAGCTTACAGAGTACCTTAGGGAGAACCGCAACATTGAAAGCTACATGTTTCTTCATTATACACTATACTCTATTACGTGAAATGGTTTCATTGTAGTGGTCAATCTGTTTCAAATTGGTTTTCAATTCTTGTCTTGGAATTTGTTCTAGGAATTTGATTTTGTTTTGTCCTGAATCTAGGTCCGATTTATACTTCTGGGTAAGTTCGATCAGCAATCTGTAGGTTGTTGTCATTGCTTCTATGCCACCAACTGAATTGGAGTAAATTGTTGTTTGTTGCTTCCCATCATTGATTGTATAAGATGTGAGTTTTCTCTAACCTAATATGTCTTATTAACCATCTTTGATTCTTTATTTAAGGTTGGTATTATAGCTTTATTTTTATTAGCAATTAATATGTTTCTTGTTAGAAATTTTTCACATTTCAGAAAGTTCTTAGCAGCATCTTCTTAATGCCACTCATCTTTGTTTTGATGTTTAATTTGCTATAAAAGTGTGTAGTTGGGGTCAAGGATGTGTATATGGATTTTGTTATGGAGGTATTCTGTATTCAATGAAGGATTTTGGATGGGCTTCGTGAAGATAGTAGGTGGTTTTATTTATTAATCGTCAGGCCATCAGTTGGTTTTATGGTTGTTTCTTGGGACAGATGTTCTGGTTTTAGATAGAGTTTTTCATTAAGTATATATTAGTCATTGCTTTAGGTGTCTGGACCACAAGATTAAGAATTGTATTTGTTGTTTTTCACAAAGTAGCCTTAAATTTGATGGGTGGTCGTCTTTTCAACAGTTTTTCCCGGAATTCTACACCTAATTTACAGTAGAATTAAACTTGCATATTGCTGGACAGAGTCTACAAGTTGAAGCTGACTGTATGTGTGTATATATAGTTGTAGTTTTAGAATTGGTTAATCTTTAAGTCATATTTGCATTTTTTTTGAAGAATTTATGGCATGTAAGCTATTGAAGTTTGCTGAATTGGAAAATCAAACATGTTACTGTAATTTTGAAGCACATATGTTGCTAAGCTTGGTAATCAATATGAGTTTGATAATTATAAATTAATGAACTTTTTTATATTGGTTTGGAATCAATCCTTATTGCTAAGTGATACATGATTATCGATCATGGTAAGTAACACACAAGTATAAACAAGTTCTACAAAATGTTTTTGTTACTTATTCTTTTGGTTTCTATCGTTTGTGTTCGTTTTTTGGTTTTGCAAGTCCTGTATAAAACTATGCATTGTATAAACAAGTTCTACAACATGTTTTTGTTACTTGTTCTTTTGTTTTTTGTCGTTTGTGTTTGATTTTTAAATTTTGTACGCCATGTATATAACTAGGCAGTGTAGCAATCTTTCTGTTACCTACAAACTATTATGCCAACTAAGTTCATTCAAAAGGTAATTTCATCATATACAATTTTATTATTGTAATTTTTTTATCACATTCCCTGTATGTATATATTTGTATAGTGTTAGGAGGAATACTACAATGGCAACTATTACTGAAATTACAAAGGTCGTTTTTTTATTCCTATTACATGTAAAGTGCAGATACAGCTACGCATTAGCTTCTTGGAGCTAAAACATGGCCTCAATCTTTGCATATGAAGTGAAAAGAGGTGTGAGTAAAATACACATTAGTCATCCACATTACATAGAGTTTTTTTAATTGAGGGACATAATTTCTTGTTTGTGCTTTTACAAAGTTGTTATAGGTTGTAAGTGACTATCTTTTTATTAACAGGTTATACATTATGAAACTAATCGAGAAAGCCACACAAGGAAATATGCAGGCTCCACCTACACGGCTACACTAGCAACAATGCTTATCGTCTGAAGGAGGAACCTGATATAGTTGACTCTCAGACCTTAAATGATGGTAAAATCTTCCATTTGATTAGATTGTTACTTTATCGTACTTGTGTTTGAGGTCCTTTAACTCACTGCCTTATGATCCTTGACTGTCATACCATGAAGGCTAATTTGGGTGAGAAGAGTCTCTAATGTTTGATTGCTTGTTTATTTGTGCAATGTCAACATTCCTTTTAATTCACTATTTGTGATGCCCTTTAACATTAAAGTGTCGTATGTGACACATTATACACTTTAATGCATTTACCTGCTAACACATAATGTCATTTTCTTATCCATGGTTCTTGAGTTCTATGTATCCATAACATGTTTGGTCGCTGTCCAAAATGGGGAACATGAACAAATTTATAAATTTCAAATTGGTTGAAGCTATAGCTAGATGAGAGTTATTACATGAGTCTTGTAGGTGATTAAAATGGTTTGGGTTATCGGGTATTTTATGGTGCTAAAATTCCAAATTATCTTCCTTTTTAAAAAACACTATTTTTGAACTTTTATTGTACTGTGAAAATTTAAAGTGACCTATTTATAAAAATTGGTCAAGGAGAGTTAGTGACATGTTCCCTATTAGGCTCATAACTTGACCATTTTGTATTTCCAGTCTGTATTAATATTCCTCTTTTACTTGCCATGTAATTGCTTAATCAGCATGTTAAGTGAAAATGAAAAGGCCTGGATGGCACTCCATGTATGCACTTCATTCAAAGAGGCTACACCATTTACAATCTTTTTTTTTGTTTATTAAATACATATTTCTAGTCCTAATTCACACACAAATGCATGCCCAAGCAGTAACCATTTCTGTCTGTCCACTCTGTTATTAAAATCTTCTTATTATTAGGACTTCAATATATGTGATTATTTGTATAATTATATAATGGATATTGAGGCTTATGGACATACTAATTAGTGTGTTCCTTATCTAAATGATACATTTGTTTGTTGAGGGCTGTTGTTGCTTTCATATATGTATGTATTGTTGCAGTTATTACTTAAAGTTAAGAGACACACTCTGTAATGAGTAACATTACCTGGTAATTTTCTTCAAGTCTTGGTTCCCAAACAAATGAGAAGTTTTCCCTTTTGACAAAAAGTGAATAAACATAATCTTCTCTTTATTTGCCTATAAGTAATTGTTCTGAAATAATGATTACATTTTGTTTGGCCCACAAGATTATCATTATTGAGGAATGTTCAAATATTTAACCATCAGTCAAAACCTTATATTAACGTATGTACCTATTTAAGAATAGTAATTATCTCAGGCCAAAGTATTAATAATTAAATATCAAGGTTATGGAAGTAATCATCTAGAAATAACTAGTGTGCAAAATTTCCACTTGACCTTTTCTTGTAGTTTGTTGAAACTGTTAGTCCTAAGTATGTTGAGTGATGTTGTGCAATTTCAGTAAAGTTGATTGCTATTCTGGGCAGATTTTTTTGTGAAAAACCAGAAACTTATATATAGCTGCAGTTTAAGTTCATAATTGTTTTATAAATAGCTGCAGTTTTGAGGGACTTATCTATGGATTTTGTTATCGATTTATCTTTTTCTAATTTGGTATCAACTCCTCACAGCTAAAGATTGCAATTTCAATCAATTTATATGGAAGGATTTGAGCACTGATGTAACACTCTCTATTCTCATGTAATTCTAAACTTTAAATATGGTTAGAATACGTCAATAGAGTTTTCAAAATTGATGAAGTTAACAAAGGTCTCTTATTTGGCTTTTAAAAGTCAAATAATGAATAAATGAGACTTTAATATACCGAATCACGAAATAGCAATAAATGATGAAATATTTATATAAGTTTGATGTCTTTAAAGGATTTAGGATGTGTTGCAAAAAGAATCATCGAAATCCGACATCACATGAAAGTTCATTGCTATTTTAAACAAACTTTTTGTACTTTAATGCCCAAAAGTATGAAATATCAATGAATGATGAAATATGTGTATATATATGGTCTTTCCTAAGGATTTTAGACTTGTTACAAAAAGTACCGTTAAAATTGGACGTCAAGCGAAAGTTATTTGTTATTTTATGCAAAGAATTGAGTTTAACGAGTAAAAATACAAATTTAATGTGGGAAGTGTAATATTTTTATAGATTTGCTGGTTTTAGAAGATTTTTAAGATGTTGTGAAGGTTTCATCGAAAACTGACTTAATTTGAAAGTTTGTTGCCATATTATGCAGTTTCAGGAAAGTTGATTGCTATTTTGGACAGAATTTTTGTGAAAGTGATCGACAGAAGGAGAGTTGTGCATGATAAGCGTTGATTTCGTATGGAAGAAATTACAAGAAGAGGAATTGAATATGCATTCTGAAGATTGTAATTTACTTTTTTGTTGTATCGCTTATACATTTGATGAACCTTATTTTAGTTGTAGACGTTTATGTACTTGAAATACTTTTTGATCGATATGTTATGAAATGTTATTTTTGTTAAATTGAATGGTAAGTTGAAAAACTATCACGAAACAATTAAATAAATATTTGTATTTGCATTAAATTTAAAAAATAATGAATGTGTTTCTTTTGTCTAGAATATATTGCATGTATGTAATTTAAAACAATAATAAAGTGTTACAATAGATTGATATGGTGTTGCATTTACATAATGACAACATTTGATAAGTGTTGCAATTGATAAGTAAAGTGTTGCTATAAGTTGGTAACAATAAATTAAAAGTGTTGCTTTAGAGTATAAAAAGTGTTGCATTTAAAAAGTGTTGCATTTATAAAATAATGGCAACACATTAAAAAGTGTTGCTTTAGAATATAAAAAGTGTTGCATCTAAAAAGTGTTGCATTTATAAAATAATGGCTACACTTTTGAAAAGTGTTGCATTATCTAGTGAAAGTGTCGCTTTAGACCTAAGGCGACGTTGGCTAAGGTGGCACTACATAAAGTGTCGCATTAGGCCTATAGCAACACTTTTAAGGCCTAACACAACACTTTTCCCATGTTGCTTTAGGTTCATTTTGTTGTAGTGGCCTTTGAGATATCTAAAGATTCTCTTAACAGCAAACAGATGTGAGTCCTTTGGAGCACATTGAAACCTGGCACAAACACAAACAACAAACATTATATCAGGTCTAGAAGATGTGAGATACATAAGTAATCCTATCAAGGATCTGTATAGGTGAATGTCCGCATCTACTCCATCTTTGTCTGCATCAAGCTGCTTGTGAGTGTCCATTGGAGTACTTGCAACTTTGGTATCTTTGTAACCATCGAGTATGTCTTTAACATACTTTGATTGACTTATAAATAGCCCTCTAGGCTTTTTCTTAACCTGCAATCCTAGAAAAAAAGTGAGTTCCCCCATTGAACTCATTTGAAACTTTTTGTGCATTAATGCCTCAAACTCCTTGCACAGACTGTCATTGGTAGACCCAAAGATAATATCATCAACGTATATCTGAACAAGCAGAATCTCAGATTTGATGGACTTTGTGAACAAAGTTTTGTCCAGTGTACCTCTCTTGAATCCATTTTGTAGTAGGTATGATGACAGAGTGTCATACCATGCTCTAGGGGCTTGGTGGAGTCCATAGAGGGCTTTCTCTAATTTGTAGACTTTGTCTGGATACTTGTAGTCCTCAAATCCAGGAGGTTGACACACATAGACCTCTTCTTCAACTGTGCCATATAGGAAAGCAGACTTCACATCCATTTGATACACTTTAAATCCTTTGAAGCTTGCATAGGCTAGGAACAGTCTGATGGCTTCAATTCGTGCCACTGGAGAAAAGACATCATCATAGTCCATTCCTTCTTCTTGAGTGTATCCCTGTGCTACCAATCTTGCTTTGTTCTTGATGACTATCCCTCTCTCATCCTTCTTATTTTTGAAAACCCATCGTGTACCAATTGCTCTCTTGCCTTTAGGAAGATCAACTAGAGTCCATACATTCTGAATCTTGAATTGTAGTAGTTCTTCCTACATTGCCTCAATCCAAGATGGATCTTTCAAAGCCTCTGATGCCTTCTTGGGTTCTAACTGTGACATGAAACAAGCATGTTCAAAGGCAGCTAGACTGAATTCTGGCACTGTTGATTCAGCATCAGTAGACTCTTTGTGAACCATTGTCCTTGTCTGCACAGGAGTGCGTGGATCACCCATTATCTGATTGAGAGGATGATACTTGTGAACTCTGAGTGTTGGCTCTCTGTCTGTCTGGAAAGAAGTTCCTAGATTTGTATCATCTTCATCAGGACCACTTGATGGTTCAGCTTCAGGAACAACTTGACTTGAATCTGGGACTGTTTCCCTTTGTGATGGAGCTGTTCCCTCAGGACTTGGGATTGGCACTTCATAGTTTGGATTTGAATCATGTTGTGCATCCAGTACCCCTGGTGGGTCACAAGCTAGTGGTATGACCGTATACTCATCCCATTGACCAGAATCTTCAACAGTCTGAATCTTTGTAGCAACAGCTTGATCATTTGTGCTACCAGCATGAGAATTTGTGTTGGCAGTTTCAACCCTGTTTTCATCAGTTTCTGCATTATACTCAACAAAGCTCAGAGAATTAGTTAGTGAATCTAAATCAAACAACCAATCAGGACCAGTGCCTTTGACATTTGTAGTGTTTTCATTAAATTCAACATTGGCACTTTCTTCAATGGTTTTAGACACACTGTTATATACTCTATAGGCTTTGCTTTGTGTGGAGTATCCTACAAAGAAACCTTCTTCAGCCTTGCTTTCAAACTTTCCTAAGTGAGTCTTAGTGTGAAGAATGGTGCATGAACAACCAAAAGACTTTAGGAAGGCTATTAAGGGGACTCTATGATGGAATAACTCATAGGGAGTTTTCCCTTGTGATTGAACAACCTGTACCCTATTCAGAACATAACAAGCTGTGTTGACTGCTTCTGCCCAAAAGGTCATTGGCAGTTTGGAATCAGCTAGCATGGTTCTAGCAGCCTCAACTAGAGTTCTGTTCTTTCTCTCAGCTACACCATTTTGCTGTGGTGTTCTTGGTGCACTATATTGCCTAGCAATGCCTTTACACTCACAGAAACTGTTTAGGATATGGTTTTTAAACTCAGTCCCATTGTCTGATCTAATCACCTTAACTTTTAAGTTGGATTGGTTTTCTATCTTAAGAATAAAAGATTTAACTAGCTCAGCAGTTTCATCTTTAGTCCTAAGAAAGTAGACCCATGTGAATCTGGTGAAATCATCAACAATGACTAAACAGTAAGCCCTTTTATTCAAACTCAAAACAGATGTTGGACTAAAGAGATCCATATGAATAAGATGAAGAGCAGATGAGATTGAATTTACTTCTTTGGCCTTATGAGAAGATTTGTGTTGCTTGCCTTTAAGACATGCTACACAATGATCATCACAAATGAACTCCTTTTGTGGTAAACCTCTTACCAAATTCTTTTTGACCAGCACATTCATGGATTTGAAGTTCATGTGACACATTCTTCTGTGCCAAAGAGCAGACTCATTTGATGATGCTTTAGATATCAAATAACTTAAAGTACTTGATTTGGATAAAAGATCTGTGTCCAAACAGTAGACATTGTCCTTTCTTGGTGTTTCAAGTAAAATAAGATTTTCAGGAATTTTAAAATCTTGTGAAAGAACAATGCACTCAGAATCTGTGAAGACAACAATATTTTGTTTATCACAGATTTGAGACACACTTAATAAATTGTACTTCAGTTGTTCAACATATAAAACATCATTGAAAAGCATATTGCCTGCTTTGACAGTGCTTTACCTGTTACCTTACCTCCCTTGGAATTTCCTCCAAATGCAACAAATCCACCTTCAAAGCCTTTGAAGTTTGACAAGCAATCAGAGTTGCCTGTCATGTGCCTAGAGCATCCACTGTCCAAATGCCATCTAGTTTTGTGTTGTAACCTGTGGGTGCCCTACACAAATAAAAGCTTAGTTAGTAGTGGAGTAAACCCAAACCAAGTTGGTTTTAGGTTGTCCTTGTGCATTGACATAACTAAACACTGTCTTTGACTTCTTATACTTAGTGAGGTCCACTGATGGATTCTGTGGAGAGTATTTAGTTATCACATGAGATATCCAGGTGTTTTGTCCATCCTTTGCAATAACAGTCTTAGATGATCCATCACCAGTCCCAATTTTGAGCCTAGCAGTCTGAACTGAGTCTGTAGTGCTAACAGCTTCAGAATTTGCACTAACAGTTTCAACTTTAGGATTGGCAGTTTCAACATTGGTATCAACAGTTTCACCTGGTTTTTGCCTTTAACACACCATATCTGTTTAAAATTTGATTTTGGTTTTGCTAAAACTTGTTTTTGGTGTGTGGACTGTTTTTTATTGATTTTTGAGAACCTGTGATCAACTGTTTTCTTTGGAGCTGGTGTAACAGGTGGTTTGACCTTAAGATTTTTAGTCTTTTTAACAAATGCCGGTTTCTGAACCACAATCTGTTTTGCAACAGATGGTTTGTACAATCAATGTCTGGCCAAATGGTTTTTCCTGCTACAATGGAAACATCTTTTGACTGTTTTGATTTGAGAACCAGTTTTATCAGACCATAACTGATTCTTGTTCCTTTGATTTCCCCTTACTTGCTGTTGTTTGGGAAACTTTTGGACACCATGCTTTTGGCATGTGCAGATTGGAACAGTCTTACCCCTTTTATTACCTTTTGAGGAAGATGCAGTGTTACAGTTAGAAGGTACAGAAATATGGGGAGCAGCATGGCATACACTCATCTTCTCTTTTCCTTTCTTACTGGGGTTTGGGGCTGCTATAGGTGCACTCATTGTTTTGTGATCTTTCTTAACCTCTTTGCACTCACACTCTTCATTTTGAATCAGATCTTCTTTAGATTCAGGATTATTTTCAAGAAAAGGATCTACAGTGGTCATAGACTCATCTAATGGTTCATTAACAAGCCTATCAGCAACTTCACTCATTGGATGAATGTATTTGTTGTTGTATGGAGGTGGAGTGGCTCTATATCCTATACCTTCTTTGGGATTGAGCTGAGATTTTACCCTATCTTTGAATTGAACTTCCATTAGGTGTTCCAGCTTTTGATTTGCCAATTTGAAGTTTCCTAGATCTATATTGACAGATTCTAGTTTCTTATTAGCTTCTAACACCTTCTGATCAGCCTCATCTAATTTCTTATTTAGGGACTCTATTTTATTATTCAGCTCCTTTTTCTCCCACTCATGATATATTCTATCATGTCCCATTTGAATCTCATTATCCTTATAGTCATTGATCTGTTTTTCAAGATCTTCTATGGCCTGCATATACTCATATCTCCTTTCTTCCATCTTAACTAGAGTTTTGCACATGCTCTCATTATGATCTCTGTACTTTTTAACCATATTTTTGCATGTTTGAGAGCAGAGTTTAGTATTTACCTCAGATGGTAGTTCAGTGGAGGTGTCATTTGATGTTTTTGCCATTAGAGCTTGATTTTGAAACTCTTCCTCTGTCTGATCACTCCAGTCAAACACATTGTCTTCTTGAGAGACAAGTGTTTGTGATGACGAAACTTGATTGGTTTGCTGGGGTCTTGGTGGCTGTTGACCTTGGGATCTGCATTCTCTGGCAAAGTGACGAAGTTTGTGACATTTAAAGCATTCAACTTTGGATTTATCAAATACTGGTTTCCCTTCTGGTCTGGCTTGAAAGTTGGATCTGTCAGTTCTTTTCAGAAACCTTTTAGCCCTCATAGTCAACATTGCATGCTGCCATTTTAAGTCCATCTCTTCTAGATCATCTGGATGGATCTGTTCTAAATCTTCAGCATTTAGAGCAAACAATCCATCATTGGCAACAAAAGCTTCATAATGAACTTCAGTAGAGTTACCATCAGCACATGTAAAAGAATCACAACAGTTAGATTTATCAGATAATGCTGATGACAGTAGAGCAGTGTTGTGGTTATAAGAAAAGGATTTCTTTTTAGTTTCAATCTCAGTTTCAAACACTCTCAAACTGTTGTAAAGATCGTCCAACTCTATTTCATCAAGAGTGTCTTTGGTTTCCCATTGTGCAGCATAGACTGTCCACTCTTCACCAAGAGCTCTAAGAAATTTTCTGTTTACTTCATCTTGATCCAAGCAGACTTTGGCACTCTCCAATTCACCTATCAGTTTGTTAAACCCGTCAAATATTTGAGTAAGGTTTTCATTCTTGCCACCAGAAAAGTTCTCATACTGCTAGTTCAAAAGATCTTTTTGATTTCTCTTGGTGCTAGCATTGCCAGAAAATCTTTTTTCTAAAGCAATCCAAAGAGAATGAGCAGTGTAAAACTTTTTAAACTGGTGTTGATAAGCATTAGGAATGGCTATCTGTAGAAGTGTAAGAGCTTTCACTTCATTCATTCTAGCCTTTCTTTCAAGTTCAGTTTTTGGAGGAGTTTTTATGGGTTTGCCCTCAGCATCAAGTTCAGGATCAACTACAGGAGGAAATTCAACAGCTTCCCATATGGCATAATCAATAAACTGAATGTGCTGTTGAATCCTGAGTTTCCACATCTCAAACTCAGTGGGTTTGAGCATAGGCACTTTGAGTCCTTGCCCAGATCCACTACTACTATTATCAAATTCCATTGCAGAAAATTAAAAATTTTAAAAGAAAGCTTTTGACTTTGAAAACAAAGAAAGACCTGTGGCTCTGATACCACTTGTCAAGATCAAAATTCATTACCTAAGATTAACTGGTTTGAATTAATCAGAGTATAAACCAATAACCTTGTATTGAATCAAAGTCCAATTAAGAAGTTTGCGAAATAACACTTAATTGTTTTAAGAAAAGCTTTCAAAACAAATAATCACATAAACACAATCAATAATCAAATGTCATTTGTATTGCCAAACTCAATGATTACAATCACCTCTAATCTGGTTGATTAGACGAAGAATACAAATTGTTCTTAGGGTTTTACAACCTTAGAGGCTTATGAAAACTTAATCAGAAAGACAATTACAACTGAATAAACTTGTACGTGCAGACTTACAATAGAAAAACCTATTCTATGTATATATATTGCTTTTTGATTTGTTTCCTTGATACACTCTGATTTCTCTGATAGTAGATATGCTTGAATCTTCAAAATATATCTTTTCCTGAATATCAACACTTTCTGTTTATTGAGCTGTTGAGCAGCTTGAAGTTTATCTGTTGAGCAGCTTGAGTTTGAACACTGGCAGCTTGAACTTTTGAACTAGCAGCTCGAACTTCTTCAACTAACAGCTTGAACTTTGTACTTACACAGAAAATCTACTAACAGTTTGAGAAATCTAACTAACAGCTTGACATACTTAGAATATTTCCCAACACATGTAGTTCAGGATCAACTACAGGAGGAAATTCAACAGCTTCCCATATGACATAATCAATAAATTGAATGTGCTGTTGAATCCTGAGTTTCCACATCTCGAACTCAGTGGGTTTGAGCATAGGCACTTTGAGTCCTTGCCCAGATCCACTGCTGCTATTATCAAATTCCATTGAAGAAAATTAAAAATTTTAAAAGAAAGCTTCTGACTTTGAAAACAAAGAAAAAAAACCTGTGAGCTCTGATACCACTTGTCAGGATCAAAATCACTACCTAAGATTAACTGGTTTGAATCAATCGGAGTATAAAACCAATAACCTTGTATTGAATCAAAGTCCAATTAAGAAGTTTGCGGAATAACACTTAAAAAGTTTTAAGAAAAGCTTTAAGAACAAATAACACATAAATATAATAAAAACCAAATCTTTTGTATTGCCAAACTCAATGATTACAATCACCTCTAATCTGTTTGATTAGACGAAGAACACAGACTGTTCTTAGGGTTTTACAACCTTAGAGGCTTATGAAAACTTAATCAGAAAGCAATTACAACTGAATCAAAACATGTACGTGCAGACTTATAATAGAAAAACCTATTCTATGTATATATAAAGCCTTCTGATTTGTTTCCTTGAAAAACTCTGATTTCTCTGGTAGTAGATATGCTTGAATCTTCGAATATAAATCTTTTTCCTGAATTTCAGCACTTTCTGTTTATTGAACTATTGAGCAGCTTGAAGACTATCTGTTGAGCAGCTTGAACTTGAACACTGGCAGCTTGAACTTTTGAACTAGCAGCTCGAACTTACTCAACTAACAGCTTGAACTTTGTAATTACACAGAAAAGCTACTAACAGTTTGAGAAATCTAACTAACAGCTTGACATACTTAAAATACTTCCCAACACTTTGAAAAATGTTTGTATGTCATTTTGATGAAGAATGACCAAACTCTGATGTAGAAGGCTAAAACTCTAATGAAGAAGGACCGAACTCTTATGAAGAAGGATAAAACTCTAATGAAGAAGGACCAATCTCTTTTGAAGAAGGATAATACTCTAATGAAGAAGTATCAAACTCTTATGAAGAAGGATAAAACTCTAATGAAGAAGGATAAAACTCTAATAAAGAATGACCAAACTCTTATGAAGAAGGATAAAACTCTAATGAAAAAGAAAAAAATCTAATGAAGAAGGACCAAACTCTTATAAAGAAGGATAAAACTCTAATGAAGAAGGACCAAACTCTTATAAAGAAGGATAAAACTCTAATGAAGAAGGACCAAACTCTTATAAAGAAAGATAAAACTCTAATGAAGAAGGACCAAACTCTTATGAAGAAGGATAAAAGTCTAATGAAGAAGGATAAAACTCTAATGAAGAAGGACCAAACTCTTATGAAGAAGGATAAATCTCTAATGAAGAAGGATAAAACTCTAATGAAGAAGAAAAAACTCTTATAAAGAAGGATAAAACTCTAATGAAGAAGGATCAAACTCTTTTGAAGAAGGATAAAACTCTAATGAAAAAGGACCAAACTCTTATAAAGAAGCATAAAACTCGAGTAAAGAAGCACAAAACTCGGGTGAAGAATGATAAAACCTGGGTAAAGAAGGATCAAACTCTTATAAAGAAGCATAAAACTCGGGTAAAGAAGCACAAAACTCGGGTGAAGAAGGTTAAAACTCGGGTAAAGAAGGATCAAACTCTGATGAAGAAGGACCAAACTCTGATGAAGAAGGATAAAACTTGCACAACACTTGAAAAAACTCGCACACTCAAAAAAAAACTTCTCCTTGATCCAAAGTACCCAAAAATCAGATCAATTGGATAAACAGAGAATTTTATACGAATTTTCGAAGGTTCAGCTCTGTTTCGGTTAGAAAAACAATTTCAGCAACTTCAAAATCAAATACTCTCAACGTATTTGGAATTAGGCTTTGAAATTTTCAGGAATTGTTTGTTATAATAACCTTTAGACTCGTTCAAATTTGTAGCCTTTAACTCCAATCCAAAAAAAAAAAAATTCAAAAATCGATGTCAAGAACGTAAAAAACGAATTTCAGAAATTGAAAGTTCGATAACTCCCTGCTTGTGTCGAATTAGGACTTGAAATTTTTACTGGATCTTCATCTTGTTTATCTTCAAAACATATCCAAAATTCAGCTCATTTCCGTCAACATATGAATTTTCTAAAAATTCCAAAAGATCACAGCTCAAAATTTGACTTTTTCGGTTGAACTTTTTATTGATTTCTTGCAAGATTTTTTTTATTTTATATTTTTGATATAACACCTTGCTTTTATTTGCATTTTTATTGTAAGTAATTTTGAACAATTTTCGTAAAAAGATGTAATTTCGAGATTTAGTATAAATAGGAGTTGGGTGCTCCATTTTCACACTTTTGCAAAACCCGTCTAGCATTTCCAGAGCTCCTCTCTCTAGAACCCGATCGTCTCTCTAACTTTTTTCCCAAACCGACCGGCCAAATCTCGAGTTCTATACGTCATTGGAAAGGTCTCGAAGTGTACTACTCGAATCTACCATTGCATGCGCGATTTCATACGGTTTTGAGTACAAATTCGAGTTTATCATTTTAGGCGATTTAAAGCTGATTTCGTATGAGTTTTAGCTAAAATATGGTAGAATATATATCATATAACTAAACCGAGGCTTATTACTTAGCTTATTTGTGGATTTGAGGCTTGAAAATGCATGTTTAAAGCTGTAGTTTATGAACAAACTCGAGTATGCATAGAACAGACTCGAAATGCCAAGAACAAGCTCGAATAGAGCTAAATTCGAGACATTAGTTCGAATCTATATGCAGATTCGAATGAGGTTCGAATCTAACCCCATAATTCGAATCTGTCTTCGAATCTAACCCCATAAGTCGAATCTGTCTTCGAATCTGTCCCCTAAATTCGAATTTAATTGATAAAATTTACGAACAACGCATAAATTAGCAAAATAAATAGCAAAATAAATAGCAAAATATTTAGCTAGAAGTTATGGCTTATAGATGTTGGAATGTTGAGCTAGCATTATTAATTTAGCACATGTTCTGTAATATTTAAACTTCAGATATTATACATAAGCCGTTTAGCCCAGTTGCGAGTCAAAGCCAGTGCCAGAATATATTAAAGCCTAGATAAGCAAGTGCAAGCGTTATAAAGCAGTATAAAGCATATATAAGCCCGAGCAAGCATTTCAAAATATTTCAAAGCATTTTCAGTACAGTGAGTAACAGTTATTCTTGTTTACATGTTTTATATGAAATTGAGACATAAATTGCTTCTATATGACTACTTTGGAATTCAATAGACTTTTGTGAGTGAAGGCGAACACTGTGGTACAGGTGATGCCCAGCTTAGCCGGATCTTACATTTGATCTATTAATATGCATATTTATCTGCTATCTGTTTAATGTTCTGCATACTATACAGCAAGCTTTGTTTTAGCGTTTCTTTGTGCATCTCATAAGCATTATATTTAGCAAGCAAGCAATTTTGATGTTCACCGCTATCCCTTGAGCATTATGCGGGTAGCTAGCCCCGCATCACAGATTGATCATCTGTCAGCGGTAAACCCCTAGTGGTGGCATCTCCTTTCTGCGTGAAATGTCTCAATTGTGCAGCATTCTTTCTGGGTATTAAGCAAACAAGCAAGCAAGCAAGCAAGCATAACAGCCTTTATAGGCACTTTCGCCTCATATTTTACATGCATTCATGAATATCTGTTTACTCACTAAGCTTTTGCTTACAGTTGCTACTTACAATTTTTTACAGGAAAAGGTAAAGAACAAGCTGGACCTTCTGCTTAGGTCTATTTTCTGATCAACCCAGAGGACTTAGCTCACTTTCAGCTTGCGGTATAGCTTTATGATGCCTTGGGTTCTGGGTAGCTGCTTTTATTTATATTATGATGTTTGTAGCAACTTAGTACTGTAACCTTGAAGCACGTGTAGTGCATGACTTATTATAATATTTTATTTAGCTTTATGCATTTGTTATTATTCCTGGGATAAACAAGCATGTTTTAAAGCAAGGATGTGACAGGATGGTATCAGAGAATTAGTTTGAGGGATTCAAGTGTTTGCAATAACACTTGGAATCAAACTTTTAAGCAAAGATATTAGCTTCGAATATCTAGGCTTTAACTTGACCTGAGATAGGCTTTGACTTTGCTTTAGGAATTGGGAAATGGGGTAGAATAGGAGTTATGCCTATTCTTATGCAAGTATTATTTATATAATTTCAGAACATGTCTGGATCTGGTGAAGGAGCTGGAGGTGGACTCACTCCTGAACAGATCATGCAAATTATGCAAACTATGCTTAACGAGAACAACGAGCGTCAAGCTAAGTTTCTGCAAGACCAGTTTCGTGCTCGTGATGAAGCCGAAACTAGGCGCAGAGAAGAGCGTAGGAAACAACAACATGATGACACTGGACGCCACAACGATGACACCGACGAGGAGGAAGCTCCTGTAGTCCCTCCTAAGGGCTGCAACTTCCGTTATTTCAAGGCTTGCGGAGCTCAACCTTTTAAGGGTGCTGCAAATTCGATCGAAGCGCTTGAGTGGATCACTGGCATCGAGCGGATTTTTCTCATTAGCGACTGCGCTGAGGAATCAAAGGTCAGCTTCGCTACTACACTGTTCGAGGGTGGCGCAGTTATGTGGTGGAGGTCTCAGGAGAACATGCACGGAGCCAACTGGATTAAGTCCCTATCTTGGGATGACTTCAAAGTTATCTTCTTTCGTCAGTACTGCCCAGCTGATGAAAAGAAGCGTTTGGAAGAGAAGCTGATGTCTCTTACTCAGGGAACCAAATCGGTGACTGAGTATGAGATTGAATTCACCCGACTAAGTTTGCTGTCTGACTATCAAGTCGCTACTGAAGAGCGAAAGATCGACCGTTTTCTGATGGGTCTGCATCCCGAATATCAGAAGTTCTTGAAGCACCAGAGATATACCAACTATGCTGATTGTGTTGAAGCTGCTCGAATTCTCGAGCAGGATTTTATTCGAGCTGGAGGAGTTCCTGCTTCCTCTGTTAACCCGACATGTCCATCACCGCCCAAGAAATCGCGCACTGGAAGCTATTCTGGATCTTCATCCAGATATTCTCAGCCACAGTAGTCTCAGTACCGACAGTTCAGCTCGCCTCCGGCACAACAAACTCGATCCTATGCGGTACATTCTGAGCCGAGGCAGTGTCGCCGCTGCCAGAAGTCACACATTGGGCGATGTAACCCCAATGATGTGAGGTGCTACGTGTGCAACGAAATAGGACATAGCAGTGAAGAATGTCCTAACAAAGTTAAAGTTTGCAACAACTGTTTACGCCCTGGACATAATGAGCATGCATGTACGCATCCGTTCAGCATGATTTACCCGAGTGCAGAGCATCATCCGCGATTGCAGCAGCAACAATACCGACCTCAGCAACAACATCAACAACAACAGCAAAGACAAAATCAACCGGCCCGGCATAGCACATCGCGAGGAGGTTCTAGTCGCCGTAACGAGCCAGCTCGGAGTCAGAATCGCGCATTCCAAATAACGGCCGAGCAAGCAAAGGAAATACCAGATGTGGTATCTGGTATGTTTCTCGTTAATTCCGTACCTGCTAGAGTTATTTTTGATTCAGGAGCCAACCGTTCCTTCATATCAAATTCATTTACATCTAAACTTGGAATTGCACCGTCTACTCTACCTGTTATATTTGATATTGAAACGGCTAGTAATGTAAGTGTGTCTACCGATAAAATTTACCGTAACTGCATCATTCTGCTCGACAACTGTACCTTCCAACTGGACCTTATCCCGATGGACTTTCATGAATTCGACGTCATTGTGGGTATGGATTGGCTTGATCATCATGACGCCAACATTGTCTGCAAGAAGAAGTTGATAAAGCTCACTGCTCCGGATGGCCGCAATATTTGCATCTACGGTGACAGAAAGACAGGTGATATATGCTTAAATTCTGTAGTCATAGATAGAAAACATATAGCTAAGGGTTGCATGTCATACTTAGCATATGCGATAGATGCTAAGTCTGAAAAGAAAGCATTAGCCGAGGTTTCGATAGCCTCCGAATTTCCCGATGTCTTTCCCGAGGACATCTCTGGACTCCCGCCAGACCGTCAGGTGGAGTTCAGAATTGATTTAGTGCCCGACGCGGCACCAATTGCTCGAGCCCCTTATAGACTTGCACCTGCTGAGATGCAAGAAATGATGAAGCAATTGCAAGAATTGCTAGATAAGGGACTCATACGACCAAGTTCATCTCCCTGGGGAGCTCCTGTTTTATTCGTTAAGAAGAAAGATGGGACTCTCCGGATGTGCATTGATTATAGGGAGTTGAACAAGGTAACAATAAAGAACAAATATCCGTTGCCCAGAATAGTCGATCTTTTCGACCAGCTTCAGGGAGCCAGTTACTTCTCGAAGATCGATCTTAGATCTGGGTATCATCAGCTCAAAGTTCATGAAGAAGATGTCCCCAAAACAGCTTTCCGTACTAGATATGGGCATTACGAGTTTCTTGTTATGCCCTTTGGTCTTACAAACGCTCCTGCGGCGTTCATGGATCTGATGAACCGCGTTTGTAGACCAATGCTCGATAAGTCTGTTATCGTCTTTATAGACGATATTCTCATCTACTCAAAAACCGAAGCTGAGCATGCTGTGCATCTTAGAGAGCTGCTAGAGTTGCTGCGCAAAGAGCGACTTTACGCCAAGTTCTCTAAATGCGAATTTTGGTTGCGACAGGTGCTTACAATCTCGATTTATTCATTTTTAAGCTTATCTTTTCTTAAATTTCGTGCTCAGCGTTAACTTGCAAATCTTGTATCTTATCAGATACAATTCCTTGGTCATGTGATATCTGGTGAAGGAATCTCTGTGGATCCTTCTAAGATAGAAGCCATTCAAAATTGGGAAGCTCCCAAATCAACTACTGAGATCCGAAGTTTCTTGGGATTGGCGGGTTACTACCGACGATTCATTAAGGACTTCTCAAAACTAGCCATGCCTCTTACATCTCTTACTCGCAAGAATGTTCCCTTTATTTGGGAAGAAGCTCAAGAGAACGCATTCCGAACTTTAAAACAGAAACTCATCGAAGCACCTATTCTGGCCTTACCCGAAGGCAATGAAGACTTTGTGGTCTTCAGCGATGCTTCATATCAAGGGCTTGGGTGTGTTTTGATGCAAAGAGGTAGAGTCATAGCATATGCTTCTCGCCAACTTAAGGATCATGAAAAGAGTCATCCGACTCATGACCTTGAACTTGCTGCTGTGACTTGCGTTGAAAACATGGCGACATTATCCCTACGGCACCAAATGTCAGCTGTATACGGATCACAAGAGCCTTAAGTACATTTTCAGTCAGAAGGAGCTCAACATGCGCCAGCGACGCTCCATGGAACTCATCAAAGACTATGACTGTGATATTCTGTATCACCCTGGCAAAGCGAATGTGGTGGCCGACGCATTGAGTCGTAAATCCTACTCTGCTAAATGTCTTTATACCTTGACCCATACTTTGTTTTCATCAACTTTGATCGATGAAATCCTTGTTGCTCAAGCCGAAGCTCTAAAAGAAGAAAACCTCAACTCTGAGGACATGAAAGGGCAATTTCAATTCTTAACCGATAGCCCTCGTGGCTTGAAGCTTTTCAAAGATCGCGTTTGGGTTCCGAAATTTGGTGATGTTCGACAGAAGATTCTTTCGGAAGCCCACTGTTCTAACTTCTCGGTACATCCTGGCAGCACCAAGATGTACAACGATCTAAAAGCCGAGTATTGGTGGCCCGGTATGAAAAGAGACGTAGGCCAATATGTCGATAATTGTGTTACATGCCGATTGGTCAAAGCGGAGCATCAGCAGCCTTATGGCAGTCTACAGCCTCTACCGATTCCCGAGTGGAAGTTCGATCACATAACGATGGACTTTGTGACGAAGCTTCCGACTACGCGAAGACAGCACGATGCAATATGGGTGATTGTGGATCGTCTAACCAAAGTCGCTCATTTCATTCCAATTCGCGAGAACTACTCATTGGAGAAATTGGCTAAGTTGTATATCGACGAGATCGTTACTCGACACGCAGTGCCGCTGTCAATCGTTTCAGATCGCGATAGCCGGTTCACTTCGAGGTTCTGGAGTGCATTACAAGATGGTTTAGGCACCAAGATCAGAATGAGCACAGCGTATCATCCGCAGCCTGATGGCCAGAGTGAGCGCACGATCCTTATCCTCGAAGACATGCTGCGGGCATGTGTTCTTGAGTTTAGCGGTAATTGGGACGACCACTTGCCGCTAGCAGAGTTTTCTTATAACAATAGTTATCACTCATCCATCAAAGCCGCACCTTTCGAAGCCTTATACGGACGCAAGTGCCGAACTCCTACGTGTTTGCATGAAGCCGGTGAAGCACCAATCGCCAGTCCCGAGCTACTTCAGCAGACAAATGAAAAGATCCGAATCATACGTCAACGATTGGAAACTGCTCAATCTCGACAGAAATCGTATCATGACCGAAGTCATAAGCCATTGGAATTTCAGAAGGACGACTATGTTGTATTAAAAGTCTCGCCGATGAAAGGTGTGTTCAGATTCGGCAAGCGTGGCAAGTTAGCACCACGATTCGTTGGTCCTTTCAAGATCACCGAGCGTGTTGGAACTCAATCTTATCTGTTGGACTTGCCAAGCGAACTGTCCAACATACACCCTGTATTCCACGTTTCGCAACTAAGGAAGTGCAAAGAAGATGACAGGGAAAAGTGGGCCGATCATCTAACTTATAAGATTAATGAAAAACTGCAATGTGACGAGCCTGAAGTTATTCTAGAGACAAAGATGAAGAAGTTGAGGAATCGAGAGGTAGCAATGGTGTTGGTGCAATGGAGAACTTCTCACGGAATTTCTCAGACCTGGGAATCTGAGCAAGACATGAGAGTTCGATATCCACATCTGTTTGAGCCTTAGGTACTTCGAGGACGAAGTGCAAGCGTGATGGGCTCATACTATAACACCTTGCTTTTATTTGCATTTTTATTTTAAGTAATTTTGAACAATTTGCGTAAAAAGATGTAATTTCGAGATTTAGTATAAATAGGAGTTGGGTGCTCCATTTTCACACTTTTGCAAAACCCGTCTAGCATTTCCAGAGCTCCTCTCTCTAGAACCTGATCTTCTCTCTAACTTTTCTCCCAAATCGACCGGCCAAATCTCGAGTTCTATACGTCATTGGAAAGGTCTCGAAGTGTACTACTCGAATCTACCATTGCATGCGCGATTGCATACGGTTTTGAGTACAAATTCGAGTTTATCATTTTAGGCGATTTAAAGCTGATTTCGTATTAGTTTTAGCTAAAATATGGTAGAATATGTATCATATAACTAAACCGAGGCTTATTACTTAGCTTATTTGTGGATTTGAGGCTTGAAAATGCATGTTTAAAGCTGTAGTTTATGAACAAACTCGAGTATGCATAGAACAGACTCGAAATGCCAAGAACAAGCTCGAATAGAGCTAAATTCGAGACATTGGTTCGAATCTATATGCAGATTCGAATGAGGTTCGAATCTAACCCCATAATTCGAATCTGTCTTCGAATCTAACCCCATAATTCGAATCTGTCTTCGAATCTGTCCCATAAATTCGAATTTAATTGATAAAATTTACGAACAACGCATAAATTAGCAAAATAAATAGCAAAATATTTAGCTAGAAGTTATGGCTTATAGATGTTGGAATGTTGAGCTAGCATTATTAATTTAGCACATGTTCTGTAATATTTAAACTTCAGATATTATACATAAGCCGTTTAGCCCAGTTGCGAGTCAAAGCCAGTGCCAGAATATAATAAACCCTAGATAAGCAAGTGCAAGCGTTATAAAGCAATATAAAGCATATATAAGCCCGAGCAAGCATTTCAGAATATTTCAAAGCATTTTCAGTACAGTGAGTAACAGTTATTCTTGTTTACATGTTTTATATGAAATTGAGACATAAATTGCTTCTATATGACTACTTTGGAATTCAATAGACTTTTGTGAGTGAAGGCGAACACTGTGGTACAGGTGATGCCCAGCTTAGCCGGATCTTACATTTGATCTATTAATATGCATATTTATCTGCTATCTGTTTAATGTTCTGCATACTATACAGCAAGCTTTGTTTTAGCATTTCTTTGTGCATCTCATAAGCATTATATTTAGCAAGCAAGCAATTCTGATGTTCACCACTATCCCTTGAGCATTATGCGGGTAGCTAGCCCCGCATCACAGATTGATCATCTGTCAGCGGTAAACCCCTAGTGGTGGCATCTCCTTTCTGCGTGAAATGTCTCAATTGTGCAGCATTCTTTCTGGGTATTAAGCAAACAAGCAAGCAAGCATAACAGCCTTTATAGGCACTTTCGCCTCATATTTTACACGCATTCATGAATATCTGTTTACTCACTAAGCTTTAGCTTACAGTTGCTACTTACAATTTTTTTACAGGAAAAGGTAAAGAACAAGCTGGACCTTCTGCTTAGGTCTATTTTCTGATCAACCCAGAGGACTTAGCTCACTTTCAGCTTGCGGTATAGCTTTATGATGCCTTGGGTTCTGGGTAGCTGCTTTTATTTATATTATGATGTTTGTAGCAACTTAGTACTGTAACCTTGAAGCACGTGTAGTGCATGACTTATTGTAATATTTTATTTAGCTTTATGTATTTGTTATTATTCCTGGGATAAGCAAGCATGTTTTAAAGCAAGGATGTGACATTTGATTCACCCACTAAGCTCTGATACCAATTCATAATAACAGATCTACGTGAATCACAACATTAACACACAAATCTCTTTTCTTAAATGATTGAATTTGCTCTCAACATGAAATACAAAGATGAAAATGACAAACTCTTAGAAAATTCCTATGGAATTTTCCTATTTATACTAACCTAATATCTAACTATCATCTAATTACATGATTGATCCTAGACTTCTATATATACAATTCTAACTGATTTCAACTCTATATATTTGTTTCTAACGAATAGTATTGTATTTCATATTTGTAATAATTAATATTTAATAGTAGTTACTTAATGTTTATATATATTTTATCACAATAAATAAAATGTTATAAAATATGATTTTATTAATATTGTATTATGTTTACGTTTTACTTATATCTAATATTGTTTGTGATCTATATTTATGTTTAATATATTTTAAAAAAATTATAACACAATATGGTTTTTTAATTAGACATAATAAAGTGTATTTATCTGCATAATTATCTTTTATTTTATTTTATTCCAAAAATTATAAATTGTATCTATCTTTTTGGAAATAATAAATTTTATTTATCTTTTATGTTAAAAATAAAAGGATGTATTTATCGTTTGTGGTGTAACGCGGAGCCGACACGTATGCATTTGATGTTCTCTTTTATTTTATTATATATATATATATATATATATATATATATATAGGGGTGGGTTCAATGGAGAACCTTATGCATCGAAGAACCTTGGAGAACCACAATGCATCGCTAGAAAAACTGAAATGCATCACGTAGAAATTGATGCATCACGTGGGAATTTGATGCATCACGTGGAAATAATGTAGAAATCGATGCATCACGCGAGAATTTGATGCATCACGTGGAAATAATGATGCATTACGGGGGAATTGTGATGCATTTGTGGTGGTGCATGGAGGTTCTTCAAGGTTCTTCGATGCCTGGAGATTCTCCATTGAACCCACAGATATATATATATATATATATATATATATATATATATATATATATATATATATATATATAGAGTCAGGTTCAAAAAGGTACCTCTCGAAATCAAGTGCACCCGAAGGTACCGACCTTAAAAAACTTTTTTTTAAATTTTTTTCTCATAACCATGTTTAATCTAATGTTATACACATGATATATGAATTTCACATACATTCACACTTTCTGTGTCCTTAAAAATTATGTGAATGCTCAATGCATATTGATGTGAATGGTCATCCATGTGAATGGTCATTTCACACAATGTGAATGGTGTGAATGACCATTCACATGATCTTTTTTTACCATTCACAAGATTTATGATGTTGCTTCTTTTGAAAAAAAGTCTTATAATGTTGTCTTATACACGTCTATTCAAAAAAAATATATGTGAATGATCATTCACATAAGGGTACGCTGGGTACGCTGGAATCTTACAGGTACGCTGATGAACCTGATTCTATATATATATTAGTTGATTGGTGCACATTGTTCACAACGCATTATTTGTTCACAATAGATCTCATCCCTATATATATATATATATATATATATATATATATATATATATATATATATATATTGTGAACAAATAATGCGTTGTGAACAATGTGCACCAATCAACTAATTCCACGTCATCCTAGAAAATTTTAAATACATATTAAATAAATAAATGTTGGACAAGGGCAAAACTGGAAACCTTCACACCCTTAATACGGAATGCGTAGATTCTACAAACAGCTTTCCTAGGATATAGGGATCGATCATTATCACTAAATTTAGGATTAAAAAAATGCATAATTCAAAGTGGATTAAATTGTCGTTGCTTTTGAGGTTCTAAGTTAAATATTTTTGATATATATAGACATATAATGACACATGTTAAGTTACAGTTGAATGAAGTATCAGAGCAATGTGTGCATTGCACTTAGGTTGCAATAAATGCAATGGGTGGAATAAATGCAATGTTGTCTTTCATCAATCTTCACCCAGGCTGCAATAAATGCAATGGGTGCAATATATCCATTGGATTTGATATGAAATATATCATAAGTTTTGGGTTTGTTTACTTGTGATATTACATTTGACATTACACAATAAACTGGTTCATTTGTTGAAACCGTTTTAAAAGGCGTGGATGCGTAGAATGCACCGGATTCATTTTAATATTGAAAGCCACCGTGCAGTGGATTCACTTAGGAGTTCGAATTAATGCATTTAATGAATGGGATCAACATCATTAAGCATGCATTTCATTGGATTAAAAACTTAAAATTGGGTTCAAAGGATATGTGAACGTGTAGAATGCGTCGGTTTTATTTTAATATTGAAAGCAATCGTTGCATGCACCTAATGCGTAGAATGCACTGGATTAAATATATTAGATCCAACGTCAAAGGATGCAAGTGATTAAAAGATTAGATACATGTTCAAAGGATTCAAAGCATGCATTTAACTGGATTCTTTTAATCCTTTGAACCTGCTGAATGTATATATAAAAATGCATGATTTAACAAGTATAGAGTATAATCCATTACTTACGATTAGCTTATTGGTTACCATAAGGATGAATATTGTCTATGGAAATGAGGTAAAATAGCATCAAGCAAGAATGTACAATTGTGCATCACATTAAGTACACTTATAAAGCACTCGTTGAATCTACATGATTAGATAAATAGATATGGTGCGGTGTAAAACAAAAATGAATGTAGAAAAATATGTGTTAATTTGTAAGTGATATAGTAAGAGGCTTTAAGTTATTATAATGATCCTTCAGACTCATCAAACACAATTAGCTTTGAACCCAATTTTAAGTTATTTAATTGTATTACAAGATTTGAAAATTAATGGGCGAAGCATCGAACACAGTTAGCTTGTATTTTGAATTCAAGGATAGGGTGGAAATGGATCTATCCAAAAATATACAGTAAGGTGCATTATCATGAAAGTTACTCCCCATGTGTAGGTGGTCTTTTCAATATATAAGATGTTCTACTACATTGTCACATTTGAACATTTAGTAAATAAAAACTAGCTACTAAATGTATATTATAATTTATAGCATGAAATACTCAATGATCATACTCAATGTTGATTAAAAATAAATTGAAGAGAGAAGAATTCCAAATTTGAATGCAAGGCTTTTCCTGGCATAGATGGGTCGACTCTCGACACTGTCGTCTAATGATCCTTCAGACTCATCAAAAGAGGTCCATTCGTCATCATCAACAGGCACATATTGTTCATCGCAATCTCGAATCTCATCCTCAACTAATTTAAAACGTATATAAACATTCGTCTCAAGGATTAAATCAACTATCAAAATTTACCCACACAATAATTTAAGCAGTTTGGATTATATATAAAATATAAATTGCGTTCTGCATATAGTGGATGCATCAACCATGTTTCAGACCCAATGTGTATAAAATCGTTGTCTGCATCGTATATGTTTGTTAACCTTCAAAAACATCCACGTCTAATAAGGTTATAAAAGCTATACAAAATTGTTTCGACATATAACCGTAACATAAATAATTGAAACAACAAAGGAACAAAGCGAACCTGAAAATTAGTAAACAAAGTGATAGGATGGTCGTAGTTAGCACTAATTTGTTGCAGACCAAATCTGAAAGTGACTGCGTTAGCTTCAATCAATGAAACAAGTGAAGAAACAGATGAAATTATAATACAACACTGATTAACATCAACGTAAGAAACCTGATGCAATCCAAAAACAAATATAAATAAACGACCTTGCAATCCGGAGACAATTTTAACTAAATGTCGATCATGTGTTGATAACATTCATCAAAATCAATTAAGTATGAAAGATTATTGACAAATACGACAATGGACTTTCACGAAGAATTACAAGGGTTGATAGATGACGAACAGTGTATATATATGCATTATTTAATCCCTGGATACGAATGATGTAATCCCTAGAACACATGTATATGAATTTTAACCGACAAACGGTGCAACACATATGAATCCATACTGTAATCAGACGAGGGTCTCCCAAATTTTGGACTAAAGACAAACAATAATGAAACAACATTCGTTCGATGACCGAATAATGATATATATGCAGCGAACGATCCACAACTTGGATCGGGAGAAGACTAACGATTATGAAAGAATATTTGTTGGATGAGCGGATAATGAAGTATATGCAGTGAATGATCCACAATTACAGAGAGTGTGAACGATGAGAGGAAACCGCCATCCAGTAACATGGTCAAACATGGGTGGCTACAAGTTTGAAAATTTTGTTTGAATAGATTATACGAAATATAGGTTGATTTGTTAATGACTGTATTGCCCTTATAATAATAATTATAATAATTAAATATACTATAGAATAATGATGAGTTGTCAAATTATGGTTGGTTCACAATGTTCACAATCTATAACTTGTTCACAAAAGATCCTTATATATATATATATATATATATATATATATATATATATATATATAGAGGTGGGTTCAATGGAGAACCTCCATGCATCGAAGAACCTTGAGGAACCTCCATGCACCACCACAAATGCATCACAATTCTCCCGTAATGCATCATTATTTCCACGTGATGCATCAAATTCTCGCGTGATGCATCGATTTCTACATTATTTCCACATGATGCATCAAATTTCCGTGTGATGCATCAATTTCTACGTGATGCATTTTAGTTTTTCTAGCAATGCATTGTGATTCTCCAAGGTTCTTCGATAAATAAGGTTCTCCATTGAACCCACCCCTATATATATATATATATATATATATATATATATATATGTATATATATATGTATGTATATATGTATATATGTATATAGAATAAGGCTCCCCAGCGTACCCCACATAGGCAAGGGTATTTTCGTAATTATAGCGACCATTCACATTCCTTAATTTACCATTCACATTAATTGATCTTTCACATTACTTAACTGATCATTCACAACACTTATTATACTATTTATACTTCTTGTACACTTATTTGATCATTCACAACACTTATTTGACCATTCACAATTCTTCAACACTTATTTGACCACTCACATTACTTAAATGATCATTCACATTACTTAATTGACCATTCACATTACTTAAATGATCATTCACATTACGTAATTGATCATTCACATTACTTAATTAACCATTCACAATACTTAATTGATCGTTCACATTACTTAATTTAACCATTTACATTACTTAATTGATTGTTCACATTACTTAAATGATCATTCACATTACTTAATTGACCATTCACATTACTTAATTGATCATTCACTGTTGGGAAATAATCTAAGTATGTCAAGCTGTTAGTTAGGATTTCTAAAGCTGTTAGTAGTATTTCTGTGTAATTACAAAGTTCAAGCTGCTAGTTCAAGAAACTCGAGCTGCTAGTGCAAAATGTCCAAGCTGCTAGAGTTAAAGTTCAAGCTGTTTCAGATGTTGATAACAGAAAGTGCTACAAACCAGGAAGTGATAAAAATTTCAAGATTGTCAAGGATACAAATCAGATGGTTATAAATAGAGATAGAATAGGATTTTCTTATGTAATCGGTGCTTAAGCAATTCATATTGTAACTTGTATTCAGATTAAAAGTTTCTCAAGCCTCTAAGGTTGTAAAACCCTAATAACAGTTTGTGTTCTTCGTCTAATCAAACAGATTAGAGGTTCTTGTAATCACTGGTTGGTAATACAAAGGTTTTGATGTTAATTGTGTTTACTGATTTAAATTGTTATGTTCTTATTGTTCTGAAAGTTTTTATTTAAAAAATAATAAGTGTTATTCCGCAAACTTCTTAATTAGACTTTGATTCAAAACAAGATTATTGGTTTAACTCTGATTTATTCAAACCAGTTAATCTTAGGTAATTTGATCTTGACAAGTGGTATCAGAGACACAGGTTTTGTTTTTATTATTTGTTTTCAAAGTCAGAAACTTTCTTCTTAAAAATATCTAAATCTTTCAAAAACTTTTCTGCAATGGAGTTTGATGGAAACAGTAGTGGATCTGGGCAAGGACTCAAAGTGCATATGCTCAAACCCACTGAGTTCGAGATGTGGAAACTCAGGGTTCAACAGCACATTCAGTTTATTGACTATGCCCTATGGGAAGCTGTTGAAAATCCTCCTGCAGTTGTTCCTGAACTTGATGCTGAAGGTAAACCTAAAAGAACACCCCCTAAAACTGAGATTGAGAGAAAGGCTAGAATGAATGAAGTCAAAGCTCTCACTATTTTACAGATAGCTATTCCCAATGCATATCAACATCAGTTTAAAAAATTCTATACTGCTCACTCTCTATGGCTTGCTTTAAAGAAAAGATTTGCTGGCAATGCTAGCACAAAAAGAAATCAAAAGGATCTTTTAAAACAGTAGTATGAGAATTTTTTTGGTGGAAAGAATGAAAACCTTACTCAAATCTTTGATAGGTTTAATAAGTTGATAGGTGAATTGGAGAGTCCTAAGGTTGGCCCAGATCAAGATGAGGTAAACAGAAAGTTCCTCAGGTCTCTTGGTGAAGAATGGACAGTGTATGCTACAAAGTGGAGAACAAAGGACACTCTTGACGAAATAGAGTTGGATGATCTCTACAACAGCCTGAGAGTGTTTGAGTCTGAAATAAAGAATAAAAAGAAAACATTTTCTTACAATCAAAACACTGCTCATTATCTTCTGCATGTACTGATAAATCAAACTGGTGTGATTCTTTTACAGGTACCGATGGCAATACTTCTGAGGTCAATTATGAGGCATTTGTTGCAATTGATGGACTGTTTTCTCTCAATCCTGAGGACTAGAACAAATCCATCCAGATGATCTAGAGGAGATGGATTTAAAGTGGCAACATGCCATGCTAACAATGAGGGCTAAGAGGTTTCTCAAAAGGACTGGCAGAACAAACTTTCAGGCCAGATCAGAAGGCAAGCCAGCCTTTGACAAGTCAAGGGTTGAATTTTTCAAGTGCCACAAACTTGGACACTTTGCTAGAGAGTGTAGATCACAAAGTCAGCAGCAACCAAGAACCCAACAAACCAGTCAAAAACAATCTTCACAGGCTCTTGTTTCACAAGAGGACACTATTTTTGACTGGAGTGACAAGACAAAAGAAGAGTACCAGAATCAAGCTCTTATGGCAGAAACTACAAGTGCACCTTCCACTGAACTACCATCTGAGGTAAATGCTAAACTCTGCTCCCAAGCATGCAAAAATATGGTTAAAAAAATACAGAGATCATAATAAAAGCATGTGTAAAACTCTAGCTAAGATGGAAGAAAGGAGGTATGAGTATATGCAGGCAATAGAGGATCTTGAAAAACAGATCAATGACTATAAGGACAATGAGATTCAGATGGGACATGATAGGACATATCATGAGTGGGAGAAAAAAGAACTTTAAGAGAAAATAGAGACCCTCAATAAGAAATTAGAAGAGGCTGAACAAAGGGTGCTGGAAGCTCACAAGAAAGTAGACAGTATAAACATTGATTTGGGTAACTTCAAGTTAGCCTATCAAAAGTTAGAACACCTAATGGAAGTTCAGTTCAAAGAAAGGGTAAAATCTCAACTAAATCCCAAGGAAGGAATAGGATACAATGCCACCCCACCTCCTTATAATAACAAATACATTCATCCTATGAGTGAAGTTGCTGATAGGCTTGTGAATGAACCCCTAGATGAGAAGATGAAGACTGTAGATCCTGTCCGTGAGGATAAGCCTGAGTTGGAAGATGGACTGGTTACTAATGTAGACAGTAATAATGATGAAGAAGAGGGTAATCCCAAAACCATGAGTGAACCCATAGTAACCCTAGTTTCTAACCCCATTAGAACCAACAACATGAGAGAAGAAACCCACAGCATGAAGAATAAATCTAACAGTTTGAAAGGTAAAGAGAAGATGAGTAAACACATGCATGCTTCAAATGTCTCTGTACCTTCTAACTGAATTTTTGCATCCTTTTCCAAGGCTGGTAAAAAGGGTAAAAATGTTCCAGTGTGCACATGCCAAAAACATGGTGTACATAAGTTTCCCACACAACAGCAAGTGACGGGAAATCAAAGGAACAAGAATCAGTTATGGTCACACAAAACTGGTTCTCCAATCAAAACAGTCAAAAGATGTTTTCACTGTGGCAGGAAAAACTATTTGGCCAAACAATGTCTTTACAAGCCAATAGTTGAAAGGCAAACTGTTTTCCAAAAACAATATGTTCCACAAAAGCCAAAGATTTTAAAGACTTCAAAAACTGCCACACCAGTTCCAAAGCACACATTTAACCATAGGTTTGTAAAGGTCAACAAAAAGCAGCCTGTTCTGAGAAACAAGCTTTAAATAAATCTAAACAACATGTTAAACGAGAATGGTGTGTTAAAGGCAAAGACACGGTTCAAATTACTGATGTAAAATCTGGGACTGTTAAGCTAACAGTTGGAACTGGTAGTGTAAAATCTGAAACTATTAACAGCCAACATACGGTTCCAACTGCTAAGGCAAAATCTGGTACTGTTAATGCATCATCTGAGACTGTTAAAGCAACAATTGGAAAGAACAACTAGACACCTCATGTTCTAACTAAATACTCATCACAGAATCCACCAATGGATCTCACTAAGTTTAAAAAGACACAAACAGTATTAAGTTATGTTAATGCACATGGACAACCTAAAACCAGCTTGGTTTTGTGCACGGCAACCATAGGAACCAACATAAGACAAGATGGCATGTGGACAGTGGTTGCTCCAGGCACATGATAGGAAATTCTGAGTGCTTGTCAAATTACAAAAGCTTTGAAGGAGGATATGTTGCATTTGGAGGAAACTCCAAAGGAGGTAAGGTGAAGCAGGTAACATGACCTTTCATGATGTACTGTATGTTGAACAGCTGAAGTATAATTTACTAAGTGTGTCTCAAGTATATGACAAAAAGAATGTTGTTCTGTTCACAGACTCTGAATGCATTGTCCTATCCAAAGATTTTAAAGTACCTGAAAATCTTGTTTTACTAAGAACACCAAGAAAGGACAATGTATACTGTTTGGACACTAAAAAATTATCCTCTGCAAACACTTTAAGCTGTTTAATATCCAAAGCATCATCTAATGAGTCTGCACTTTGGCACAGAAGGATGTGTCACATGAACTTCAACTCTGTGAATGCTTTAGTGAAAAATAAATTGGTAAGAGGTTTACCACAAAAGGAGTTCATATGTGATGATCATTGTGTAGTCTGCCTCAAAGGCAAGCAATACAAAACTTCTCATAAGGCCAAAGAAATAAATTCAATCTCATCTGCACTTCATCTCCTTCATATGGATCTTTTTGGTCCAACTTCTGTTTTGAGTTTGAATAAAAGAGCTTACCGTTTAGTCATTGTTGATGATTTCACCAGGTTTACATGGGTCTATTTTCTTATGACCAAGGATGAGACTGTTGAGTTAGTTAAATCCTTTATTCTAAAAATTGAAAACCAATCTAACTAAAAGTAAAGGTGATTCGGCCTGACAATGGAGCTGAGTTTAAAAATCATGAACTAAACAACTTCCATGAGTCAAAAGGAATTGCAAAACAGTACAGTGCACCTAGAATACCACAACAAAATGGGGTAGCTGAAAGGAAGAATAGAATATTAATAGAGGCTGCTAGGACCATGTTAGCTGATTCCAAATTGCCAATGACCTTTTGGGCAGAGGCAGTTAATACAGCCTGTTATGTTCTAAATTGGGTCCAAGTAGTCCAGTCCCAAGGGAAAACTTCATATGAGTTGTTTCACCATAGGATTCCCTTAGTTAACTTCCTGAAACCCTTTGGTTGTCCATGCACTATCCTGTATACTAAAAATCACTTAGGTAAGTTTGAGAGTAAGTCTGAGGAAGGATTCTTTGTAGGATACTCCACACAGAGCAAAGCTTATAGAGTCTACAATAGTGTATCTAAAATCATTGAAGAAAGTGCCAATGTTGCGTTTAATGAAAATACTGCAAATGTCAAAGGCACTGGTCCTGATTGGTTATTTGATTTAGATTCATTAACAAATTCTCTGAGTTTTGATGAGTATTCTGCAGGAGCTTCTCATGCTGCCAGTGCAAATCCTCATGCTGCCAGCACAAAAGATCAGACTGTTGGCACAAAGACTCAAACTGTTGAAGATTCTAATAAATGGGATTAGTACACTATTCTACCACTTCTTTCTTGTGACCCACCTGAGGTCCTGATTGACCAACAAGACAAAGGTACAGAGTTTGAGGTACCAGTCCCAAGTCCTGAAGTAATAGCTCCAACTAGTTGGGAAACAGTCTCAACTCCAGATCAAACTGTTACTCATGAAGCAGAATCATCAAGTGGTGCAGAAGGTGATGACACCAATCTGGGAAGCACAATTCAAATAGAAAGTGATCCTACACTTAGGGTTCACAAATTTCATCCACTTAACCAGATCATGGGAGATCCACGCACATCTGTGCAGACAAGGAATATGATTCACAAGGAAACAACTATCTCTGAAGAACATGTTCCTGAGTTCAGTCTAGCTGCATTTGAACATGTCAGTTTTATGTCACAGCTAGAACTAAAGAAGGCATCTGAGCCTCTGAAGGATCCATCTTGGATTGAAGCCATGCAAGAAGAGCTACTGCAGTTCAAGATTCTGAATGTGTGGTAACTGGTTGATTTGCCTAAAGGGAAGAAGGCAATTGGTACAAGATGAGTTTTCAAGAATAAAAAGGATGAAAGTTGTATAGTAATCAAGAACAAAGCAAGACTAGTAGCTCAAGGTTCTCAAGAAGAAGGAATAGACTATGATGATGTCTTTGCTCCAGTAGCAAGGATTGAAGCTATCAGGTTGTTCTTAGCCTATGCAAGCTACAAAGGGTTCAAGGTGTATCAAATGGATGTAAAATCTGCATTCCTGTATGGTACAATTGATGAGGAGGTATATGTGTGTCAACCTCCTGGGTTTGAAGACTACAAGTATCCTGACAGAGTCTACAAGTTAGATAAAGCACTCTATGGGTTACACCAAGCTCCTAGAGCATGGTATGATACCCTGTCTTCCTACTTACTACAGAATGGATTCAAGAGAAGTACTCTAGACAAGACATTGTTCACAAAGTCTATCAAAACAGAGATCCTTCTTGTTCAGATCTATGTTGATGATATCATCTTTGGATCAACCAATGACATACTTTGCAAGGAATTTGAGACTTTGATGCACAAAAAGTTTCAGATGAGTTCAATGGGAGAATTAAATTTATTTCTAGGACTGCAAGTTAAGCAGAAGCCCACTGGCCTCTTCATCAGTCAGTCAAAGTATGTGAATGACATTCTGGAGAAGTTTGGGTACAAGGATACAAAAGTTGAAAGCACTCCAATGGACACTCACAAGCAGCTTGATGCAGATAAAGAAGGAATAGATGTGGACAAACATTTGTACAGATCTTTGATAGGCTCATTTATGTATCTCACATCCTCTAGACCAGATATAATATTTTCTGTTTGTGTTTGTGCCAAGTTCCAAAGTGCCCCAAAGGACTCACACCTGTTTGCTGTTAAAAGGATCTTTAGATATCTAAAAGGCCAACCAAAATTGGGCCTATGGTATCCTAAGGATTCTCCTCTTGAATTAACAGCATATTCTGACAGTGACTATGGAGGCTGCAATATAGACTGGAAGTCAACAACTGGAGGATGTCAATATCTAGGAGCAAGACTAGTCTCTTGGCAGTGCAATAAGCAAACCACAGTATCCACATCATCCACTGAGGCAGAATATGTTGCAGCTGCTAGCTGTTGCTCTCAGGTTATGTGGATTCAGAACCAACTAAGAGACTATGGTATGAACTTTCTTTCTACTCCTATTTATATTGACAATTCAAGTGCAATAAGTATTGTACAAAATCCAGTAAAATTTCCCAAAACCAAGCACATAGATATTATATTTCATTTTATAAGGGATTGTAATGAAAAGAAGTTAATTCAAGTTACCAAAATTCATACTGATGATCAGTTAGCAGATCTTTTTACTAAACTTTTTGATGTAGGAAGATTCTCTTTATAGGTGTCCAATATTGGTATGGTAAACATGGATTAATCTACCTTAAATTACCATCTTTTGTAATCTGTGTAAATTCTTTGTTTTATGTGTTTAGTTAAGGGGAAGACACTGTTCCAATAGATCTTGCTTTGTAACTCACTAACAGCTTGAGAATATTCTCAAGCTGCTAGTACATTTTCTCGAACTGTTAGTTGTTCTTCACTTGGTCTGTTAAGTGTGCAGGGCATCTCAGTCATTTCTAAGAAGTTTGAACGCGGGACTAGATATTTTCAAATCCAAACCCTTAAAAGTCCCAGTTTTGTTCAGTTACAACTACCAATTTCTAAATATCTACTAGAGCCCTCTCATTCCCTCCCTTTACGATTCCCTAATCTTCAAGCCAAACCCTAAACCCTCTCGTTCTTGAGCATCAATGGAGGTTGTCAAAGACACACAACTGTCTTCCATACACCCACTAAAGCATGCTGAACTGCAACCGTTTCATGAAATGATGGACTTCCTCCGCAGTTCATCCATCCACTATGCCCTTACAGCTACCATCTATGTATCACACATAAAGCAGTTCTGGAACAAAGTCCGTATATAAACGATGGAATCACAACTCTTGTGTCTACCATTGATGGTCAATCCGTCACCATCTTAGAGGACTCCATTCGATAGCACTTGCAATTGCAAGATGCTGAAGGTATCAATGATCTTCATCTTACTGCTTTACATGAAGGTCTATTTGAGATAGGGTATAGGGGACCAACTGATTCTTTTACATTTTTCAAAGCAAACTGTGGCCCCAAACGGAAATATCTTATACATATCGTTCAACAATGTTTGAGTCCTAAAGAACTAGTTGGTCTGAATTTTCTTCAAATATTGCAAATGCTTTAGTTTGCTTATCCATAGGCCTACAGTTCAATTTTTCAAATATGATTTTTCAAGGGATGTTAAGGCATCACGCCTTAAAGAATGGGAAATTTTTTTATGTATCCTCGATTCTTATCTGAAATAATTGAAAAATCTCGCAATTCTTTAAAAATACATAAAAGGATACATGTTTCCCATAGGCACTCTTTACCATCTGTAAAAAGATTTTTGAAACAGAGTGCAAATTTTCACACTGTTGATGTCTCATTGCCTCAAGCAATGCAGATTATCATTCCAAGAAACAGGGGAGAGGATCCTGAGCAGGCTTAGCCCCACATTACTGCTTCACCCATAGGATCCCAACCCACTCCCCATGATACAAATATCCCTTCTGATCCTTCTATCAGACTTACCTCCCCAGCCCCACCACTCAAAATATACACAAAAAAGAAACAAAGGGCTGCAGGTGCTCCTTTCACCTCCGTCCCTCACCCAGAGCTAAATATCCCTGTGCAAGAGGATACTCTTGCACAACATATCCAACGGGAACCCACTGAGGACTCTCCCAACCCGAATATGGAGGTGAACATCCCTCCTGAGGATGTTCATATGGGCTTTGTGGCTGGAACTACTGATGCTTCTACACAAGGGGCACAAGACAGTTCCAACATCCCAAAGACCATCCCATGGCAACAGAGGGTGTGTAAGCACCTTCTGGAAGTCCCCAGTACCAAGAACAGAGGGGCCCAAATGCTACTAATACATCTAGTACTGGTGCCAATGATAGTTCTCAAATACCTTTATCATTTGAAGAACTTGAGGCCAGTCTGCAACTAATGGTTTTGACGGATCCCTAACTGAAACCTGTTGTAGCTATTTTGGAACATTACAAGTCCACCATTGCTGCACAGGGATCACAAATTCTTGCACTCCAAAGGCTTTCAGTAGTCCAGCAACAAAAGCTTGCCCAATTCCAGCTAGGGTTGAAGCTGTATGGTACCAAGATTGTCCAACTAGAGAAGAAGATTCAAACCCTATTAGCAATGGTTTTTGGTCCCTCTGATCAAACCAATGCATCCAAAAAGGGGGAGAATCAGGAGATCCCACATTCAGTCCAAGCAGTTCCAGGTTCACCTCTGCAGTTCTAACTTCTGGTCTAACAGTCCCACCAGTTTCTCAGACTGTTAGTTCAGAAGTTCAAGCTATTTCTCTTAAAAGGCCAGGTGGTATTTTAATCAGAAATCAAGGAACATCCTCAACAATTCAAGAAGTAGTTTCAGGCAAAGGCATTTTAATTGAAGATCCAAAGATCAAGTTTGTTTCAAAAGAAGCTCAAGTTGCTGCTGATGCTGAACTTGATAGAAAAATTGCAGAAGAACAAGACCAAATCCTTGATCAACAAGCTCAAGCTCAAGCCTCTATGGGTGATGATGAAACACTTAGTGACTATTTACGTGGATTTGTTGTCAAGGAGGGGCAAAAGAAGAGAAAAAGGCCAACAGGGCCTTCAAAGACAGAGCACAGAATATTTTTGATAAATTGGCAAGTAAATTCTGCAAGTGTTGGTATTCCAAGGGCTCTTGCACGATCATGGTCTACAGAAAATTTCCAGGCCTTATATGATAAGGCCACTGCCAAAGAAAAAGCTCCTAAATAAATCCAAGATCCTTCTCAGACCGATGTTGTGGCTCAATCAAAAGAACCCTCTCAAACTGTTGTTGTGCCTCAAACAGAAGAACTTTCTCAAGCAAAGTTTGATAATGTGAAAAGGGTTATGTTTGATCAGCAATTACAGAAGGCAATGGAGATAGAGAAAGCCCTAGATAAATATGACTTTTCCAAACCACTAATTACTTACTGGTATGCCAAATCAATGGATAACATTGATCTGGTATATCACCTTGTGGTTAAAAGAGAAGTTGGTCCAGAAGAAGAGTATAAGAACCTGTTTCAAATCGTCGAAAGGATGCCTAGAGCCGAGCTGACCCAGATGCACAATATTGAGAAGGCTAGCACCTAGATATCCAATAGTATGGGTTCAGAATGTCATAAAAGGTCTTCAAAGCATCATTGATCCAGAATCTTCAAGAATAGATATAGAAGCTGCTAATGAAATGAAGATTGTACAGATTGATCTATATGAAACATCCATGACATATAGACTCAAACCGGCAGATGGATCCAGCAAATTCTATAGTTTTGAATTTCTTGATCTTTCAAGAGGATGGCTACATCAGATGAATACAATGAAGATAATTTGTGATAAGGAAGAGTTGAAAAGAGACTTCATAAAGGCTCTAAGGCAGAAGCTTGCACAATTGTGAATATGTAAGTTTTTGGATGCCTTAGTTTGTGTATAATAGTTTTACTTTGTATATATTTCCTTATCTATAAAGAAACTTAAAGTCTTAGTTAAGAATTTAAGTTAGGGGGAGATTGTTGGTAAATAATCTAAGTATGTCAAGCTGTTAGTTAGGATTTCTCAAGATGTTAGTAGTATTTCTGTGTAATTACAAAGTTCAAGCTGCTAGTTCAAGAAACTTGAGCTGCTAGTGCATAATGTTCAAGCTACTAGAGTTAAAGTTCAAGCTGTTTCAGATGTTGATAACAGAAAGTGCCACAAATCAGGAAGTGATAAAGATTTGAAGATTTGAGATCTTCCAAAGATATCCACTCAAGAGAAATTGCAGATTGTCAAGGAAACAAATCAGAAGGTTATAAACAAAGATAGACTAGGTCTTTCTTATGTAATCGGTGCTTAAGCAATTCATATTGTAACTTGTATTCTGATTAAAAGTTTCTCAAGTGTCTTAGGTTGTAAAACCCTAAGAATAGTTTGTGTTCTTCGTCTAATCAAACAGATTAGAGGTTCTTGTAATTAGTGGTTGGTAATACAAAGGTTTTGATATTAATTGTGTTTACTGATTTAAATTGTTTTGTTCTTATTGTTCTGGAAGTTTTTATTTAAAAAACAATTGAGTGTTATTCCGCAAACTTCTTAATTGGACTTTGATTCAAAACAAAATTATTGGTTTAACTCTGATTTATTGAAACCAGTTAATCGTAGGTAATTTGATCTTGACATTCACAACACTTATTTGATCATTCACATGAATTATTTGACCATTTACAGTATTTATTTCATCATTCACAATAATTATTGGACTTTTACACTTCTTCTACACTTACTTGATTATTCAGATCACTTATTTGATCATTCACAATAATTATTTGACCATCCACACTTCTTCTAAACTTATTATAAATGGTCAAATAATTCATGTGAATGATCAAATAAGTGTTGTGAATGATCTAATAAATACTCTGAATGGTCAAATAATTCTTGTGAATGATCAAATAAGTGTTGTGAATGATCAAATAAGTGTAGAAGAATTATGAATAGTCAAATAGGTGTTGTGAATGATCATATAAGTGTTGTGAATAATCAAATAAGTGTAGAAGAAGTGTGAATGGTCAAATAATTATTGTGAATGATCAAATAAGTATAGAATAAGTGTAAATAGTCAAATAATTATTGTGAATGATGAAAGAAATATTGTGAATGGTCAAATAATTCATGTGATGATCAAATAAGTGTTCTGAATGACCAATTAAGTAATGTGAATGGTCAATTAAGTAATGCCAATGATCAAATAATTATAGAAGAAGTGTAAATAGTCAAATAGTTATTGTGAATAAACAAATAAATGTTGTGACTGATCAAATAAGTGTAAAAGAATTGTAAATAGTCAAATAATTGTTGTGAATGATCAAATAAGTGTTGTGAATGAACAATTAAGTAATGTGAATGATCAAATAATGTGAATGATCATTTAAGTAATGTGAATGGTCAATTAAGTAATGTGAATGATCATTTAATTAATGTGAATGATCAATTAAGTAATGTGAATGGTAAATTAAGTAATGTGAATGATCAAATAATTATTGAAGAAGTGTAATGTAACATCCGGCACCAAACCAGGTTAGCAACAATGACCTAATCAGTATTTAATAGCCAATTATAACCTAATCAATGGTCATTAGCAATTAATCAAAGTGATTAACAATGTTCATAAGGAAATTCAACTCAATTAGAATCAAATTCATCGGTGCGATGAATCGAGAAATCAATTAATCCGATCGATTTGCGATATGATGGATTAATTCAACTAAGTACAAAATTAAACTATGATTAGTAACACTAATCATACACTAATACACTTACTTAACATTAATTATGCAAGACTAAACAATTCATTAAAACAATGCATCCAAAAGTATTTATGAAATTACAAAAAAAAAAAAGAGAAATACAAGAATACATTTCTAAATACTTTTATACAAAAAAAATATATAAATACATGAAAATAATCCATAAAATCTGGCCATAGGGTAGTACTACCCAAGATTTGATTTCAATTTTTTATTTCCCAACTCCATAACCTTTCATAATCAAATCTTTCACACCCCATTCTCCTTTCATTTCAACATGATCTTACACTCCACCTCCATTTGAAAGACCAAGACTTTGCCTATAAATAGAGGGCTTCCTTTTCATTATTTTCACACCAAAATATCTCTTTCTTTCCTCTCAAAACCGGATCCCACACACACACACACTACAAACATTTTCATTCAAGTGTTCTTGGTGAAATTCAAGTGTTCTTGGTTCAAATCTTGCAAGAGTTCCAACTTCTTCTCAATTTCATACTCCAAATACATCAAAGTAAGTAAACACTAACTTATTTCATCATATGTTTATGTTTATATAAGTCTTGCATAACATATATAATCACCAACAACAACAAGTTTCATAAAAACTCAAGTTTATAAGTTTCTAGTTTTTGTTTTTAAGTTGTTTCTTTAAATGTGTTTATGAATATATAAACACATCATAAAAGTGTTAATATTATGAAAACAAGTAATATATATGTGTTTTATAACTTGTATACAAGTAGTCTTTGAATAAACAACAAGAATCATACGTTATTTCAAGTTTATAGACTGCGGATTTTCGGCAGAAAATTTATATCGACTTTGAAAAATCATAACTAATTCATAAGTTGATTCTTGTCTCAAAAGTTAGATCTATGTTTTAGCTATAGATCTGGAATTTTTCATAATTTATTTTGGAGTTTAAGACCTCCAGAAATTATTTGGGAAACCGAAAGTTTGACGGCTCAAAAATGGCCAACATAGGGTTTTTAACGAGCTTTTTCACCAACCTAAACATCTCGAAAAATGGCCGTTCTTGATTCTTAAAATCCTTTGTATATAGTAGTTTAATGTCCTAGAAAACCAAAGTCTAAAACATTTTGGAGCTTGGTCAAAAACAGCCTCAAAGTAGGCCGAAAAACCTCCGAAAAATCTGGAAAATTATATATATATATATATATATATATATATATATATATATATATATATATATATATATATATATATATATATATAAACTTGACGTTTTAAGCGAATTTTATTTATAAACTTGTAATGTTGGGTGATTTAAGACATAAAAATCTATAAATATATATATCATCATATATTAGAGATATTAAGTCCTTATTATCATTTAGGACTCGATTAAACTCACTCGACGCATCATCCATCTATTTACGCTAAAAAGCTTTTTACGCTCGTTTTGCCATCGCAATCTCGGTGAGTTCTCATAGCCCCTATTTTCACACTGTTATGTTTTGGGGATGAAATACATGCTTCGTTTTTATATGGACACGAAAATATCTTCATTTCTATTATGTATTACACATGTGGTTCCATCAGCCCTTATATCATGAACCGTTAATTGCATTTATTTGTAAGCGCGAATATATTGTGGATAGATCTATCGGGAGCCATGTCCCCCATTCGGGTTAGTTCGGATCGGCTAACAGCGATTGCATATATATTTAACACACGGTATTACGTATGGGAATACTGCACAGGGCAAACTCATTTTAATTAAGCTTCGATTGCATGATGGTTTATATGTAATACATAACATGGAATTTATGATTTTATAAATTCAATCTCTATTATTGTTGTCCATACAAGTCAGATTTACGTGTAAACCTATGAGCTCACCAACAATTTTGTTGACGTATTTTAGCGTGTATTTTCAGGAAATTAAGGCAAGTCTATCACATCGGTAGTATTTTCAAGCTTCCGCATTTAAGGAGTCGCACTCAGTTTCAAACCGTCGGAGATTTATTTGCATTATTTTGGATGATGTAATTATGTATTTAAATCTCTGTGCCTTGCGAACTTCTCTTTATCATTTTGGGTTATGTAAAACATTATATATTTTAAAGTCATACCGATGTATTTTTGAAAACGTCCATATAGTGGTCGTTCGTTATGATTATGGTTATGCTTCCGCGACGTCACGCTTCGTTGCCAACCGGGGTAACGGGGTGTGACATGTAAATAGTCAAATAATTATTGTGAATGATCAAATAAATGTTGTGAATGATCAAATAAGTGTAAAAGAATTGTAAATAGTCAAATAATTCTTGTGAATGATCAAATAAGGTTGTGTTTGTTATATTAAGAAGTAAATATCCGAAGTCTGAAAACCACGTCTAAAATTAAGAGGTGGATTTAAGATCTGAAGTCTGAAGTCTGAAAACCACATCCGAAATTAAGATGTGACAAGTCTGAAATTAAGAGCTAGCCTTAAATGTTTAATTTAATTAAATTGGTTTTTAATATTTTAATTAAATAATATCAACTTAGGGGCTGTTTGATTACATTTTCCATTAAGTGCTGTCTGGATTTAGAGAGATGTCTAGATTAAGCAATGCTGACTAGAGAAATAACTGAATAGATAATTACTGTTTGATTGTTTTGTTGACTAAACAGTCTGAATAAATAAAATAACAACTTTAACCTTCCGTTTGAATTAAAAATATGTTTGTTTTTTCAATCAAATTTATATTTTAAAATTAATAAAAAAAATAGATTAATAATATATATCAAATTATTAAACAATTAATGGTTTCATTATATATATATATATATATATATATATATATATATATATATATATATATATATATAGTCTATAGCAAACAGTACGTAGTAATGGCTATACTAGAGGGTAGTCTTGCTTGCTGTCAAAAGCAAATAGTAGTAACAGCTAAGCACATGTGTCATGAGATAAAATATTATATATATATATATATATATATATATATATATATATATATATATATATATATATATCAAGTTCAGAGTTTGTATGTTGGGTATATGCAGTACCTCGAGAAGAAAACCAGGAGAGAGGGAGGATAAACTTGGCATAAAATGGAAAATATCATGTCTGAATACAGACCACTTCCATTTTGTGTCTGACTCAAAAGGCTGACTGAGCATTTATGTCTGATTCAAAGGGCTAACCGAGCATCTTTAAAAAAATGTACAAACACTGCTTATGGCTGACCGAAATAAGTAATATGAGTCAGTTAGCTCAATAAGTTATAATCAAACACCCCCTTACATCAATCTCTTAAATTAAGATTTCAAACTTCAAACAAAAGTCCACAACTTAATTTCAGACGTGGTTTTCAGACGTTCTAACCTCTTAAGTTTGAAATGTAACAAACAGTCTGTTTTCAATTAAGATCTGAAATACACTTAACTCTAAAATGTAACAAACAGTCTATTTTTAGTTTAGATCTGAAATTAAGACTTCAAAGGTTTTTAAGAGTTAATTAAGTCAAAACAAACACACCCTAAGTGTTGTGAATGAATAATTAAGTAATGTGAATGATCAATTAAGTAATGTGAATGATCAAATAAGTAATATGAATAATCATTTTATATGTATTGTGAATGATCACTGTAATTACGAAAATATCCTTCCAGCTAAAAAAAAGGACGTGCATGGAATTTCAATTTTTGATCACAGCCGTTGTTTTATTTAATCTTGTGGTTTTGGATGGGTACCCTTGGTACACTCAATTCTCATGGGTACTTTTTTGAACCCAAAAAAAAAAAAAAAAAAAAATATAAAAAAAAAAAAAAAAAAATATATATATATATATATATATATATATATATATATATATATATATATATATATATATATGTTTTTAATGATATGATTTAAGATTTTTCAAATTATAATATTTTTGAAAGTTTATAGATAAATTATATAATTTAAGAATTTTTAAAGATTATATTTAGATTAACTAAAACTTAAGAAATATCAAATAGATGATGGTGACAAATAACATTATTGGATAACGTCAAATGGTGAATAAGGATAATTATTTATTCATGTTTATAGATATTAGAAAAATTAATTGTATTTATCTTTTATTTTATTTTTATTAAAAACAACAAAGAAGTATTTATCTATTTTTGTTTATAGGTATTTAAAAAACTATTTTTATTTATCTTTTATTTTATTTTATATTGACACTTTTCACTTTTCTCGTTGTCATCCAATTCAAATAGCCCCACATTAAGTGTTGACATTATCTTTTTTGGTGAAATTTATAGATATTAGAAAAAATTAATTGTATTTATTTTTTATTTTTATTTCGGTTTATTATGAAAAAAACCAACATGTTTTCACGTTTTTTGCGTTTTCATCCCTCCATGTTATTTTTTTCCATAAAAAACCTCAAGTTATTCTTTTCTTATTGGTTTAGTGAAATTTGGACATTAGAACCCAGTTTTTCAAGTTTTAAAACCCGGTTCACAAATTATAACCGGGGTCTAATGTCCAAAATTTCACCAAACCAATAGGAAAAGAATAACTTGAGGTTTTTTGTGGAAAAAAATAACATGGAGGGACGAAAACGCAAAAAACGTGAAAACATGTTGGTTTTTTTCATAATAAACCCTTTTTATTTTGTATCAAAATAATTAAATTGTATTTATATATTTATGTTTATAGATATTAGAAAAAAATAATTGTATTTATCTTTTATTTTATTTATATTAATAATAATAATGTTGTATTTATCGTTTTCGGTGAATGGTAATGCCATGTGGCAAATTGTGTTCTCCTCTGTTACACACACACACACACACACACACACACACACACACACACACACATATATATATATATATATATATATATATATATATATATATGTGTGTGTGTGTGTGTGTGTGTGTGTGTGTGTGTGTGTATGGAATCAAGTTCATTATCGTATGAGATTCCAGCGTACCCTATTGTGAATGATCATTCACATATATTTTTTTAAATAGACATGTATAAGACAACATTATAATATTTTTTTATCAAAAGGAGTAACATCATAAATCTTGTAAATGGTAAAAAAAGATCATGTGAATGATGTGAAATTGTGAATGACCATTCGCTTGGATGACCATTCACATAAATGTTCATTGAATATTCACATAATTTTTAAGGACAAAGAATGTGTGAATGTATGTGAAATTCATTTATCATATGTATAACGATAATTTAAACATGTCTACGAGTAAAGAAAAAATTTTAAAAAAAAGTTTTAAGGTTGGTACCTTCGGGTGCACTCCACCATTGTTGTTCATCTTTCTTCGACATCTACTGGCTCACCTATGGACTATTCTGTGATGTCTTCTTCTGTTTTCCAACATCGTGCGACACTGTTTATCTAATTTAGAGATGGAGTCATTTATCACCACCGCGAAAATAAATGGCTCTCCTCCTCGACCTCTCTCTGCCAACGGAATGCCACCATGTACCGACTACTCCTTTTCGTCTCGTATTAGTTCGACCCATCAATGTTCACCGAGAATCACCAAATTACAAGTCTTGTTTCAGATTTGAAGGGTTTCCAATTGTGAAGAATCTACCGATTACGAGTCTTATCAATGATACTTGCTATGTGTAAGTTTTGTATCAATCATTTTGAATGTGTATTAGTCATGTTAAAGACCCTGTCATTTAAATGTATAAGTCATATTAAATTGATCAATAATGTTCATATTGGGGTCCTCTTTCTTCATTTTTGAATGTTGTATCAGTCATATTAATTTGATGTTTATAGATTGTTGTATCAATCATTTGAATGTGGTCTATAATTACCAGTTTTTGTTCTTATGGCTCTATTCAACAATGGTTTGTGATCAACATATAACATATCATTGTATTTTCTATCAGTGACCATACTATACAAGAAGACGTTGATACAATAATTTATAATCGAGATATCGATACAATAATGTTGATCAAGATATTGAAACGTTGATACGACGAGATATTAAAACACAATTTAAAATTGAGATATCGAAACATTGGTAGAACAAGACAATAATACAAAGAAACAATGAAACAATAATTGGAATCGAGACATTGATACAATAATGATAGAAGCATGACATTGATACAACGACACAGTGATGCAAAGATAAATGATACAATGATGTACTAATTAGTGTTTCAACGATACAAGACATTGATTCAACGAACAACTTAATGAATAATAGTAAGAATTTATTAACATTAAAATAATAATTAGGAAATAATTAGGAAATGATGGTTTTGGAAGCTTTCAGTTAGAATCTTGACTTAATTATTGTATTCAAGGAATATATGGAAGTAATCCGATGTGGTGGGGTGTATGATACAAGATTAATTGAGTGGTCATGATCTTTTCTCATCCTTCTCTCTTTAAGATTCTTCTCATCCGAACTAAATCCTATATATCTATCTATGTATGTATGGAGTTGGGATCATTGTAGAACCTAAATTTGATGTAAAACTGTAAAACCAATCTCGTTTACAGATTAGATTAATCTTTTAATTCATTTGAAGGGTAAAATTGTCAAATATTGGTAATAACATTATGTTATAGACTTAACACCTACCATAATTTCTAATTGCATATCTGGCATAGAACATTTAATTGGAACAAATTTTTCCTCGTGGTGAGAGCAAATAAAAATAACATTCGGCATAATGGATTTAGAGTATGCTTTAAGGTTTGATCAACCTCCAGCTCCTACTTGTACAGTCGATCAGAAAAAGAATTACGAAATATAGGAAAGATCAAATCATATAACCCTAATGATAATGAAGAATTCTATATCTGTAGCAATTCGAGGAGCCATTTCTGACTCCGAGAATGCCAAAGAATTCTTAGCCTCTGTCGAGGAACAATAAGGGCCCGTCTAAAGCTCATGTGAGTACTCTTATGCTTAAAATGCCCACCACATAATATGATGGCATTAGTGGAGTTCGTGGGCACATTATGATGATGAATGATATATCCTCAAAATTAAATGCCATGGACATGGAGATTTCTGAAGGTTTTCTCATTCATTTCATTATGACATCTCTCCTGGCACAGTTTGGTCCATTAAAGATCAAATGTAACACGCAATACGAGAAATGGAAAATGAGTGAGCTAATTGCCATGTGTGTCCAAGAGGAAGAACGACTTAAGGTTGAAAAACCGGATAGTGCTTCTTTTTTTCCCATTTAGGACCTTTGTTGCCTTTGAAAATTTCTTTTTATATACAACCTATAAAAAGAAAATTTTCAAAGGCAACAAAGGTTCTAAATGGGAGAAAGGAAGTTCATCTATGACAAGTTCAAGTAAAGACAGAAAAATACCCTAAATGTCGTTTTTGTAAGAAAAATGGGCATGTTCAGAAAAAATGTCCATAGTTAGACAAGAAAGGTTTGTATTCATCCTATGTGACTTTTGAAAGTTTTTCCGTTAACGTTCCTTCTAACACTTGGTGGATTGATACTAACGGTACATATTACTAATTCATTATAGGGATCCTTTCGAAAAAGACGCTACAAAAGGGGGAAAGAACCATTAAAGTTGGCAATGGGATGAGCTACATGCTGAAGCCGTTGGAACTCTTTTATTAATCTTCGAGAGTGATTTCAATATGTATTGATATGATACACTTTATGTTCCATCTATGACAAGAAACCTTATTTCTGTTTCCAAACTTGATCCTTTTGTCTATGAATTCAAGTTTGGGCATAATAGTTTAAATGTGTATTTTGATTCCACATATTATTGGAACCGGTTCATTAGTTAAAAATCTTTATGAGTTAAATCTAAATAGCAACTTTGCGGAATCTCTATTGTCAATGAATGTAAATTTGTTAAGTAATGCAAAACGGAAAATACATGATGATGAAAATTCCGCAAGATTGTGGCATAAACGTTTAGGTCACATATCAAAAGATAAAATTTATAAAGGAAGGAATTCTTCATAATCTAGATTTTCCTGATTTTTACTAATTTGTTGAATGTATTAAAGGAAATTTGTAAAAGCGAACAAGAAAGGATCCACAAGAAGTAAATGTATACTTGATTAAGGAAAAATCTAAATCTTTAGATTTAATTAAAGTCTTCAAAGCTAAAGTTGAAACAACATTTCTTAAGGGTGACTTTCATGAAGATGTTTATATGACAGAACTAGAAGGATTTAATGTTGAAGGCTAGGAACATATAGTTTGTTTATTTGGAGAATCAAAAATATATGGGAAACAAATGAAAAGAATCTCAGAAGAAATAAGATTATGAAAATCAAAGAGATTTATCAATTAATCTCAATGATATATTCAGAGAATTAAATGAAAAAAATTTATTTTCAGCTAAAAATCTTATTATGTGTGCATCATAAATTTTTATGAAAAAGTCACACACAGTTTTTGTGAAAAATGTCATCATCATAGTGTGTCTGAAACTCCCCTTGGAAATAAGTACAAACAGTTAGTCAACTCATAGAAATTAAACAGGAGCAAAAAATTATAAAAATAAAACTCCCTCTTTGTCAATTTTAGCTTTGGAGTTGAATTCAGGGCAGGAATTCCAGTAAGATTTGTCTCTCAGACTCGGGTTCTAGTCGGAGGTGATTAGAAGCCATATGTCGCAGAAGCCCGGGTTTCGGTCTGAATTAACTGAAAGCATTTAGCTCTGGTTCTGTATTGAGAAGTACAAAAACCATTTCATTAAGGTTCGGGTCCTGAACTGAAATGAGCAGGAGCCATTTGAATTGAAGCTCGGGTTCTACTCTGATGTAAGTAGAAACCTTTGGAATTTAAGAACGGGTTCCAGTCTGTAATGAATAGGAAGCCTCTAATCTGTAAACATCAAGATGTCTTTGGTATTCCAAACCGATCTGGATCCAGACTTGTTAGCGCTCTTGGGTACCAATTTCAAAACGAGTTTTGGTTCGCACTGGTACATTGGTTTATGTACCCAATGCAGACTATAACAATCAGCTTCTCTTTCAAAAGAAGATAACAAATTTCTTTGAGCATTTGAAAATTGAATATCTGAATTTCTAAAAAAAACTTGAGTTTGAATGTTCAGACTTTTTCAAACTCTTCTTTATAAACAACTATCCGGTTCTAGCCTGTTTCCGGTAATACTTGGTGTTTTTCTGTGAAAAATGACCAGTATTTCTAGAAATTTTAGGAAAATTTGACTTTGAATATTCACCAGTGTAAATCTTTACCGGAAGTTGTTCAATCATTTTATCTTTGCCTCTGTATATCTTTAACAGATACTTAAGTTTAAGATCTGAAGAAGAATCAAATTTAGAGAATTCAGTTAGATTCTTTTCACTTTCTGTGGATAAATCAGAGTGATCAACTTAAGATTTTGAACAAACTGAAGGATCTTTAACCTCTAATTCTTTTGAAGAAGGAGAATCATTCAATTGTTAGGTAAGGTGAAATATCTTATCTTCTAATCCTTTGATAATGACCAAATAAGAATTTCTGTCATTATCAAATGATTGGTAATCAGTTTTAAAAGATTGTTCTTTAATTAAAAATATCTTTCTTTCATTTTCAAACAATTTAGATTTAGATTTAAAATCTTTTTCTTTCAGTACGAACTCATGTCTTTCCTTCTCAAGTGAATCTTTGGTTAAAAACAACTCTTTTTCAAGAGCAAAAAATTCTTCAGATTTGTTTAAAATACAATTTTGATCTGATTTATCTTGGAAAGTGTTTCTTCAAGATCTTTAACTTTCTTATAAAGTTCATATCTTTCAGGCAAAAGACATTTCATTTGAGTTGTAGTAGGAAGGTTCTCTAGTTTCAACTTATCAAGTTCTTTATTTAATTCAGATATTTAAAAATAAGAGCAGTACTCTCAAAATTTTGTTTGTATTTTAACTCAAAAAACTTTCCTTCAGTAATAATACATCATGTAAAGCCAAAGCTTTATCTGTATTTATCTGAACAAGAATGTCATAAGTGTTCTTATGAATCTTTTCAGATTCAGTAAGTTTTTCAATCAGCTCAGACTTTGATATATGTTCATATGGAATTTTGAATTGCTTGAAATTGAATCTTCCAAGATCTTTTATGGAAAAATTGAGTGATTTACTGATTGAAGCTCTAAAAGTTGGAACTTGTTAAAAATCAGCTCTGAATTGACTTTTTGATGTTGAAATTTTAGCTTTTCTATAAAAAAAATGCCCGTAACTTTTTTCTGGAGTTGAATTAGGCCTCGAAAATTTATTGAACAAGCAATGCTTATTCTAGAAACGTAGATCTCGGTTCTAGCTTCGATTTGGCATATGGTAGTCCTTCTAACGATATTCCAGTTAAAAGTTATGGTCAATTTAAGCAGTAAAGGTCAAACAGAGTAAATCTTGAATGATATGATGAAACTCAAATGAATAAGAATCAAACTCGAACAATGAAGTTTAAACTCGTATAATGAAGACTCAAACTTGAATAAAGAATCACCAAACTCGAATGAAGAAGTATAAAACTTGAATGAAGATTGATGAAACTCGGATGACTCTCTGTGAAACTCGATTAAATAAGAAAGAAACTCGATTGACAAAATATGAAACTCGAATGAATGGTCAATCAAACTCAAAGTACACTTGTTCAAACTCGAATTGAACTTAAACTTTCTCGAATAACTCTGTGATCAACTCGAATGAAACATAAACTTTCTCGAATAACTCTTTGATAAACTCGAATGGAACATAAAGTTTCTCGAAAAACTTTTTGATCAACTTGATTCCTTCTTTATAAAACTCGATCAATGAAAGCTTAAAACTCGATTAAAGCTTATCAAACTCGAATGATACACTTTGAAACTCGGTCAAAACTATGAATCTAGTGTTGCCCGAGTTTGAACAAGAACTGATGAAAATCAAGTTTAAAATCACAATTTTCAACAAAAAATGCACGAATTGATCCCAAATTGAAATCAAAGGTTCGGTTTTCATACACAAACACTTTTTGAAAAACAATTTTGTCCAAAATCAGATTAAACACCCTAATTTTGACAAAAACTTGAAGAGCACAAAGTTTTCTAAAAAATCCGTAAATCTCAAATTAAATTCAGTGTGTTTGGTGTTGTTTTCTGAAATTTATATCATTCAAAATCGTTTTTAAATCTCGAAACTTCGATCCAATTCTCACTTCAAATCTTCCAGTGAATCAAAAACCTCACTTGATTTTCATATTTCGAAAAAAATATGAATGGAACAGTGCTCGTGAAATTTCAAAATCCTGATTCAAAAATCACTCAAATTCAGCCATATTTGTCTCTGATACCAATTGTGAATTTATATTTCAGCAATTTATTCAACATAAAACAATCATATTAACAACAACAACAACAATTATCAATACAATCTGTTGAATGATTAGAGAGAAAGAAATATTTACATGAAATGTTCTTGGTTTTCTTGAACAATAATTCTCTCTACATGCATTCCTTCGTCCACTTCTAATTTGCTGCATACACCTATTTATACTCAACTATAACTATTGAGTATATACAAAATACACCCCTGAACTTATTACAAATTGTTTACAACTCTATTATAAATTGTACCCAACAGAGACTAAAGATTTAATGTTAACTTATTGAAAAATGGATAACCTTGAAGTCATAGGTTACTCAGACTCTGATTTCGCAAAGTGTAAGGACGACAAGAAATCCACATCAGGGTACATTTTTATGCTTTCAGGTTGACCAATATCTTGTAGGAGTCATAAGCAAACTCACACTTCCACTTCCACAATGATGAAGGAATACGTAGCATGCTATCATGCGACTAGTCATGCTATATTATTGAAGAACCTAATTTCTTGGCTAAGGGTTGTGGACTCTATATCAAGACCTATTAAACTATATTGTGATAATAGTGCTGCTGTTAGTTTTTCAAACTGGGTTATATCTCAACACGAAGTATTTATATGTTCGAGAGAAGGTAGAAGACAAGAATTTTGCCATCGAGTATATTTGCACTCATGACATGTTGGCTGATCCATTTACAAAATGTTTACCACCCAAGCTCTTCTTAAAGCATATTGCCGACATGGGTTATGTAATAGACTAATTTGATGTATTTATTGGTTTTGTGTTTACACTATGTTAAAGTTGGTTATTATTCTATGTGTGCACATTATGACAACTCATGAACAAACGATTAATTGTGGATCATATGAATGAATAATTTTATTATCATTTATGTATTTTCATTCGTATTAATAATGATAATCATTGATCAGATGGAAGATCTATATGTATAATCAGTAGGGGTCATGTGTCATTAAAGATGCATTTAGACTGTATTGGTTTGCGTTAGAAATTTTACTTGGTTGTGATGAACTTTACTTAAACAGCAACTTGACCAAAATTAAGATGCACAATACTTAAATAGGTATACGACCAAGTGGGAGAATGTAAGAATTATCTTTTATTAATTGATAATTAGCCATATATTATGGTCTAACCTATTAATGCCTTACTAGTATATTACCCATGTACTACAATGAATAGTAGATAACTTATTTTTTCAAAACTATATATATCTGAAAATTATTACAAAATCTACAAATAAAATAGTAACATTATATTGTTAAAGTGATTATAGAAAATATATAAAATGGGTTAAATGTAAAATACATAACTAAAAAATAAATATTAACCAAAAAAGGAAAAAAAAATTATAGAAGCTAAGAAGTTTGGATAAGAAGTCAACAAAAGATGTGAGTTATAGATTCAAAATTAAATTTGAAATCCAAAATAATAGGAGTTATAGACTCCAATTTAAATTTAAAATCCAAACTAATAGGAGTTATATACTCAAATTTAAATTTGAAATCCAAAAAAATTGATAGGAGGATATTTTATTTCAAAATTAATTTAATTAATGCAATTATGATTGTAATAAGGAAATTATAAATTATACACGTGTCGTATCCACGTTATGCCATGTGGCATTCTGGTTAGGTGCCAAGTGGTATCTAGTTACTCTTTTAGTAGAATAGACAGATAATTTGTACATTGAGTATTGTTGATTAACTTAAAGATAATATTTATCATCTAATACTTACCATATAATGATCATGGAATTATAGTTTTGATCGGAGACTTTATTTCCTTAATGATAGAGTTTAAGAATCCTATTCCTAGTGTAAGTAGGAATTGATCCATACATTAACCTCTCTATAAATAGGGGCTTAGTTCATCCCATAAACATACACAAATTATTATTCAGTCAATCACTATTGAGAGAGGATTAATTAGAAGATCAATCTTCCATTAAAGAGTCGAATCGATACTATGACATCGTTGTCTCTTAATGCTTCAATCCACACGAATATCAATCCCAAATGATTAATCCACTAAAACTACCTTAAAAATACTTGAATATGCGAAGAAAGACTAAAAAACTCGTAAAAACGCTAGAAATCGAATTCTGAGTTCCTCTTTTCGTTCTAGCCAATTCTGTGTGTATATACCATAGGCCTTAAGTTCCACGGTTGTAGGCCATATTGACTTGGTCAAACCCGTGCCCTAGCCCGTGTAGTTGGTACTAGCATCCCCTATGGTCGTAGGCTTTTTTCCCCATGGTCGTAGGCCTTCCCATAGTCGTGGGCTTTTTATTCTATGGTCGTAGGCCTTCCCATGATCGTGTGCTTTTTCTTCTATGGTCGCGGGCTCTAAAAATCACCAACTTCACCTCTTTTATTCTGGAAAATCCACGAGAACTCATCAGGGCTTCAAACTTGGTCGGTTTTTCCTCGATGTTTGTTCCTTCGTCGATAAAACCACTTTTGTCCTATGAATCACAAAAATGAATGAGTTAGATATCTTTTTCACGTACTTCGAGTGAAAAACCGACCGAAATGCAAGGTAAATGATGTCGAAGATATGTATAATTATGACCATATCAATTTCTCAACCTATGCCTAACCGTGGCAGGCACTAGTAGAGAAAAGCTATGTAACCTCACCCAATAGACCAAAGTTAATATAAAAAGTAATAAAAAACCGTGGTTATAGGTGGAGAGCGGGATTCTAAACACAGAGATCACGGTTCTCTATTATAAAACGGGGGTGAATACCACATTAAATATTTCCCATTCTTCAAGGAAGGCACATCTTTTTGGGAGACCGTAGACCCCAGTTTTATAATAAGCAACCGGGGTTTATATACAAAAAAATCCTGGAAAATCTCTCTCGAGAAGTGAAAAAATACTGCATTAAATGACCATGTATATAGATCCCGATTTTAAATCCTGCAACTGGGGTTGATTGTTCGTATTTATTACGCTGATGGTAACATATATCTATCTCAAATAGACCCCGGTTTTGTATTAGGCAATCGGGGTTGAAGGCTTTATTTATTGCACCATCTCCCTTCCACCTTTTTTTCGCGTTTCTTACAACAAATACAACATCCTCTATTAAATCTTCATCTTCCCACTTTTTCTGTATTCTCCTTAAAGTTTTGATTAATTGAAGGTATTTTTTTATCCTATAATTTTTATGTATTATTTTAGTATGTATATATGTGTGTGTTTTTTAGTTAATTAATTACAATGATGGTGACACACACACACACATTTGTGTGTTTGTGTGTGTGTGTATGTATATATTATTGTGTGTGCACATACACACACAAAATAATGAATAATTGCTACTTTTTCTTTGTTATTAAATATTAATTGTAGGTACTTCTACAAAAGCATTCGCACCGATTATATTGATTGTTGGATCTACTGATTTGTTGACTATTGAGGTAGTTTATATTTCCAATGGGATTGGAAATAGAAAGAATCCATGCATGTCCAAATGATTGTATGTTGTATAGAAATGGATACGAATAAACCTAGATGAATGTGTCATATGTGGTGCACCTAGGTATAAACAGAAGAAACAAATAAAAGAAAATAATGACGTGATAAATAATGGACCCCCTGCCAAACTTTTATAGTACTTTCCCATAGTGAAAAGATTGAAGCGATTATTTACAAATGCCAAAGATACAAAATCGTTGTGTTGGCATAAAGAGGAACGTAACAATGATGGAAAGTTAAAACATGTTGTTGATTCTCCTCAATGGAGGAATATTGAAGCCCATTTTGTAGAATTTGGTGAAGAATTGAGAAATTTGCGATTGGGACGTAGTTCAGATGGAATTAATCCATTTAGTAACATGAGCAGTCATCACAGTATATGGCCAGTTCTTTTGTGCATCTACAATCTTCCGTCTTGATTATGCATGGAACGAAAATACATCATGATGTCATTGTTAATTCAAGGTCCAAAACAACCCGGTAACGACATTGATGCGTACTTGGCTCCATTAATTGAAGGCATGAAAAAGTTATGGAGCCTAGGTATCAAAGTATACGATGCATATACGAAGGAGAATATTCAAATGCAGGCCATGATTTTTTGCACCATAAGTGATTTCCCAGCGTACGGCAATTTGTCAGGATACAACACAAAAGGAGGGAAGGCGTGTCCAGTTTGTGAAGATGATACACGTTCCTTGTGGTTAAAAAATTGTCAGAAAATGGTATATGACAACTTTGATTCCCAATATATTTAGCACTCAAATACAATATGATTTTGTATTAAGAATATGAAGATTACAAAGAGAGAATTTGGGCACTCAATCTCTAGGAACTTTCACACTCTAAAACACACACTTAGGGTGGTGGCTACTCCAAAACCCTGGAAGAAAAAGTCTATTTATACCTAAGCTTAAATTGAGGGGTTTGTCCAAACACTCCTCTCAAAGTCTAGGAAATTAAGATTACTCACAAAGTAAACTATTCTTATTCACAAATTGAGCCTAGACTTTTTATTGTATTTAATTATACACTATATTAGGACTAATAACCTCCCCTTTAGTGTGTAATTAATTAAATATTTACAATTAAGTGCAATTACACAAGCTTGAGTTACAAGAAATAAAATTTCTAACAATCTCCCATTTCTTGTAATCAAGGCTTGTATTCTTCTGAAGTCTTCGGCTCTAAACTCTGATCTCTAAACTTTGAAGTATATCATTGATCTTCTTTAGATGACTCTCCCCTTATATCTTTCAGATCGGTGAATCTCCATTTGAATTTTGAATACTTTGACTGTGCCATTTAAATAATGTCTTCTCCTTTAAGATCTTCAACACATATTTCAGCTCAATATATCTCCCCCGCATGATGATCATGAGAATTATGATCATCAGGTAATCACTTCAGCTCTCCCCTTCAAATGAACGATCTCAATGTGTCTTCAAATCTTCTTTCTTCATTGAAGCAGATGATTACAGCCTCAGGAATAAAATATTACATTTTAGAACATTACAGATACACAAATACTTATCTCTCTCACGTTACAAACTCCCCTCAGTAACAGAGTATAAGCATTTACATCATAAAATCCACTCTCTTCAAAACAATAACAATCTCTCTATCTCGTTCACAAAAATGGAATATTTTGAAATTCATGGCTTTTCAACCTGAACAAATAAAAGAGAAATGAAATCATTTGTAAGTAACAATCTACTTCCACATAGGAGTTCTATTTGCACAATAGACTAAGTCTATGTGACCTACGTTCAGCGCTGGCGTAACATTAACACGGGTAGGATTTCCAAATAATCATAGTGAAATCCTTTATCATAAAAGAATCACTCATATCTGTTCCGGCTTTGTCTCGGTAGACAAGCTGTTTATAGTCACGCAGACTGTAGACTCCATGTGTCCTAAAAGTGTATATCATTAAGTTCTAGACTCAAAGTGTATCAACTGAAGTCGGATACCGGAGAGGATGTCTTCCTTGTTTCAATATCAACAATATCCGAATGATATATCGATACAAATGTGCTATATCTCCGTGATTATTAAAATAGAAGTCTTTTAAGAGACGACTGAGTAGCTAGGGGGTTCATGAAGACTTGTTCAAAACCGAATTCCAACACATGGAATTTGGTAACAGATGTAGGAAACATAGCAGACTAACTCAGTGTCGGTAGCATTATCTTTTCTTTTAATCCTTTCTCACACCTCAGCTCTCGTCATTTTTCAACTAAACTCCCTCCGGCTCACTTTTAGAATTGTTAGCTCTTGATGCACCCCCATCTCCTTTCAATAACCCCTCTCATGTTATATTTTATCTCTCCTCGACCCCAGCACCCCGTGGTAACTAACACTCCTCAACTAAATGACCTGAGAACCCTTACCCACACAAACTAAAGTGGTTTGCTCCTTGGGTAGGTCTTCCGGCTCTGGTTTAGACCATAGGAGCGATATATATATGGATAATCACAGATGTTGTGCATCATTGGAGACAACAAGATATCTTGAAAGGCATAGCAGTTAAGCTCAACAGTTTAAGCTCGTGGAGTATTTTAGGAAACGGATGAGAGTTGAATGAAATATCTTGTGAAGTTTGAGAGACTATATGAGAGAACTTCAATAGATTGTCTAATATGAGATTTGGAATGGAAATGAATCAGACTATCATGAAGGAGTTTTCTGAAGTTGGGGTTTTCTGTGAGATTTAAAATTGTATGGGAGAAACTTGATGTATGAGAGAGTCAGAAATACGTGGTAGAAATCAGAATATTTGAGGGAATCGCAGGAAGAATGAGATCAAGATCATCACAATTATTAGATCAATTAATCTTGGTGGAAACTTATTCAGTTAGAGAATAAAATTGCTCTAAGAAAAGTTTGAAGTGTGCATTAAAGTATTCATAAAGCTTACACACTATTCATTAGGTTGTCATTATCAAAGCGCATCTGAAACTCCGCCTGCGAATAAGTTTAATCAGTTCAATATAAAATATTATGAGTGAACTTCAATAAAGAAACTCAAACTCAATGATAACCACTTTTGGTACCCATCGAAAGATGGGACCTTTCTTGTTAGATTTTGGATTTCCATCGTCATGTAACAACACAAAAGTAGGAATCCATTTAACATTTGACACAAGTTTAGATGAAGAACATTTTGGGACCCATTTGTATATGGGTCCAACGGATTTTGAATTAGCCTTAGGTGATGGAACTACCTTTGGCTTGGGTGATTTTGGAAATGTCTTAGGCTTAGCCTTTGGTGATGGTCTTTCCAATTTGTCAGGAATTGATGAGGCATGCACTTTTGTTTTCTTAGATTGGTGGCGTTTTCGTTTTTCAGGATAAGGTACAAACTTAGTCATTTCAGGATTAGCACACCGAAATATTTTTGGACAAAATTGAAACAGATTGCAAAAAGAGTATTTCAAAGGATTACAATCAACATCCTTTCCAGGCACACTAACATTATTATCGATTTTCACGAAAGATTTAGGCACAACTGCCTTTTTCACAAAGAAGTTTTGAAAATCAAGAGGTGTTATTTTAGGAATCCTCCTTGCATGATCTGTAGGAACAAAACAATCCGAGTTGCTATGTTGAGAAGGCCTAGAATTAAAGTATGTTCCTGGGCGAGAGGGTTTCTTTGAGGACTTTGAGAAACTCATAGTCCTTTTGGAAACCGGAGTTTTTGAAGATTTAGAACACTCGCCTTTGGGAAATTTGACAGGAACTTCAACCTTTGTTTTACCTTTATCAGAAGATGAAAAAATTTGAGAAAATGTACATTCATAGGAGGAATAATTTTTGAATTATCTGAGCTGGAGTTTAAAAATTTTAAAACGTCACTGTACCGCTCTTTATAGTGGATCAAATCGTCAGCTTGTTCAAAATGTTCTGTAGCAAACCTTTCCTCACTCACAAGAAGAGCATCTTGACTGGCAGTAGCTTCCTCATGAGCTATCCTCAACTCCTCCTCCAGAACACGAATCTTTTGTTCCAAAACTGCAGTTGGAATGTAAGGATGTGGAATGGGTTTAACAGGTTTAGCATTCATCTCTGCTTTTGAATAGCTATCGAAGAAGTCATCCTCAAGAGTTGGTACTCTGTAAGGGTAACTATCATTTAGCTTTTCATAGGCAAAATGAATTTGCTTGTTTTCAGTGTCTTTTCTATTAACCTCCTCGTGGGCTAAAGCATCTTCCGTCAATTGATGAAAGACTGCTTCATACCCTCGTCCCATGTATCTCCGATCATATAACATTGGTAAAACAGATTGGCCCTTTTTCATAAACGTAGGATTTTTAAAACCAATTCATTCTTTGGTATGATAAAACCTAGTTTCTTTTGGTTGATTGAGATGAATAGTTTGATCTGTTTGTCCCCTTTTTAAGAATTTATCATCAAGGTCCTTGATTCGGGAGTACAAACCTATTCTCTCTTTTTCAATCATTTTGATTTTTCTCTCATTTTCTAGATTCTCAACGTTTAAAGACTCAAAATGTTTTGTTAAAACATATAATTCAGACTTTAAGAACTATTTTTCTCAGTAACTGTATCAACACAACTCTGAAGGTAAGTAATCTTATCATCAGCCATGACTTTTTCACGCAAGAATTTCTTTACAATAGTGTGCTCATTCAACCAGTTATTTTTATACACAGTGGATTGTTCTTTTTCAGCAAACAATTCATTCTTTAATTCACGTATATAAGCATGCAACTCATCAAATTCACCATAAGATTTAAAATCAGATAACAAATGTCTATCTGATAAATCAGACGAAGATGAAGAACTTTGTACCTGTTTGGAGTGGTTCATGAGACAGACTGGAGATATATCAACTTTATCCTCCTCGACAGTCTTCTCATGAGTGGAAAATTATTGATTCATGATTGTAGAGTGAAAATGGTTGACCTTCTAGATTGGAAACTGGAAAAACTCAGAAACTTCACAAGTTCGGATGCTAATGAATCTAAAATTCGGATGTATGTGTATCCAGAGTTCGGGTTGGAGGTGATCTGGATTTCAAAAACTTGTTCTATAAACTTCATGAGGGTTGATCTGAGATTCGGAAGTGATCTGAAGTTCTGATGGTGGGTTGATCTACAGAAAAATGCCTGTAACTTCTTTATGGAGTCGAATTAGGCCTTTCAAATTGCCCGAACTGGCTTTGCCTATTTTTAGAATCGTAGATCTCGATTCAAGCTTCGTTTCGACGTATGGTAGGCCCTGTAACAATATTCCGGTCAAAGGTTATGGCCAATTGAAGCAACAAAAGTCACAAGTTCAGATGGGTTGAAGTTTGGTGCGATGAATGGTCCGAATTTCGGATGTATGGTCCGAAGTTCGGATATTTGGTCCGAAGTATGATCCGAATCTCGGATGTATGATTCGAGGTATGGTCCGAATTTCGGATGTATGGTTCGAGGTATGGTCCGAATTTCGAATGTATGGTCCGAAGTACGGGGACCAAAGTTTTGAGGACCGAAGTTCAAGACCCGAAATTGAAGACCCAATATTGGAGACCCAAAATTGACTTAGTCAAAATTCTCAGAAGAACGCAGAACTGATACTGTTGAAGACGATGAACAGTAACCCAGAACTTCAAAAATCCAACTCCAAATGATGTAAAAACCCAAATTAATGATCCCTTATGCTCGAAAATAATAATAAACAACTTTTAAAAAATTTCAACCTCTAATTTTACAAATCTATGATTAAATTCGATTAATCACCATGAAAAATTGAAAAAACATGTAGAAGATATCTCTAAGATCTAAAAATTACCCCCAAATCACACTGAAAACTAGCAAATAATGAAAGGAATTTCAGTAATATTCATCAAACATACACCGATCTATCAAAATAAAGCGGAAAGAACAATTTATTTTAAGAACTAGAATAAAACCGTGTGAACAATGACGTTTCTGTGAAGAACACGAACGAATCTGAGATTTCAAGTTGAAATCCAATCTTCTAGCTCTGATACAAATTGACAACTTTGATTCCCAATATATTTTTCACTCAAATACAATAAACCAAATGATTTTGTATTAAGAATATGAAGATTACAAAGAGAGAATTTGGGCCCTCAATCTCTAGGAACTTTCACACTCTAAAACACACACTTAGGGTGTTGGCTACTCCAAAACCGTTGAAGAAAAAGTCTATTTATACCTAAACTTAAAATGGGTGTTTGTCCAAACATTCCTCTCAAAGTCTAAGAAATTAAGATTCCCCACAAAATAAACAATTCTTCTTTACAAATTGAGACTAGACTTTTATTATATTTAATTATACACTATTTTAGGGCTAACAGTATACATGGGACATCGAAGATCACTTCCAAAGACTCATCCATATCGCAGACAGAAGAAGGCGTTTGATGGTATAAATGAGCTTGATGTGATAAGGCCATCATTGGATGGAGAAGCTATATTTTCACGAGTTGTGGATTTAAACATTGTGTTAGGGAAAAATGGTACAACTCCTCCCAAGAATATATGGAAGAAAAGATTAATTTCCTAGGATTTAACATACTAGAAGCATTTGGAAGTCTAACATTGTCTTGATGTAATGCATATCGAGAAAAATGTTTGTGACATCTTGATAGGTTTGTTGTTAAATATTCCGGAAAAAATGAAGGACAAGATTAATGTTAGAAAGAACATGGTTGAAATGGGAATTCGACATGAGCTTGCTCCTATTGAGAATGATAGAAAACGTACGTTTCTACCTGCAGCATGTTATACCTTATCGAAGAACGAGAAAACTCAATTTTGTCGGTGCTTGCATGGTGTAAAGGTTCCATCGGGTTATTCTGCTAACGTTAAAAAACTGGTATCGCTGAAAGATTTGAAATTGCTTGGAATTAAGTCTCACGACTGTCATGTTTTAATGACACAAATGATTCCCATCGTAATTCGTGGAATACTGCCAGACCGCATCTGTCACACAATAACCAAACTTTTCTTGTTTTTTAACATGATTCATTCCAAAGTGATAGATCCTGAAGTATTAGATTCATGGCCGTGTGATGTCATTATCACTCTCTGCCAGAGATGTACTTTCCACATTCCTTCTTTAATTTCATGGTTCACCTTATATCTCATATTTTTTGAGAAATCAAAGTTTGTGGTCCCGTATATTTACGATATATCATCTATGTATCCATTTGACAGATATATGGGTTTCTTAAAAGGGTATGTAAGGAATCGATATCGACCAGTGTTGAAGGATATTCCTCTGAAGAAGTGATTTGTTTTTGTACAAATTACATGAAATGTGTTCCAAATGTCGATGTTCCACAATCTCGACATGAGGTTCGACTGCAAGGGGTTGGGACAATTGGAGAAAAAGTTGAGACACCAGAAACAAAAAGATTTAAACCAAGCACACTTTACAGTCCTGCAACACATGACAATTATTGCTACATACATACATGAGCACATGACATTGTTAAAAGCAAATAACACCAAGTGGACTGAAAAATGGGTGGCAATCGAGCATAGCAAGACCTTTGTAAATTGGTTGAAAAACAAGGTGAGATCAGAGCATGTAGAAAATAATGTTAATAGAACAGTACAAGAATTGGGGTGTGGTCAGCGATATGTTGTGACAAAATATCAATGATACGACATTAACGGATTTACATTTTACACCAAAAAAACAAGATGAAAAAAGCACACTACAGAATAGTGGGGTGACGTTAATCACTGATACGAAAACAGAACTCTTAAAGGGAAATCATGATGAAAGCTCGAGGATCACTAAAACATCGTATTATGGGGTCATTCTGGAAACTTGGGAACTGCGCTATGAATCATTCACAATACCATTGTTCAGTGTAAATGGGTTGAGAATGAACGTGGTGTTAAAGTGGATAACGACGGATTCACGATTGTTAATCTTTCTACAAATGGATATGCATCTGAACCATTCATCCTCGAAAGTAAACGACACATAATTGGTGTTGAGAATGTTGTGGACGAGGACGAATACGACCAGTTTGACGAGCTACCTCCATTTTCTATTGGTATTCCATCTACAAATGAAGATGTCGTTGATACTGTGTATTTACGATCTGACCATACAGAAGGATTATGGATTGTTGGATCTCGTGTTTCATGATATTATACTAGAAGTATGTTGTGATTTAACCATCATTAGACCCCAGGATGTGTATTGTCACACTGCTTATTTAATAGTCGATCACACCGAAATATTATTTAACATCCTACAATAATTCTCATCAAAATTCAAATATAGTAATAAAAATGAAAAATGTCATTAAAAACTATTTTAAAAATACAATAATTAAATATATATCTTGTCACACTGCTTATTCAATAGTCGATCACACCGAAATATTATTTAACATCCTACAATAATTCTCATCAAAATTCAAATACAGTAATAAAAATGAAAAATGTCATTAAAAACTATTTTAAAAATACAATAATTAAATATATATCTAAAATTAAAATATAGTATAAAAATGAAAATGTTATTAAATGGTAATGACATTAAATAAATAGATAAAAACACCCTTAGGAGATTCAAACCCATGACCTTGGGTTCAAAGTCATGGGCATTACCCTTTAGGCTAGGTAACTCATTCATTAAAGTATTGAATCGAATTACATATATGTAACTGAAGTGTATTGACATTATATAAATAGATAAAAATATCCTAAGGAGATTCAAACCCATGACTTCCGGTTTAAAGTCATGGACATTACCCATTAAGCCAGGTAACTCATTCATTAAAATATTGAATCGAATTATATATATCTAACTGAAGTGTAATGACATTAAATAAAATGATAAAAAGACCCTTATAATATTCGAACATATGAACTCAGGTTCAAAGTCATGAGCGTTACCCGTTAGGCTAGATAACTCATTAGTTAAAATGTTGAATCGAATTATACATGCATACAATTATCAAATGGAGTTATCCAATGAGGTATTTTCTTTTTCTTTAAATTTAAATTTTTCATAACACGCCCTTATCTTAGCATTATCTTTTGTTTAGCCCTTTATTTTTTTAATAAATTTTTATTTAGTCCTCTTTTCACAGCTATTATTACAACATTTTATTACACTATTAAATATATGATTTTAATTATATTTATGTTTGCAGTTATCTTTTAAAACTAATATGTTATGTTTAATTGTATGAAAAAGACTTTATTATTCAAATGCACAATACAAAATTCTAATGAAGTTGTTTTATAATTAATATGTAACTATTTAATATTTAGATTTTTTTTCTTAGATATGATCATGTATAACATTGAACATTGTTATTATAACCCTGACAAACCCTAATCGATGTATTAGAGACATTATCGTTATAAATTTATTTGATTTGATCGTAAAACCAACAAATTAAATAGACGATTAAACCTAATCAATATCAAAATTTCAAATTATGGTTTTGAATAATTAATTAATTAATTTTGGTTCCGATCCGATTTAACAAGATATTGCTTGTAATTTTAGCATAGAAAAATCTAGAAAACTAATGATAAGAACCAACAAAGAGTATCATTTGTGTTGCTTCTTGAATCTATATGAGTTTTCCATTTTCATCCTTCGATCCTGGTTCAGTTGTGTTTCGTTATTTGATTGTTTGAAAAGAATTTTTGTTCATTTGGTTTTATATTTGTTTTTGTAATTAGTATTTTAGACCCCGCAGCAACGCTCGGCTGATCAATAACTTGTTATATATACGTAACTGACGTGTAACTTTTCCTACAACATAAAGACCAGTGTTATAAAACAGGTCTGGTTTTGAGATTCCCAAATTTATAATGCCCCGCCATACGATCTCCTTTCCCCCATCAACACTTTTCAGAGGTTATCACTGTGTGATTCAATCCTCGATTTCAGGTTTGCGATTTCCGTCCTTGTGTGAGATTTCTGTTTTGCAACTCATTGTGCGATTAAAAGTTTGCGATTTCAGGGTTTATCACTGTGCAATTTCGGTGCGTTTCCCTGTACCTTTTTCCGTTGCGATTTCCCCCTTTCCCCCTTGCGATTTCTGGTTAACTTTGATTGTTTAAACGTTTCGGGGTTATGCAGTGTGTTTCCCTAACCCTTTGATTAATTGTTTAAGTTTTTTGTCGACTTTGATTATATATATATATATATATATATATATATATATATATATATATATATATATCTGTCTGGTGTGTGTGTGTGTGTGTGTGTGTGAGTCCTAATAGTTTGTTGTTGTTAAATTTTGAAAGGCTTGCTGTAAACTTTTTTTTTTTTTTTGAATAGTTTGTTGTAATAGTTCGAAAGTCCATATTTGATTATATATATATATATATATATATATATATATATATATATATTTATATGTATATATATATATATATATATATATCTGTCTGGTGTGTGTGTATGTGTGTGTGTGTGTGTGAGAGAGTCCATAATAGTTTGTTGTTGTTAAATTTTGAAAGGCTTGCTGTAAAATTTGTTTTTTTGAATAGTTTGTTGTAATAGTCCGAAAGTCCATAATAGTTTGCTGTTGTATTTCTGTACACAGGGTGTGTTTGTTTTCAATTAAGAGGGTCTGAATTTGGTATGAAGTCTGAATTTCAGAGCTTAACTTAATTTGTATTGTTGGTTTAAATTCATACTTAAGAGGTTACAACCTCTGAATTTTAAATGAAATAGACTTGTCTGAATTAAAATTCAGAGCCTCTTAATTTCAGATTTGAAGGCCTCCTTTTAATTACTTCAGACGTTTAACCTCTTAAAAAACAATTACCACCCTAGTCTTGTATATGAGTGCTTGAAAATTTCCATTCTAGTAATATGGTTTAGTGAGTTGTGGTTTACGGGTATCAAAAGGATTACGAGTGATTGATATATTTAGTTGTATTTGAAAAATATTAACGAAAAGAATTACCAGTTTTTTCCGTTATCAAAAGTAATATGGTATACTAAGTTGTAGTTTACGAGTGTTCTGTACACCTAGTTTTGTATATGAGTTGTATATGAGTGCAAGCACCCAATCTGATGTAAATTATTAGTCAACTTGCTTTATGGTTATGCAAATGCTGCTCTCTAAGCAAAAATATGCAAATCTCTCTTCATTAAGTTACTACAAATTAAGTAGAGTTAAATCTAGCAAAAGGAAATTTCAGATTGGTGAGTTCTGGTGCTGGCTTTAACTTGCACTTTTGTTTGATGTATTTAGTTCTATATGAAAAATATTTTGACTGAATTAGAGTTATAACTCCTTGTAAGTATTCTTTTTTCTCACAAGGATGAAGGATGTGCTTGTCAGCTGTTGTACTTCTATCTAGAGATTCTCTTACATTTCGCATGTTATGCTTGATGAGAAATTAGTTGGGTTATATATGTATGTGACAAGAATAAAAAATGGATCTGTGTGTGTGTTCATGCAGGGTTCTATATGGCTTCCCCAAATAATTTAAGAGATCAAGAACCACAAAAAAGGAAAAAAAAGAGGCATCACATTGTTGAAGAGGAAAACAATTCCCGATCAAATACTAACAATTAATTTCAACAAAAAGAATCAACCTATTCGTGAAAACTAAACCAAATTTGCTATATATATAGGACTTGCATCAAGGTCGAGGATTTCAATTCTTAATTCAATTGGCCGAAAGTGGAAGTTAAAGAGAAAGACGAATTATGGTTGAATATAAAGGTATATTATTGTTAGTTGTGTTTTAATACATGTATAGACATTAATATGCCTCTTTTTGAAAATAACAGGAACATTGGAACATTAAAGATGACAAAGCAAGACGTCAAGTATTAAAACAGTGTAATGAATCCCGGAATGGTTTCAAGAATAAGCTTCGCAAAAAGTACATGGATGAAGGACGAAGTCCATGTGTTAAGTACCCATACATCTCAGAAGAAGAATGGAAAGATTTCGTTCAAAAGGAGGACACTGAAAAGTTATGGTATGAATAAATTTACATTAAAGTTAGGGTATAATTAGTCCTAGTTTGGTTGTGAATGATGTCTATTTGGTTGTAATGAGTCATTTTAGATCTTAATAGTTCATTTTTACCATATTTTTATAAATACACAGAATTTGTCATATTTAGATCCATTATGCCCCAAATGTGAAATTATTGTATGTTTGACTTTATGTTTTAATGAAAAGGATCAACGTCGACAAGGTAGGGAATCAGCAAAGTTGAACAAGAATCTGCCTCGATTAGGTCCAAAAAGATATCGTGGACATATACCTATTTGGGAAAGAGAAAGGGAGGATGCAACGTTATCGACCGAAGTCCATAAGATCGAAAATAAACATGCGAGAAATTATTTGTTGGGTAGGAGAGTGGCCGACAAACACGGGCAACTTAGATTACCATATCAGCTTAATGACATTGTGGAGCAGTTGGTATAATGCTTATCTCTTTTAAAGTTTTTGTAAGAAAAACTGATTGTTGGTTTATTAATCAATTTACAAACTTATATTCTAGTGTGCTTGAACAGATCGAGAAGGACTTGCAAATTTCTCAAGGGGATTTGGAACATGAACCGGGAACAGATCCCTTAACCATGGTTCTGGGATCCAGGTCGCACAGTCGGACATACAATCAACTTGAAAATAGGCTTACCAAGGTCATTGAAAAAAAGAGGAAGCCTCGCGCAAATCAGAATGACATGATGGATTGTATCAATGATTTGCAAGCGCAAGTTAACATTCTAACACAAGGGTTGGCACAATGTCAAGAGGGTATGTCTGCCGGGAGTCCATGCATGAAGAAAAGTATAGTGTTGGCTCCACCCATAACTTCGATGATTTTGATAATTTCAATTCGATAGAGGTATATGTGTTTTAATTATGCCTTATATGATACATATACTACATACACTACAAAAAAATTGCCCTACATATGCAAATCTCTCTTCATTAAATATATATATATATATATATATATATATATATATATATATATATATATATATATATATATATATAATCACACAATAAACACTGCTTAGTTTATTTACAGTTATATGTAAAATAATAGAAAGTTAGTACCAAATTAATACCTACCATTTCAAATTACTATATAACCAAATCTTTAAAAATTAATTTTCATATTAAACTTAACATTCTGTTTTTATTTAAGGTATTAACTTTCATATAATCTAAAAACAGTAACCATTTCTTGAAAATATTAACTTTCATGTAAAAAAAACAGAATGTTAATACCGGGGTTGAATATTGTATTAACAGTAACCAGTTTATCCAAGTTAAACATAATGAACTTCCCCTTCATTGTTTAACAACAACGGAAAGTTAATACCGATTTGTTAGTAGATTTAGGACCGGTGGAACAATTATAAAAAGTGGGATTATAGTAACACATATGTATCTGCCATTATAAGTGTGTACCACTAAATGACATTTCGTTTGTAGTGATACTTACCTACAATGCTAAATTAAGTTATAGGAACCTACAAAATACTCATCGTTGCTTCCTTACGGTAAAAGGAAAATCACTTGTGCAACCGAGATGTTGCATCCGACAAGTGATGTCATGGTAGATGGTGTTTTCTTAGATGAGGGTTATCTCAATGTGCAAGTAGATCGGGTAATACCAGAATACAAAGAATTGCCTCTTCCAGTGCCTAGTCAAGAATTTTTTAAACTACATGAGGCACTACACTCGTTCATTCAATGGCCACGTGATGAAATTGATTTATCTAAGGTATGTCTTAACAAATTTTCATTATGTAATGTTTGAGTACATATGTATCTCGTATGTATATATTTATATAAATGTTTTAATACTACGCCTTCATTAAATTTAGTTAAAAGAATGATATATTGGTCATTAGTTAATATCAAATATTTATTTGGAGTTATTAAAAATAAAAATGATTAATAAATGATGTGGGTATATATGATATTATTAAAGTTGATGAGTGATATACATGATGTTGGAAATTAGTTTAATTGATGAAAATAATAAGTCTAGGGGTCTTACTATAATTAGTCAATAGTTGTGACTTTGTGTATAAATAGGAAACTGCGGGTACTGTAGATGTACGATTTTGGAATTCAATTGCACGAACTTGTACGGCTAGGTCATCATTGGAATTTGTGCTCTCATTATTCAACCGTATTGTAAATTCCATTTTATGCAATCAAGCATTCGGTTAGTTGCAAATCTTGTTCTTATTTGTTTAATTTTTGTTTGTAATTGATTGAATTGGAATATCAATTGGTATCAGAGACTGAAATGACAAAATTTGATTGAATTTGGATCTGAAATTGAATTTTGAAGAACACTGTTTCATTAAAAAAAATTTCGAAAATCTAAAATCTTCAAAGGGTTTTTATTCTGTGGATGATAGAACCTGGTTTTTGGATCGAAGGTAAGTATTTTCAAGACGATTAATCTGATATAAGTTTTAAATTCCAAATCAAAACACACAAAAAGTTCTTTGATTTTTTTTGAATTTTCGAGTATTGAGTGTTCTTGACAGATTTTTGCTAATTTTGGGATTTTGATCTGTTTTTAGGCAAAAAGTGTCTGTAAAAAGTGTTTAGTATCCATTTAAGTTGGGTATATTGTATATATGACGTTTCAAAGTTCAAGAATGGTATACATGAAATATTATCTTTTTAGTTTCATGTAATCTCATATGTTTGTAACTTGTTAATAGGCCTCCAAGAGTATAGCCACACATGTCCAACTAGTAGTTCCCACACCAGCCCAACAACTAGCAGCAACATCAGTAGTGTCAGCATCGATCAAAAGAAATCCTTAAGAAAAAGTAAACATTAAAAAACAATTACTTAGTATATGCTTTAATATTATATGAAATCTGATAATCTTTTTAATAAACTGATGTATGTGCCGCCAGACAGATTGAAAGTAGAAAGTTTAATGTTTCTAAATAGTAAACAAAATATCATTTCAAAGAAGTCGCTTACTCAGACTCCGATTTCTCAAAGTGTAAGGATGACAAGAAATCCACATCATGGTACATTTTTATGCTTTCTGGAGATCCGATATCTTGGAGGAGTCATAAGCAACTCTCACTTCCAATTCCACAATGATGAAGGAAGATGTAGCATGCTATCACGCGACTAGTCATGCTATATTATTGAAGAACTTAATTTCTTGGCTAAGGGTGGTGGACTCTATATCAAGACCTATTAAACTATATTGTGATAATAGTGTTGCTATTAGTTTTTCAAACATATCTCAACACGAAGTATTTATATGTTTGAGAGAAGGTAGAAGACAAGATGAAAGGACCGAATATTTGTAAAGCTAAATTCCACCAATCACAAGCAATATACCTCAAAATACGAGATAATTTAAAATTTTCTAAAGTCATACATTGGTAAATAAATCAACCACTCAAGGTAATAAATTACATCCACCAGAGTACGTTAAATAAGTTTAAGTTTAGATGTCAATTCATCTAGGGTTCTAGCCGACTTTCTAAAGGACAAAAAAAATGTCTCGGTTAACAAAATCTGCTGTCTCATACCGGAGCCTTACCCTTATCTACTCCACCTGAAATAATAAGTCCCCACAACCGGGGTAAGTCGTCGCCCAGAGAGTAACAAGATTTAAAAGCATAACAGTACATATGTAAGTACGCATGAAATAGAGACCAAGCATGAGTCCAATAATTTCCTACACGCCCCTCATCTGAGCTGACGCCCCCCCCCCCCCCCCTCATCCGAGCTGGTGCTGGTTAAATCGTACATCCCCTCATCAGGCGCCGGTTTACCAAAAACTTGGGGGCTAACCCACCCGGCACGTCTACACATAGGCATAGATTTCTAACAGAAATGTAGGATAAATATATCATGTGATCGACATAATCATGAAAATGATAATAACATGGTAAGGTGATACAAATGAAGCGAATATAACAAATGCCACCCCCTTTTTCTTTGTTTGGATCCAGTGCAAACATCAACAATCTCTTTCATTGCTTAAGCCCACACAAGACTCAATAACTTAAACCCATTTCTAAATCAAGGTGTCCTAAAGAAGAAGAAACCCACATTTCTCTATTGTCTCTGCTGGAACAAAAACAAAAACAGAGGAACAGGAAGAGGAAGAGGGTCCAAACAACCATCTTAAAACTAAAAACTTTAGTTTTAACTATTGTAACTTCTTAGAAATTAATTCTTAACAACATTTTTTTATGTGTATTTTGAATGTTTAAGGTTTATTAGATTCCTTCACAAAACTTAGAGGAAACTCCAATAATAGAGTTTATTGGAACCAAACAACCATCTTAAAACTAAAAACTTTAGTTTTAACTATTGTAACTTCTTAGAAATACGGTCTTTACAGTCTCTACCTCTTTGGATTGATATCGTCCTCTGAAGTCTGAAATAAGCTTGAGTGTTTCACCATCGTTTATGCTATAGATTCCCATGTGTGGTTCAGACCACGATGATGACCCCACTTAACGAGAACCATCTGAATTTGTGCATTCCTGAGCTCACTCACTAGCTCATCTACATTGGGCTTCTCAACATACCACAATCGCTCATTAATATGAACATCAGGAGTCAGTTCATGCTAGTTTGGGTACTGCAAATTTTTTTTATGTGTGAACATTTCTGTTTTGCGATCACATTCGACCAACAAGACTCTTTTTATTAGAGCTTTTAGTCTTTTAACTATGATTTCATTATTTACACATAACTTTCTCGTCCATTTATTTTTGGGTTAAAGCCGTAGAATAGTTGTGTATTTTTTAAAATGTATCTATATGGTACGTGTACTATTTTAATTATTCATATTACACGTGTACTTTCTGAATCGTTCAAATTTGATACGTGTACTACATTTTTTCATACCAATATGATACCTTTGGTAACTGGTTACTGGCTATACATGTTAAGAGTGAAATTTCTCTTTTTATTAATGTTCAAATTTTCATAATTGAAGCATCAAATACACTTTCTCGTCCTTCTGATAACCTGGTAGGAGAAATCACACAACACAACCAACTTCAAACACCTACTGACCTCTGTAGAAATCTCCAATGACGATCTCCACCGTCCATATAGAAGAACTATGTGTTGTGAAGCTTCTCCTCAAATTTCATGCAGATCCAACGGTGAACAAGTTCGTACCAACGATTCTTCCACAACTGCGCAAAGCTAGGCGAAATAATCATTCATAAAAAGTAAAGATATCATATTAACAATATAAAAAGTACACGTACTATATCGATACACCTTAAAAAGTATACTGCTATTGTATAGCTTTAGCCCTTTATTTTACTTGCAATGACATCGACAGCGTTCCAGTCAAACTCACAACAGCAGCCATCCGCCACATTCTCCGCCTACCAGCTGAAGCCTATTCTGTAACAAGACTTGCTTTTGCCCCAATCCATTCTCTGCTGAAACCCTGGAAGAAATAAAAGCTCTGGGATATGATGGCCCTCTCACAAAGCCATCAGATTTCCGAGCAAAGAACCTTCAAGCTCATTAGAGGGTTCTCTTCGACATCATCAATAAATGTTTCACCGCGAAACATTCTGGTCATGACTCAGCGTCAATTCAAGTACTTTTGTTAGGAAATATTCTAAGTATGTCAAGCTGTTAGTTAGATTTCTCAAACTGTTAGTAGATTTTCTGTGTAAGTACAAAATTCAAGTTGTTAGTTGAAGAAGATCGAGCTGCTAGTTCAAAAGTTCAAGCTGCCAGTGTTCAAACTCAAGCTGCTCAACAGATAGACTTCAAGCTGTTCAACAACTCAATAAACAGAAAGTGCTGATATTCAGGAAAAGATATATTCGAAGATTCAAGCATATCTACTATCAGAGAAATCAGAGTTTATCAAGGAAACAAATTAGAAAGCAATATATATACATTATTTAGGTTTTTCTATTATAAGCCTGCACGTACAAGTTTATTCAGTTGTAATTGTCTTTCTGATTAAGTTTTCATAAGCCTATAAGGTTGTAAAACCCTAAGAACAATCTGTGTTCTTCGTCTAATCAAACAGATTAGAGGTGATTGTAATCATTGAGTTTGGCAATACAAGTGATCTTTTGATTATTGATTATGTTTGTGTATTATTTGTTTTGAAAGCTTTTCTTAAAACAATTAAGTGTTATTCCGCAAACTTCTTAATTAGACTTTGATTCAATACAAGGTTATTGGTTTATACTCTGATTAATTCAAACCAGTTAATCTTAGGTGGTGATTTTGATCTTGACAAGTGGTATCAGAGCCACAGGTTTTTCTTTGTTTTCAAAGTCAGAAGCTTTCCTTTTAAATTTTTTTTTTTGCAATGGAATTTGATAATAGCAGTAGTGGATCTGGGCAAGGACTCAAAGTACCTATGCTCAAACCCACTGGGTTTAAGATGTGGAAACACATGATTCAACAGCACATTCAATCTATTGATTATGCCATATGGGAAGCTGTTGAATTTCCTCCTGTAGTGGATCCTGAACTTGATGCTGAGGGCAAACCCATAAAAACTCCTCCAAAAACTGAACTTGAAAGAAAGGCTAGAATGAATGAAGTAAAAGCTCTTACACTTTTACAGATAGCAATTCCTAATGCTTATCAACACCAGTTAAAAAGTTTTACACTGCTCATTCTCTTTGGATCGCTTTAGAGAAAAGATTTGCTGGCAATGCTAGCACCAAAAGAAATCAAAAGGATCTCTTGAAACAGCAGTATGAGAACTTTTCTGGTGGGAGAATGAAAACCTTACTCAAATCTTTGACGGGTTTAACAAACTGATAAGTGAATTGGAGAGTGCCAAAGTCTGCATGGATCAAGATGAAGTAAACAGAAAATTTCTTAGATCTCTTGGTGAAGAGTGGACAATCTATGCTGCCCAATGGAGAACCAAGGACACTCTTGATGAAATAGAGTTGGATGATCTCTACAACAGTCTGAGAGTGTTTGAAACTGAGATTGAAACTAAAAAGAAATCCTTTTCTTATAATCATAACACTGCTCTACTGTCATCAGCATTATCTGATAAATCTAACTGTTGTGATTCCTTTTCAGGTGCTGATGGTAACTCTACTGAAGCTCATTATGAAGCTTTTGTTGCTACTGATGGACTGTTTCCTCTAAATGCTGAAGATTTAGAACGGATCCATCCAGATGATCTAGAAGAGATGGACTTGAAATGGCACCATGCAATGTTGACTATGAGGGCTAAAAGGTTTCTGAAAAGAACTAGCAGATCCAACTTTCAAGCCAGACCAGAAGGGAAACCAGCATTTGATAAGTCCAAAGTAGAATGCTTTAAATGTCACAAGCTTGGCCACTTTGCCAGAGAATGCAGATCCCAAGGTCAACAGCCACTAAGACCCCAACAACCAACTCAAGTTTCATCATCACAAGCACTTGTCTCTCAAGAAGACAATGTGTTTGACTGGAGTGATCAGACAGAGGAAGAGTTTCACAATCAAGCTCTCATGACAGAAACATCAACTGTCACCTCCACTGAACTACCATATGAGGTAAATGCTAAACTCTGCTCTCAAACATGCAAAAATATGGTTAAAAAGTACAGAGATCATAATGAGAGCATGTGCAAAACTCTAGCTAAGATGGAAGAAAGGAGATATGAGTATATGCAGGCCATAGAAGATCTTGAAAAACAGATCAATGACTATAAGGATATGAGATTCAAATGGGACATGATAGAACATATCATGAGTGGGAGAAAAAGGAGCTGAATAAGAAAATAGAGTCCCTAAATAAGAAATTAGATGAGGCTGAACAGAAGGTGTTAGAAGCTAATAAGAAACTAGAATCTGTCAATATAGATCTAGGAAACTTCAAATTGGCAAATCAAAAGCTGGAACACCTAATGGAAGTTGAATTTAAAGATAGGGTAAAATCTCAGCTCAATCCCAAAGAAGGTATAGGATACAGAGCCACTCCACCCTCATACAACAACAAATACATTCATCCAATGAGTGAAGTTGCTGACAGACTTGTTAATGAACCATTAGATGAGTCCATGACATTTGTAGATCCTATCCTTGAAAACATTCTTGAATCAAAAGGAGAACAAATTCTAAATGAGGACTGTGAGTGCAAAGCAGTTGAGAGAGAACACAAAACAATGAGTGCGCCTATAGCAGCCCCAAACCCTAGTAAGAAAGGAAAAGAGAAGATGAGTGTATGCCATGCTGCTCCACATGTTTCTGTACCTTCTAACTGTAACACTGCATCTTCCTCAAAGGGTAATAAAAGGGGTAAAACTGTTCCAATCTACACATGCCAAAAGCATGGTGTCCAAAAGTTTCCCAAACAACAACAGGTAAGGGGAATTCAAAGGAACAAGAACCAGTTATGGTCTGATAAAACTGGTTCTCCAATCAAAACAGTCAAAAGATGTTTCCATTGTGGCAGGAAAAACCATTTGGCCAGACATTGCTTGTACAAACCATCTGTTGCAAAACTGACTGTGGTTCAAAAACAGGCATTTGTTAAAAACACAAAAAAAATCTTAAGGTCAAACCACCTGTTGCACCAGTTCCAAAGAATACAGTTGATCACAGATTCTTAAAGGTCAATAAAAAACATTCCACACACCAAAAACAAGTTTTGACAAAACCCAAATCCATTTTTAAACAGATATGGTGTGTTAAAGGCAAAAAACCAGATCAAACTGTTGATACAAATGTTGAAACTGCTAGGCCTAAAGTTGGAACTGGTAGTGCAAATTCTGAAGCTGTTAGCACTAAACACTCAGTTCAAACTGATAGGTTTAAAACTGGGACTGGTAATGGATCATCTGAGACTGTTAAAGCAAAGGTTGGAAAGAACACCTGGATTCCTCATGTCATAACTAAATATTCTTCACAGAATCCACCAGTGGATCTTACTAAGTATAAAAAGTCACATACAATGTTTAGTTATGTCAATGCACAAGGACAACCCAAAACCAACTTGGTTTGGGTTTACTCCACTACTAACTAAGCTTTTATTTGTGCAGGGCAACCACAGGTCACAACATAAAACAAGATAGCATTTGGACAGTGGCTGCTCTAGGCACATGACAGGCAATTCTGAATGCTTGTCAAATTTCAAAGGCTTTGAAGGAGGTTTTGTTGCATTTGGAGGGAATTTCAAGGGAGGTAAGGTCACAGGTAAAGGTACTGTCAAAGCAGGCAATATGCTTTTCAATGATGTTTTGTATGTTGAATAGCTGAAGTACAATTTATTAAGTGTGTCTCAAATCTGTGATAAACAAAATATTGTTGTCTTCACAGATTCTGAGTGCATTGTTCTTTCAGAAGATTTTAAGATTCCTGAAAATCTTGTTTTACTTAGAACACCAAGAGAGGACAATGTCTACTGTTTGGACACAGATCTTTTATCCAAATCAAGTACTTTAAGCTGTTTGATATCTAAAGCATCATCAAATGAGTCTGCTCTTTGGCACAGAAGGATGTGTCACATGAACTTCAAATCTATGAATGTTCTAGTCAAAAAGAATTTGGTAAGAGGTTTACCACAAAAGGAGTTCATCTGTGATGATCATTGTGTAGCATGTCTTAAAGGCAAGCAACACAAATCTTCTCATAAGGCCAAAGAAGTAAATTCAATCTCATCTGCTCTTCATCTTATTCATATGGATCTATTTGGTCCAACATCTGTTTGAGTTTGAATAAAAGGGCTTACTGTTTAGTCATTGTTGATGATTTCACCAGATTCACATGGGTATACTTTCTTAGGACTAAAGATGAAACTGCTGAGCTAGTTAAATAATTTATTCTTAAGATAGAAAACTAATCCAACTTAAAAGTTAAGGTGATAAGGTCAGACAATGGAACTGAATTTAAAAATCATATCCTAAACAATTTCTGTGAGTCTAAAGGTATTGCTAGGCAATATAGTGCACCAAGAACACCACAGCAAAATGGTGTAGCTGAAAGAAAGAAAAGAACTTTAATTGAGGCTGCTAGAACCATGCTAGCTGATTCCAAACTGCCAATGACCTTTTGGGCAGAGGCATTCAATACAGCGTGCTATGTTCTAAATAGGGTCCAGGTTGTTCAATCACAAGGAAAAACTCCATATGAGTTATTTCATCACAGAGTTCCCGTAATAGCATTTCTAAAGTCTATTGGCTGTTCATGCACCATTCTTCACACTAAGACTCACTTAGGAAAGTTTGAAAGTAAGGCTGAAGAAGGTTTCTTTGTAGAATACTCCACTCAAAGCAAAGCCTATAGGGTATATAACAGTGTGTCTAAAACCATTGAAGAAAGTGCCAATGTTGAATTTAATGAAAACACTGCAAATGTCAAAGGCACTGGTCCTGATTGGTTGTTTGATTTAGTCTCACTATCTAATTCTCTGAGCTTTGTTGAGTATACTGCAGAAACTGATGAAAACAGGGTTGAAGCTGCTAACATAAATTCCCATGCTGGTAGCACAAATGTTCAAGCTGTTGGCACAAAGTTTCACACTGTTGAAGATTCTGCTCAATGGGATGAGTATATAGTTTTACCACTTCTATATTGTGACCCACCAGGGGTACTGGATGCTCAACTTGATTCAATTCCAAACTATGAAGTGCCAATCCCAAGTCCTACGGGAACATCTCCATCACAAAGGGAAACAGTCTCAGATTCCAGTCAAGCTGTTCCTGAAGCTGAATCATCAAGTGGTCCTGATGGAGATGATACAAATCTAGAAACTTCTTTTCATACAGACAGAGAGCCAACACTCAGAGTTCACAAGTATCATCCTCTCAATCAGATAATGGGTGATCCACGCACTCCTGTGCAGACAAGGACAATGGTTCACAAAGAGTCTACTGATGGTGAATCAGCCGTTCCAGAATTCAGTCTAGCTGCCTTTGAACATGCCTGTTTCATGTTACAGTTAGAACCTAAAAAGGCATCAGAGGCTTTGAAAGATCCATCTTGGATTGTGGCAATGCAGGAAGAACTACTACAATTCAAGATTCAGAATGTATGGACTCTAGTTGATCTTCCTAAAGGAAAGAGAGCAATTGGTACAAGATGGGTGTTCAGAAACAAGAAAGATGAGAGATGGATAGTCATCAAGAACAAAGCAAGACTGGTAGCACAGGGTTACACTCAAGAAGAAGGAATAGACTATGATGATGTCTTTGCTCCAGTGGCAGGAATTGAAGCCATCAGACTGTTCCTAGCCTATGCAAGCTTCAAAGGGTTTAAAGTGTATCAAATGGATGTGAAGTCTGCTTTCCTGTATGGCACAATTGAAGAAGAGGTCTATGTGTGTCAACCTCCTGGATTTGAGGACTACAAATATCCAGACAGAGTCTACGAATTAGATAAAGCCCTTTATGGACTCCACCAAGCCCCTAGAGCATGGTATGACACTCTGTCATCATACCTTCTACAGAATGGATTCAAGAGAGGTACTCTGGACAAAACTTTGTTCACAAAGTCCATCAAATCTGATATTCTACTTGTTCAGATTTATGTTGATGATATTATCTTTGGGTCTACAAATGACAGTCTGTGCAAAGAGTTTGAGGCATTGATGCACAAAAAGTTTCAAATGAGTTCAATGGGGGAACTCACATTCTTTCTAGGATTACAGGTCAAGCAGAAGCCTAATTGACTTTTTATAAGTCAATCAAAGTATGTTAAAGACATACTGGAAAAGTTTGGTTACAAAGATACCAAAGTTGCTAGTACTCCAATGGACACTCACAAACAGCTTGATGCAGACAAAGATGGAGTAGATGTGGGCATTCATCTATACAGATCATTGATAGGTTCACTTATGTACCTAACATCTTCTAGACCTGATATAATGTTTGCTGTTTGTGTTTGTGCCAGGTTTCAATGTGCTCCAAAGGACTCACACCTGTTTGCTGTTAAGAGAATCTTTAGATATCTCAAAGGCCAACCACATTTGGGCCTCTGGTATCCTAAAGACTCTCCTCTTGAACTAACAGCCTATTCTGACAGTGATTATGGAGGATGCAACATTGACAGAAAGTCCACAACTGGTGGATGTCAATATCTAGGAGCAAGATTGGTCTCTTGGCAGTGCAAAAAGCAAACAACTGTCTCCACCTCATCCACAGAAGCAGAATATGTAGCAGCTGCAAGCTGCTGCTCCCAAGTGATGTGGATTTAGAATCAACTGAGAGACTAAGGTATGAATTTCCTATCCACTCCTATTTACATTGACAACTCAAGTGCAATAAGCATTGTGCAAAATCTAGTAAAATTTCCCAAAACCAAGCATATAGATATCAAATTTCATTTTATAAGGGACTGTAATGAGAAGAAATTAATCCAAGTTACCAAAATTCATACTGATGATCAGTTAGCTGATATATTTAAAAAAACATTTGATGTAGGATGATTCACCTTCCTAGTATCAAATATTGGCATGGTTAATATGGATTAATTTGTTTTTCATCATTCTCTCTTATTTTATGAAAAATATGTTTATTTCATATGCTTGTTTAAGGGGAAGACACTGTTTCATTCGAATATGCTTACTTTTCAACTAACAGCTTGAGTCTTTTCTCAAGCTGCTAGTTCATTTTCTCGGACTGCCAGTTGTTTCACTTGATCTGTCAAAGTGTGTAGGGAAATTTGGTAACTTCCCATAAGTGTGTGCGCGGGATTAGATATTTTCGAAACCCCCAAACCTTTAAAGGTCCCAGTTTCGTTCAATTGTAACTACCAGTTGCAAAATATCTTCCACGACCTTTCTTTTTTCTCTGAGTGATTCACACACACTTCTCTGAAACCCTAAATCACCGATTGATCGTCAATGGAGTTTGTCAAAGAACATAATTGTCTTCCCTATTCTCTCAAACACTCTGACCTTCAACCATTCCACGATATGATGGACTTCCTTCGAAGTTCCCACATTCGTCATGCTCTCACCATAAACCCCACAATCTACATATCTCATATAGAGCAATTTTAGAAACATGCCTCTTTTCAAACCATTAATGGAGTCACTTCTTTGACATCCAAGATCGATGGAACCACTGTCACCATCACTGAGGATCTCATACGCCAACACTTGCATCTTCAAGATGCCACAGGTATAATTGATCTTTCTCTTACTGCCTTACATGAAGGCCTTTTTGCTATAGGGTATAGGGCCCCTACTGATTTGTATAGTTTCTTTAAAACTCATTTTGCCCCTAAGGTGAAATATCTTGTACATATTATACAGCAATGCATAAGCCCTAAAAGAACTGGTTGGTCAGAATTTTCTTCAAACATAGCCACTGCCTTAGTGTGTTTATCTACAGGCCAACTATTCAATTTTTCTAATATGATTTTTCAGGGTATGTTAAGGCATCATGCCCTAAAGCATGGGAAATTTTTGATGTATCCTAGATTTTTGGCTGAAATTATTGCAAGAACTTGCAGTAATTTCAATGTACATAAAAGGATTCATGTTTCCCATAGACACTCTTTACCAACAATAAAACGTCTTCTAAAAACAAGTGCCAATTTTTTGAGTGTTGATGTCTCATTGCCCTCTGCAATGTTGGGCATCATTCCACTAAACAGAGGAGAGGGTCCTGAGCAGGCTCAGCCTAACATCACTGCTTCACCCCCAGGACGCCAACCCACTCCTCATGATACAAATAATCCATCTGAACCTTTTGTCAAACCCACATCCCCACTCTAACTATACATAATAAAAAGGGTTTCAGGAGCTCCTTCCTCCTTAGCCCAAATACAAGAGCCAAATATCCCTATGCAGGAGGACACTTCTGCACAGAATATCCAAATGGCACCCACTGAGGACACTCCCATCCTCAATTTGGAGGTGGACATCCCAACAGAGGATGTCCATATGGGTTTTGTAGCTGACACTACTGTTGTCTCTGCACAAGAGGCACATGACAGTGTCAACATCATTAAGACCACACCCATGGCAACAGAGGGTGTGCAAGCACCTTCTGGAAGTCCCCAGAATCAAGAACAGAGGGGCCCAGAGGTTTCTACTTCTGGAATTCCTGCCAGTGATAGATCACAAACTCCACACACTTTTGCTGATCTTGAGGCTAGTCTGCAACTTATGTTATTAACGGATCCTCAGCTGAAACCTGTTGTGGCAGTATTGGAATATTATCAGTCCATTATTGCTGCATAGGGGGCACAAATCAGAGCAACAGACGATAGCAGCTCAAAATCAGAGAATGGATTATTTTCATAAGGAGTTCACCCTCTGTGGAAATAAGATCATTCAACTTGAGAAGATGATTCGAACCCTAATGGCAAAGGTTGTAGGTCCTCCTGACCAAACCAATGCATCCAAAAAGGGGGAGAATCAGGAGATCCCTAATTCAGTCCAAGCAGCTCCTACTCCAACAGCAGCTCCTATTCCAACAGTCCAAGATTCTAGGCTAACAGTCCCAACAGCTACTCAAGCTGTTAGCCTAGAAACTCAAGCTGCTCCCATAAGAACAACAGGAGTTGTTATCCGAGAAAGCAGTCAAGCTCCTGTCAGTACAGTCCAAGATACAACTTCTGCAACCAAGGATAAGGGCAAGGGCATTCTCATAGAATCTCCAAAGCACAAATTTTCATCTAGAGAGGCCCAGGTTGCTCATGGTGCTGAATTTGCCAGACAGATAGCAGAAGAACAGGATGAACTTCTGGACCAGCAAACCCATGCCCCAATGCAAGATGATGAAACCTTAGGTGATTACCTAAAAGGGTTTGTGGTTAAGCAGAATGAGAAGAAAAGGAAAATGCCAACAGGGCATTCAAAGACAGAGCACAAAAGGTTTTTGATAAATTTTGCCTATTCAGTTGGAATCTCAAAGAAGTTATCTCAGTCATGGAGCACAGAAAGACTGCAGGAATCTCTAAGTGTTAAGCTTTCATACATAATGCACCTAAAATTCTAAGTGTTATACATTATCTAGTTTGATAAGTTGGTAGGCATAATATATATATAAGGAGTCTCAAGGCTAATAAAATATTCAAGAAAAAGTCAGACGTGTCACTAACTTAGATGTATGACCAAATGGTCTTAATTTTTATGTTAGAGACATACAGACATTGATTCTAAATGAGGAATGCAAACTTTCTGGGGATGTATAGCAACATCATATACATCTTAAAGAAATGAAAAGAATAGAAAAAATCATGATACTGAGTTGAGAGTCAAAACAAGTAACTCTGTTGTACGTAAGTACACACCTGTTGCCGCTGGTTTGACTCGAGTTAGCAAGATAAGTCGCTTTGTTGTACGTCCGTACAGACCTGTCACCGCTGTCTTGCTAGCTTTAAAAATAAACTTTAAGACAAACTAAGACACTCTGTTGTATGTAAATACAGACCTGTGTCCGACGTTTGCCTTTTAAAGAAAGTTTGCAATACCAATAAGTTATAATCATTGTGTGTATGCCTTGATCATAAAAGTATGTCTAAGTATGGGTCACGTAGGATAATTTCTTGATAAATAAAAAGGTCAAGGGATATTCCAAAATGTAACATGTTTAAAGGGAAAATAATACCAACAATCATCTAGAAATGTGTGTCACGACAAACAATAAAAGGAATCAAGAATTCCTAAGTGTGAATTTAGAATACTGAGGGTGCGTACTTGACACCGCTATCTGATTGAACCTTTCTTTGACTATTCTCGCCAAAAATATTATGTTAGTGTAAAGTATAGGTTGTACATTTTAAAAATATTGTTGATTAATTTAAGTTTAAATTTTGTTCAAAATTTTAATTTATTTTAATTTAATTTATTTTATTTTATCTTATTTTATTTTATTTAGGAAAAAGGTCAAAGTTACTGAGGATGCATTTTAGTTGAATAAATAAACATTGCGAGATAATCTTGTGCTTAGTGTAAATAAATTTTGCATGGTTTGTTTCCGTTACACGAAAAAGTTGGAAAAGTTGAAAAAGTTGAATTTAATTCAAAGATTTTCAAGTTAAATTCGAATTTAAGACAAAGTCGAATGTTACATTCGAATTTGGCAGTAAATTCGAATTTGGAGACAAATTCGAAGGTGGTTAGTATATATAGGTCAACAGTGAACATTCATTATTCACCTACATTCGGGTTTGTTCAGTGCGATTTCGAGTTTGAGTGTTCGAGTTTGCCGTATTTCGAGTTTTCAACTATTTGTCGAAGTCTTGTCCGTTTGTATTCCAGTATAACACCAAATCTAGGTATAATCAACATCATTATACAAGATTTAGGAAGTTTTAGACTCAATTTGAGCCAAAATCGACTAGATTTGAGGTTTTAAGGGTTTGAACTTTGTAATTCAAAATCACAAAGTTTGAACCGGTGAAACTTCAAATAAGTGGCAAATATCTTCAATTAGAACCTATTAGGACTAGTGAATGTGATTTCCTAAGTCTAAATTGGTTTAAATCTTGGATTTTTGTTTTGAAAAAGCCGACTTTCGAGTTTGTTCCTAGATTCGAATTTGTGCCTAAATTCGAACATATCAATAAACTCGAATGAAGGTTAATTTCGAACATGATATTCGAATTTGTTATTAAAATCGAAATATTTGACTAATTTTTAAATCAAACTTGTGGAAGTTCATATGTGTTGGATTGTGAACTTACATAAGTTCACAATAAAACAAATTTGAATTTAAACGAGTTTATTTTTATTTTGTCCATTCTAATATATTGTATACTTTATTGTGCAGATATGGGGGATAGAGCGTTTATTCAAAAGCATAATATGGTCGTGTCACCAGACCGTGAGCTTCCTGAGGCTCAAGCATTTCGCCGGATGGTGGATTTTTTGGCTGCTTCAAGGGTGTCGTATGCGCTTTCGCATAATGTGCAGATCGTGCTGCCTTACGTTAGGCAATTTTGGGATCATCTGCAGATCGACTGTACAGTAACTCCGACAGTATAGCGGACAAGGATCGCCGGACAGCCTCTCGTGTTCTCCGCCGATATGTCGCTCAGGGTTTTGCAGTTGGGAACAGCCGAGCAGGAAGCTGGGCCAATTGACTTCACGTTGGAAGTTAGGCAAGCAGCATTCTTAAGGATGGGGTATGGCCTTGATGTGGCAAAGGCATCGTACATGAAAAGTGGTTTATTAGGGCAGTGGAGGTACCTGGCACATGTCTTCATGGTGTGCTTCGCTCCAAAGAAAGCCGGTTTTGACTACATCGTGTCGAAGATGCAATCAGCGATGATAGCATTGGTTTACAACCAGAGGTTTAGTTACTCCGAAATGTTCTTTGCGGAGTTTGTTCACCAAATAACAGCTCCAGTAAGAGAAAGGTTTTTTATGTATCCTAGGTTTGTGATGATGCTGATCAGACATTTTTTGCCAAACCTGCCGCAATTTCCAGAAATTCAGAGTGTCGCCGTGATCGACAAGCGGATTTTTGTAGATTGTCAAGCCCACAATGCCCGTAGGGGTGAATTGGTTAGACCAGTAGATGCACCACTTTTTGGTGCTGTGGTAAATCCTGATTTTGAAGCCCCAGAAGGTGCGAACTGGGCTGGTGAAGTTCAAGTACAGCAGTAGCCGCAACAACAACAGCAACAGCAGAGGCCTCAGCAACAACCAAGAAGGAGGCAGAGAGCTCAAGTTAGACAAACTCAGGCTACAAGGCCTTCAACTAGCAGAGTACAGGAGTCAGTAGAAGCAGGTCCTTCAACGGACGCTGCGGGTCCTTCAGTTGTAGCCCCCCGTAATTGATCCACGGGTGGAGACTTGGAAGAGATTTGGGCTCAAGGCTCGCATGCAAATGAAGAGATTACTACTGAGCTTGTTGGAGATATTCTGGAACCTCCGGTTGATGAAGAGGATATTCTGCGCCAGATAGATGAATATATACCTGAGGTAGAGGGTCAAGCTGTGACCACATCTGAATCTGAGTCCGAAGAAGCTGAAGAGATTGAGGTAGAAGAAATAGCTGAAGAAGCAGCAGCAGAAGAGATAGAAGATCCGGCTGTCCGAATAGGCAGATATGGATCCAGAATAGTGGTTATAGATCAAGAGGCAGAGAAGAGGAGAGCATCTAGGGATTCGGATGAAGATGAATCTGATTTCGAGATTGAAGATACAGCTCCGTTGGTGCCTAGGAAAAGGGCCAAACGGCATAGGTTTATGCAAGGAGCTCCGTCAGCTTCTGCTTATGAGCCTGAAACACCATCCGCTCAACCATCTATTCCACCACCACCCGCTCAACCATCTATTCCACCACCACCTATTCAAACATCAATTCCACCACCAATCATCCCGTCACCTATCACATCCATTCCATCTACCTCATCCACCTTCACTGACAACCAAAGGTTTTCTGAGCTCAGAAGCAAAGTTGATTTCCAGCAAGTCCAAAAATTTCAACTTACTAAAGCCGTCGGCGAACTTCAAGCGCACAACGCAAACATTGATAAAGAGAATCTTGAATTGAAGACATTCGCCGCCGATCAGGCTACAGCGATCCGAACTATGAGGTCCCTCATTGAGCAATTAATGAAAAACCTAAAGGCTTAGGGGGAGACTAGTTGCAGGGATACTCAAGAGTTGAGAAGGGAAGATGACGAAGGCAATGATCCCGATGCTCAAAAAGACAGTGAGCCAGTAGATTTTTCTTCTGCTCAACATGCCGAAGTTCATGGGGAGCCGAGTCATTCTGGAGCTGAAGGAGGTGAAGCTAGTCCCTCAAAGACTTTTGAGAGTGAGATGATCGACGCTCTAAGGGATATTGAGGAAGTAGTGATGGAGTTGGAGGAAGGAGAATTCGTGCCGGAGGAAATAGTTGATTGCAGATCCGATGACGAAGTGATAGAGGATGAAGACGACAATGTCAATGAAGTGATTGTAAACTCACAGCCTATCACAGAGTTATATGTCCAAGACAATCACAATGTGATTGATATTGATGAGATCAAACTAGCCTCGGTAGCGGATTCTGAACTTGAAGAAGCTGAGAAAGAGCCATCTAGGGCTGAATTGATGAATTTATGGTTCAGGAAAGAAGAAAAGAAGACAGAGCCGAAGATGAAGAAAAGAATGAGAGTTCCAGGCTCAGAAAATCTCTCAGGAGGAATTATAAGCTGGTTCTTTGACAGAGAATTGCAGCTATTTATATTGAAAAGGAGAGATGGACTTCAATACTTGAGGCGAACACTGAAAGTATTCAACACACTGCCTAAGGTTGAAGTGAAAGAGTTAGCTTGGAAGGAGTTGATCAATATTGGTGACGACCCGTATGCTGAAGTGATTGCGAAGATTATAAGAAAAGAGGGTCGGTCAGGTAAATTTGAAAGGCTCAAGCCGAGGACCGGGAAGAGAGTGGAAGATGAAACGAGAATTGATCCACATACAGGTAGGCCATGGGCCAGAATGGTATACAAACCTGTAAGATGTTTGAAGAAGGTGCCAATGAAATCGATGCCACAAAATGTTTTAAGTAACATGAAGTGGTGGTATAACGATAATGAAACTGCTGAAGCTGTAATGGAAGATGCACACGACAAAGTTATTTTGAAAGTGTATGATCCATTGCACTTAATAAATCTATCAAAGGACGACCTGAAGAACCTACATGATCAGCCTATCTTCTTCCACGAAGGATGGAGATCTGAAGCCAGGAAGTTCCAGAAGATAGTAAGAATATGTATAGATATAGGTCTATCTGCAGGAAGTAGTCTATATGGACCAAGTACTTAGTCAAAATGTAAATAGTTAGAAGCTATCGTCAAGGGGGAGTCTGTTAATACATCTTGTGTGACGATAGCAGTCTAAGTTTTGATAGCATTTTGTGTAAGTCAAGTAACTTGGCATTGAATATTGAATAGTGTTTGATATATGTGATTATGTGTGTTTGATATTGGTTGTTTGTATGTTTGAACTTGGTGTAATGTATTACAAGAAGTTCAAACATAAAGTTCAAAGATAAATTCAAACATAAGTTAAAACATAAGTTCAAATATAAGTTTGATATGTGTAGTTCGAATTTGAGGTAAATTCGAATTTGTCAATGAGGAAAAATTTAAATGGGCCTTGGGGTTCGATTCGAATTTGTCCTAGACAAACTCGAATCTGTCAGTATAATTAAGGGTTAATTCGATTAATTTTCAGACTTTTGCAGACGTTTATCAGAGCGATTAGCAAAGGCGATCTCGAACTTGCAAGTTTCCAGAGAGTTGTTTCGGAGAGAATCATCGTGTAGGGGCGTTCGTAGTCGTTCGTCTAACACCGTGGTAGTCTCCGTGTTTCCGTGTGTGTGATCTTGCCGTCAAGCCGCTAACGAGGATTCCGCACTCGTTATACGGTGTCGCGTCGAGATAGATCCGTAGAGTCAAGACCTTACAAAACATAACATGGTTATGTCTGTGGATAGGGAACTACCCGAAGCTCAGCCGAACCAACATATGGTCGACTTTCTGACTCGGTCACGAGTCTCATATGCTCTGACACATAACCTGCAAATCATTTTGCCTTATGTACGTCAATTTTGGGAGCATCTCTAAGTGGACTGCTCAGTGACGCCAACCGTACTGAGAACAAGGGTTGGGGGACAGCCAATCGTCTTTTCAGCCGATATGTTACGACAAATCCTACAGTTGGGGTCGGAAGAACAAGAGGCGGGGTGTGTAGTTTTTCCGCTACATATCAGGCATGCGGCGTTTTTGCGAATGGGATACGCCCTAGACATTACGAAGGCCTCATATGTGAAGAGTGGCTTGATTAGCCAATGGCGTTATCTGGTGCACGTCATAATGGTTTGTTTTGCGCCGAAGAAGGCCGGTTTTGATCTATGGTGTCCAAGCTGCAATCGGCGTTGATTGCCTTAGTCTACAATAAGCGATTCAGTTTTTCGGAAATGTTCTTTGGGGATTTTGTGCATCAAATAACAGCTCCGGTGAGGGAACGCTTTTTGATGTATCCTCGCTTCGCGATGATCATCCGACATTTTTTTGCCTAATTTGCCACCACTTCCAGATACAAATGGCGTGGCCATTATTGATAAAAGGATTTTTGATGATTGCCAGACGCATAATGCGAGAAAGGCTGAGCAGGTCAGGCCGCAAGTGGCACCTCTGTTCGGGGCCGTTATTGGCCCTGATTTCGTAGCCCCAGAGGGTGATAACTAGGCAGGTGAAGTTCAGCAGCAACAACAACAACAACAGCAACAGCAACAGCGTCAGAGGCAAAGAGCTCCGGCTAGACGAGCTTCGGTAGCTAGGCTATCTTCTCGTCAATAGTCAGAATCGACTGCTGCTGGTCCATCCACGGACACTGCAGGCCCATCGAGTTCGGCCCCCCATTTTGATCAGAGGGCGCAAACTCTAAAAGAAATATGGGCGCAAGGGACATCAGTGGAGCAAAATGTTGCTGAACCACTGGTTTAGGATGTTTTAGACCCACCGGATGAGTTCATTGATATTTTTAAAGAGATTGATGAATACCAGCCATCTGAAGCTGAGTATATGGACACAGAAGTCCAGGTTGAAGAAGGAGAAAGAATGCAGACTGAGGCTGAGGGTTAAGCAAAGACTGCCTCCGAGTCTGACTCTGATTCTAGTTCTGAGGAAGCTGAAGTTGTTGAAGCTGTTGATCCGGCTGTCAGAATTGGCAGATATGGATCGAGACTAGTGGTCAGTAGACAAAAAATGACAAGACGAGCAGGTAGAGATACAGAGGAAGAAGACTCTGATTTTGAAGAGGAAGAAGAAGTTCCACTCGTACATAGGCATAGGGCGAGGCGACATCGTTTTATGCTGGGAGCTCCATCCACCTCATATCCTGAACCTGTGATACCGGCTGCTCAATCAACCCAACCACCGCTCCATCAACATCCACCTCCACTCCATCAACATCATCTACATTCACTAACAATCAGCGGTTCACAGAGCTGAAAGGAAAGGTAGACTTCCAAACAGTCCAAATTTTTCAACTGTCAACAACAGTGAAAGAGCTTCAAGCGCATAATGCCAGACTTGATCAAGAGAATGCTGAGTTGAGAACAACAGTAGCTGATCAAGCGTCTGAGATGAAGACAATGAAAACTCTCCTAGAGCAGTTATTGAAAAATCTGCAAGCTCAGGGGGAGAGTAGTTGCAAGGAAGCTGAGGTGAGGAGAGAAGATGACTCAGGCAATGATCCAGATTCTGAAAGAGTGAGTGAGCTAGCAGATCTTTCTCAGAAGACTGCTCAGCAAGCTCAAATTTAGGGGGAGCCTAGTCAGTCGGGAGTGAGAGAAGGAGGCGAAGGAGAAGCTTCAAAGACTACTGAACATGAAATGATTGAAGCATTGTGGGGTCATGATGATGAAGAGGATATTGGTTTTGATCAAGAAGATTTGAAGGAAGGAGAGTTTGTTCCTGAAGAGATTGTGGATTGGAAGTCGGATGACGAGGTTGTAGAAGACGAGGATAACAATGTTGATGAATTAGTCATCCCAAAACAACCTATCACTGAACAATATATTCATAATGATCAGAACGTGATAGACATAGATGAGATTAATTTAGCTTTTATGGATGATTCTGAATCTGACTTGGTTGAAAAGGAGTAAACTAGAGAAGAAATAATGAAGCTATGGTTCAGAAAGGATGAAAAGAGGACAGATCTGAAGATGAAGAAGAGAATGAGAGTGCCAAGTCCTGGAAATCTCTCAGGAGGAATACTGAGCTGGTTCTTTGATAGAGAATTGCAGCTATTCGTGCTGAAGAAAAGAGATGGCCTTCAATACTTGAGGAGAACTTTGAAGGTTTTCAACACACTGCCCAAGTGTGAAGTGAAAGAGTTGGCTTGGAAAGAACTGATCAATCTAGGAGACGACCCATATGCTGAAGTCGTTGCTAAGATTATACGAAGGGAGGGTCGATCTGGAAGATTTGAAAGATTAAGCCAAGATCAGGTAAAAGATTTGAAGATTTGTCAAGAATAGATCCCCACACTGGAAAGCCTTGGGCTAGGATGGTTTACAAGCCAGTCTGATGCCTCAAGAAAGTGCCGATGAAGTCAATGCCACAGGATGTACTGAGAAACATGAAGTGGTGGTATGTTGACAATGAGACGGCTGAAGCAGTGATGGAGGACAACGAGGACAAAGTAATTTTTAAAGTATACGATCCACTGCATCTGATCAACTTATCTAAGGACGACCTGAGAAAACTTCATGATCAGCTGATTTTTTTTTCATGAAGGCTGGAGATCAGAAGGCAGGAAGTTCCAGAAGGTAGTTAGAGTTTGTATAGATTAGGGATTGTATGCTGGTAGTAGTTTATATAGTTCTAGTACTTAGACAAAATATATATAGTTAGAAGCTATCGTCAAGGGGGAGTCTGTTAGTGCATCCTGTGTGACGATAGCAGTCTAAGTATAGTCGATATTTTGTAATAGACAATATGTTCGTAATTGCATATTAATACATGTTTGATATATGTTTGATATTGATTGTAAGTATGTTTGAACTTGGTTGTAATTGATGTTTTACAATAAGTTCAAACATAAGTTCAAAGATAAGTTCAAACATAAGTTCAAAGATATGTTCAAACATAAATTCAAAGGTAAGTTCAAAGTCACTTGTTCGAACTTATGGAGGACAAGTTCGAAGGGCCTTGGGCTTGGTCGAACTTGTCCAGATCAAGTTTGAATCAGGGGTTATAATTAAGGGTTAATTCGTTTTAATTAATAACTTTTGCAAAATTCGATCAGAGATAAGAGCAGAGGCGATCTCGAACTTGCAAGGCGATTTTTTGTTTGTTCTTGGATAGAATCACGTGACGGGGCGTTTAGTGTTCGTCTATCATCGTGCGTGTCTCCGTGTTTCATGTGCGTGGTCTTTCCGTCAATCCGCTAACGAGGATTCCGCACTCGTTGGACGGCGTCGCGTCAAGTTAGGATCCGTAGGTAGGCGACCTTACAAAAACAAAGCAAGTGCTAGCTCAAGGTAGATGTGAAAATGGGCTATATGTTCTTCATAATCATGATGAAGCGTTTTTGGCATCTAATAATTGCCCGCGAGCATCATTTGAATTATGACATTTCAGTTTTAAGACTCTTAAATTGTTGCAAAAAATTGGACATTTATCTTTTTATGCTATACTACTGAAACCTGTTATATGTTACTCATGTCAAATGGCTAAAAGTCACAAATTGTCGTTTCAAGTTAACACCAAGTGTGCTTCGCACCCATTCGACTTAATTCATTGTGATGTTTGGGGCCCCTCTCCGATTATGTCTCACGATAATAATAGATATTATATTGTTTTTATCGACGACTTTTCCCGCTTTTTATGGCTTTACCCGCATGCAAGGAAATCTGATGTATTTGTGGTTATAGAAAACTTTGTTCAGACTCAGTTCTAAAAAAAATCAATCAAAGTGATGGAGTCAAAAAATTTGTTAATCACAGGGTCTGTGAATTCTTTTATAAAAGTGGCACGCATCAATATTGGTTTCCATGCTCTTATACTCCCCCACAATATGCTAGGGTTGAACGCAAACATCATCATATTGTTAATACAGGTTTAGCTTTGATGTTTAATACTAAAGTTTCAACTTCTTATTAGGTTTATGCTTTACATCGGTTGTGTTTATCATCAACCGCATGTCATCTTCGGTGTTGAATGGAAGATTCGCGTTTGAACTCATATATCATTGTGTACCGGATTATTTGGGTCTTTGGATGTCTGAGTTTATCCTTATCTTAACTCATATATCGGTTGGACAGGCTTCGTGAAACCTGTTCTGGACAGGTTTGCCCAAGCTGTCCTTGAGCAGGTTAAGGCTCAAGCTGTTCGCATGCGTTAAACCTGTCCTGATCAGCCTAGCGTCCAAGCTGTCCTTGAACAGGTTTCGTGAGAGTTGGACAGGCTTCATGAAACCTATTCTGGACAGGTTTGCCCAAGCTGTCCTTGAGCAGGTTGAGGCTTAAGTTGTTTGCATACGTGAAACCTGTCCTGATCAGCATAGCATCCAAGCTGTCCTTGAATAGGCTTCGTGAGAGTTGGACCGGCTTCGTGAAACCTGTTCTGGACAGGTTTGCCCAAGCTATCCTTGAGCAGGTTGAGGCTCAAGTTGTTCGCATGCGTGAAACCTGTCTTGATCAGCATACGTCCAAGCTGTCCTTGAATAGGTTTGCTCAAGCTGGTCAGCAGCGTGAGGCTCAGGCTGTTCGGCGAGTGAGAGAGAGAACGAGAGGGGGATAGAGACGTCAGTAGCGTGTGAATGTGTGAGAGAAAGTGTTCATACATGTATAGAGAGGGTGAGGGCATGTGAATGTGTCCGAGAAAGAGTGAAAGAGAAAACAAAAGAGGGTCATCCTTCCCAACCCGTAAAATCTATATCTATATCTATAAATACTAATAAAAGAGTAACTATACTCATTTCTAGTGAAGTCCGTGTTATCACCATGTGGCATTTATATGTTTTGAAAATAATAAAGAAATTTAAATTAGATCTATCAAAATCTGATATAATCTACTTTTAAATTCAAATCAAATCAAATTAAGTAAAATCTAATACTCTACTAACTTATTAATTACAATATAATATAATAAAATTTTAAAAAAAATATAAGAAAATGTTATTATTCATATATATCTAGAAACATATAAAATTAATAGGTCATAATAACTAATAATATCATTCTTATACACTTTTGTTTAAAAAATAATATTTATCTTTACCTTTTAAATTATTATATATATATATATATATATATATATATATATATATATATGTATATGTATATATATATATGTATATATATAATATCTGCATAATACGCGGTTAATAAACTATTAGTACAATAAATGAGAACATTTCTTGTCACATGTCATTATCCTATTACACTACTTTTTCATTTTCTAGGCTCTTTTTTCAAAAATTAAAATTAACATTAAATTAAGTAACATGCACATTATTTAATTGATTAAATTTAAACTTTATGATTAAAACTTATTATTTTTGTTTCCTAAACTAATTGAAACTATAATTAATACTTTTAAACATACAAAGCTAAAATAAAAGTTTTTAATAAATCAATAAAATAATAAACTTCAAGTTTAAATAATTATGGTAATATATTAAAAAGTTAACATTAACTTGAGCCAAACCACATGGACGATTTATGTAATTTACTCTAAATTAAAAATAATTTTTATTTTTATCTTTTCCAAATGAAAAAAAGAATGGAAAAAATTTGGATTTTCAATAACTATTTGAAAAAAATAAATAAATCAGGTATATCATATAATAATCTTAAATAAATAATTATGATAATATATTAAAAATTAACATTAATTATCATAAACATATAAATAAAAATTAATAAAAGAAATAAAAAATAAAATGTTACATTTGAATTATTAAATGATTAAAAAATGAAATATATATATATATATATATATATATATATATATATATATATATATATATATATATATATATATATATATATGTGTGTGTGTGTGTGTGTGTGTGTGAAAATAAATTATGATATAAAGAAAAAAAGAGAAAATAGGAAAAAAGAATAAGAAAGTTTAAAAATTACACAGATGGTCCCTGAAAGACAAAAGGACGAAAATGCCCCTAAGACTAACGGTAGAGTTAACGACCGTTAGCTTCAGGGACCAAAATGTTACAACTTTTCGATTTTAGGAACTTGTGGTGTAATAAAAATTTTTCAGGAACCAAAACCGTAACTACATATAAACCACAGGGACCATTTATGTAATTTAGTCTAAAATATGAAAATGGAAAATCTGAAAATCAATAATCAAATTTTAGCATATTCAAATTTAAGTTTTACCATCTAATTCTTAACTTTCGTTATATAAGTTAAAATTTTAATTTTGTTAGCAAAAGAGTTAACACAAAGTGTCGTGCGTACCTATGTATACACAGGTTTCAGATATGAACATACTACAAAAGAGTTAAAATTCAAATTTTATATATATATATGTATATATATATCAGTGTGAATACTTAGAAAATGCAAAGTGTCATGCATATCTGTGAACACACGGGTTTCGCATATGAACATACTACAAAAAAGGTTTTTTTTTTAAAAAAAAATTTTTTCATATTCATTTATAAACAAACAATATAAGGTTATCCATAAAAAAAAATTACACACATTCACACCTTTTAGCACCTTAAAAGTCATGTGAACGCAAAAAAATTTATGTGAACATGCTCACGTTCACAAAGTGTAGTTTATATGAACATGCACGTTTTACATAGTACCAGTGTGTTTATGTGTGGTTTATTATAAGAAGTCTTCTATTATTAAGTTAAACATGATTATGAAAAAATTTCAAAAAAATTGGTTTTAAGCAAAGTACCTCCGGTACCCCGCAAAACTATTGGTACTCACTTGAACTTATATATATAAGGTTGGGATCATTGTAGGACGTTAATTTAACGCAGACATATAGAACCAATCTACACCATAGGATTATAATGTAACACTAGGGATAAGATAGTAAATAAGCAATCTATACTATATAAAATAAGAAAACCACTTGGAGTTTCTGGACCATTGGATGGAAAGAAATCAATGATCCAGATTAATGACAACTCATAATTATTTATGAAATGTCTCTTATTCCCTTAAATAAAATCAATAATTATACCTATGACATTTTTTTAATTCATTTTCCAAATTTACTACCTTAACAAAATTACATTAGATTTTGATTTTAATTTTTTCATTAATGAATTAATATTTACCTAAAATAAATATGTGTTATTAATATCCTTAATGATCATAGTTAAATTCAAATGTAAATATTTGGATTTAAATGTAGAAGTGTAGTAAATAAAGTTAAAATTTCTTGTTAATTAATTTGCTAACAAGATTTAAAATTTAACTGATAAAACTTCTATTGTGAATATGATAAATTTTGATTGTTGATTTTCAGATCATTTTTATATTTTATCATTCTCAAAATATATACACATTCACATAATTGAAGTTTTGTAGGTCTCAAAAGGTTTCCCTAGAGTATTGTTCTAAGCTGTAGAGGGGGGGGGGGGGTTGAATAGAGCAAATTAAAACTCAACACTCTTTTCTCAATGTTTGTGTATACTATTAACAAGTGTTAACTACAAACAAGCTTGACTGCGGAAAGGTTCAAGCTGAGATGACAGATACAACAGATGTTTCAACTAATCTAAGACAAACTCAGACTAGATACAATGAATACACTCACTTAGATGGATTCACTTATTTTACAAGACACAGATGGACAACTTGAATAGGAGCAGCTTAGACACACGTTACTATTCTATTCAAGCAGACTTGCATGCATGGAATAACACACTTCAATGCACGATCTAAATTTCTCACTCTTGGTTAATCTCACAATCCTTAAAAGCTTCCTTTTATACTCACTAAGAATCTAAGTGAAACTTATTCATTGGATGATGAGATAGTGGGATGTCTTTCCAAAAAGACAAAACAACTTTTCTGCACATTCTGAAAAAGCAGACTTGTCTTCATGTGGCAGAATCTTTGTCTTTTTCTTTTTGTCTTTGTTGCATAAGCCTTTAACCAAAAGAGGAATGTCAACTTTGCATCATTCTTCTTTTGTTAAGGCCATTTTGATATAAGAAATGGTCTGACACCTATTTCAAATATCATTTTGTCTTCATGTAACAGAACAACGTAGGCAGGCTTTTGCAGTTTCTGTTTTCCACTTTGTCTTTGACTTGTAAACTGATCTTGTAACCAAAAACAATACATGAGGACTTAGAAACATATTCCATAAAGTGTTTAGCCTGTTCACAAAGAACAGCATCTGTTCACAAAGAACAGAACACTTAGATTCTGTCCAAGCTACTCAACAGAACAGAGCAGCATAGACAGTTTATGTCCAGCCTGTTCAGCAGATAGAACAGCTTGGACAATCTGCCCTTGTTGCAACGAATGCAACAGGGTAAACAGCTTTGACTCATATTGCAAATCACTTTTCAGGTTTCAGTAAGGCATAAAAAGGCATTAAATTATACCTTCAAGTGCATCAAAACATGTTTGATTAAAAATCTCCCCCTAAGATGTAGAATAGGTTTGACTGAGGCCTTTTTGTGCCTAACAATCTCCCCCTATTTGAAATAATCAGTCTAAGCTGATTTTATCAATAATCACTATATATTTTTACAATACATTTTGCTGAAATGAAATTACAACATCAAAGAAAAGTAAAAGATCAATTTATATATATACTGATTTTTTATTACATAAACAACACATGTTTTTACAAAAGTACAACTGATGTACTAGTATATATTACAACTGATGTAAAAAATAAAAGTTACAACTAATGTAACAAAGTACAACTAATGTACTTAGAAATTCAACAATTTGGACCGTTGATGATGGGAGCAGATAATGGTAAGCCTGTCCAACAGATGGACAACTTCCATTCTTTACCTACTCAGATAGTAGATGGATCTCAGGACAGTGGTGGTACTCCTTATTCGAACAACTCTTCAAGCTGCTCTCTGGTTTCATCCAGTTCCTCTATTTCTACTCTGAGGAACATGAAACTGGGATGTTGAAGCTCCCCTCTTTCATATAAGCCTTTAAGCTGGTCCCAGATGGCTGCTCTCCACTTTATGGATTGCCTGAAGGAGTTTGCAAGTCTGAATGCAACAAGCTGTTTGAGACCAACTTTGTGCAGGTCTGATGCTCTTTGAAAGCACTTCTTATTTGTCAGGGGATCTATAAAAAATACCCCCAGCTCAGGTTCTTCAATCAGCTTGCCATCCTCAAATTCCTCTCCTTTAGGCAGGCTGTGGTCAACTCCTTTGATTTCTACTGCAACATCACCTTGTTCAATCATGATCAGGAGTTCCTCCAGCTCTGTATCCCTTTCTGTTCCTCTTGGCCTTTACTTTGGGGGTAGACACTGAGATTTACTTTGCTCTTCTGAGATTAGGCCAAGATCTCTCACCCTTTCCATCAACTTTTTGACATATGCCCTGATAGTCTTAGCTGTTTCAGACTTAGACTGGCTCAGGGCAACTACCAACTCCACCCATTCTCTGTATCCCATCTGAGCAACGACAGTGTAATCATATGCTTCCAGTTCTGGGCCTATAGCACCCAATCTGGTTATCTGTAGTTTCCACTATTTGCCTTTTCTTGAGATGGGGACAACTTTAACAATAGATTCCTTGGCAAGTCTTCTGTCAGCAACATCAAAGAACTTTTTTCTTGCCAAGTTGTCAAAGTGGATTTGGGCTCTTGCAGAGGATGCTTGCTTGGACTTGGTCATTGAGACCGGAGCACCATGTACCCTATCACCTTCCTTTTCACCCACTGATTCCTTAGCAGCTCCAAGCAATTTTCTTTGCACATCCAAAGAAGGCATATTAATTTTGCTTGCCTCTTTGAATGCAAAGTATCTGGCAGCTTTGGCTGAGGCTTCTTCCTTTCTTAGTCTTTCAAAGGCTTGGAGCTGTTCATCTCTGTACTTGTGACACCCTTGCCACAACAACCACCATTTACATAACACCCAGGATTTATCACCAACATGCAATAACATAATGATCTGATAACCTAAATTAAGTGCGGAAGCATTAAAATACATAAATGAAGTAGTGCAACAGTGTCAAACACCCTACATGGCTATAAGGTACCAAGTCTAAGGCTACACACCCATTACAATTATTACAATCATCCAGAATATATTACAACATTGTCTCATAACATAATTACCGATGAAATAGTGCCAAGTCTTCCAAATCTTCCCAAAATGACCTAACTAGAAGGTCCGGCAGTAGACTTTCCCTTTCATGTAAAAATGCAACAACTGAGGTATAAGCAAAGGCTTAGTGAATACAAAGATTACACATTTTATAAATTTTTATGAAGCCCAAGGATAACACAGATGACCAACATCGGATATCCTCTTCGTACACAAAGTACGGACCAGAGCCGCAGCCCCTTCGAGCCCAAAACTCGGCATTAAAAATATATCATCTGAGACAAACATAACATCGGGGATGACATACTACCTACCGGACCTGGAGGGATCAGCTCCAGCGTCATATAGCGCAGTAACATCAGAGTAATTGATGCGACCCACCGGTCCATCACTAGATGCACAACAATCGAACGGACATGCAACAAGTAGGAATGTGCATCTAAATCTACGCAAGTTAGTAGAATTCCAAACAAATAATTGAAGCAACAGGTCTCAGCAGGCAAAGCTTAACATAAAACAGATATAAACATGCGAAATCTACTGTACTCACAGTGGGTGCGTAATAAACTTTTAACCGATATTATTTCTCCTCGGACTTTCAACCGGATCCACCAAGTACCCCACTGTGGGTTAAACAACACCACAAGGGACCTGTTAAATTAGTTACAACAATACCTCGAGTCAAAAACCGTTTAAATTCATAAGACCAATTTTTGTAAGTTTTGCAATATTTTCCCCCATTTCGGATCCATATCCAAATTCGAACCACAACTAAGTTTGAACCCATTTCAAGTTCACACCTTGTCCTTTGAATAACTCTTGTTATTTTATGTGTTTCATTCAAAATATTCGAGTTTAGAGAGTGGGTTTTCAATTTTAGGCATCAAATTCGAATTTCGGGGGTTAAATTCGAATTTCCTTCGAATTTAATGACTAAACTCGAACTCCTAAGGACAAATTCGAACCATATTCGAATCTAGGGCCTTAGATTCGAATCTATGGTGTCAAACTCGAATTCCTGCTCGAATTTAGTACAAAAATCGAGTTTGTTCTTTCATTTCGACTGTGTTCTTGGTATTTTCGAGTTTGTTCATCTTTACAACTTAAATCCTTCATTTCAAAGCCTAAAATCATGAATATATCAAGTATTATACCTAGGTTTGATTCTATTACACATATACTATCATATTCTAGCTAAAAATCAAGCAAAATCGGCTTTAAATCGCATAAAAATGACATTGTCGAACTTATGTTCTTCAAAACCGAAACACAAAATCTTAAACGAGTCGATTCTTACCTTAATCCTTACGAAATCAAAAATCCAACCGTAGATTGTTGTTCTACTCCTCGAGATCTTTCCGATGACGTATAAATCTCGATAATTGGCCGGTCGGTTTGTGAGATATCGTAGAGAGAAGTAGAGAGAATTCTAGAGAGAGAAAGTGTAGAGAGAGAGAGTGAAATGAAAATGAATGGCCTTTTAACCTTTTTATTCAACTTTCATCATTTTTGCACATTTCACCCCTCAACTTAACCGGTTCCATAAAATACTGATTTATTCTTAGTTTATCATTACTAACTTTTATAATTCATAATAATCATTTCAAAGTTCTTAAACTTTTAAATTTCCTTAAAATAACAACCAACTTTTAAATATCCCAAATACATAATTCTTGCTCATAATTCAACTTAATTATAAATTATTCGCCTAAATAGATCCAAATTACAGTAATTGAATCCGAGGATGTTACAACATGGGCTCCACCACGCTCTAACTTCGTCCTCGAAGTTATTTGACTTCAAATAGCTGTGGATATTTTCTTAACATATCAACTTTCGTCTCCCATGTATGTTTGGCTCCCTTATGATGCTTCCAACGTACCAGCACCGTTTTGTTTCTTATTCTTCATTACTACAATATTCATAATATATTCCGACTTTTCACCATATACTAACCCTTTATGATTTCTAATTCATTATAATCAGCCTAATCTTCTTTACCAGTTGTGAAGATTTAATAAAGATTTCTTCATGAAATACCAAGTGTTATTTTGATATTTCCTTAGGTAATTCCAATTATCATAACTAATTCCAACTTTTTCATTACTCTAAGTGTGCCAACATATTTTAGTGTCAACTCGTCTCCTTTTTACAAAACCAGTTTCAACCCTTATCGATGATGTTTTCAACTATACTTAATCGTTTGTTATTATAACTGATCAGTTAATGGCTATTATCATAGTAGCACATTTGTGATAACACGGTCATAACAATCAGAGTTCCTTCAATTTTCTTTCCAACATGTAGGGCTTCTACATTCTCCCGTGCAAAACTTTTAAACATGGCTTTCTTTACTTTACCATGATGACTAAAGTTATACGAATCTCTATCTAATCAATTGATCTTTTCAATTTATACTTGAATCCAAAATACATTATCTCGTCACATATTTCAATGTGAAATTATCCATTCATTCTGATCTTCTATCGGTTGCTGGTAAATTTTACTCGTATTCATGTTTGTGCCGCATCTTACTTATATTTCGTGATATGCATACCGATACGAACAATAAGTTATTAGGAAAAACTCCAGGGATCAAATCAACATGTAAACCTACTTCTTCGATCTCTAAAGTACAATCATGATACACATGATCTATTTTAACTAATGTGTTGTTAAGAAATTTCAACATCAATCACAACTGTCAACTTAGACCAAAAGACTAACATTGATTGCACAAATGCAGTAGTTACGATTTAATTAATCGGCACCAGAATTTAAACAAAACCCATGACCACCTCCTAATCTCTCTTAGATTCCGAATCGTAGTATTAGACCTTTCTTTACGGTATAAGCAAATTTCATCACTGTCCAAAGTCTCTTTAACTTTCTTATTGATCAATTACCATATCAATAAGTATACTATCCTCAAGTAGCTTTATATTTCCTTTTTAATTGATTACAACTCATGTACATATCTTACTTATATCTCACATTGTATATTCTAAATCTCATACAGTATGAACACCATTTTAATACCTTCGTACGGTTTCTCTCAAAATTTCTAGACTTGGTTTCCTCATATAATGTTCTTATATATATCAATATTGAAACAATTTCCTTGATTCCAATTACATAAAAATTCTCACGATATTTAAAACATCTTTTCCAATTCAAAGCTTCAAAATCCATTTTGGTTATTCATCTAATGCCTATTCAGATACTAGAGTATTCTTTTTCACAGTCATCATCTTACCTATATTAATATCAACTTTTCCTAATACTTAAATTCATGCTATTTTCAGAATCATAAAACTTCGATGAAGTTACATATAGAATCTTAAAGTACTCTTCTAAAATGACTCATTTTTCCACAATTATAGCAAACATCAGTCCTTCTTGACATTTGTCATTCTTATTTATAACGTCGACATCTTCTATATTTATCACGTTACATTCACTAAATGCTATCGGAGTAAGATCCAAATTTGAAGACTACATCTTCAATTTTCTAAGGTGTAGCTACGATATATGTAATTCTAATTCGGCTAAAGTGTTGCTAGTAACTTCTATGTCAAATATAGCAAGTAACTTAAACAGTGTCATGACTAGTTGTTTGTTCAAAACAGTAGACGCAAAAGGCCTATTGATATCAGAATTAAACATCATTATTGCAAGCAAAGATTTAACTTATAAACGTACCCGCATCCACCTCCGGGTTTTCCCTAGCTTCCTCCGCGGTAATCTGAAATGCACTAGTCTGTCCCCTTTTTGGCTGGTTCCGGCGGTTGACTGAACCACCACTTGATCCTCCAAATGATCGAGTCGACGATGGAGCAGCAGCTGTTGGAGCATTCTTTCGACAATCCCTGCTATAGTGCCCCCACACACCACATTTATAGCAGGCATCCGATCTTCGTGGGCATTCACTTTGGTAGTGGCCCAATTCTCCACAACAAAAACATGCACGAGCATGACTAGGAGAACTAGACTGCCGATGATAAGACTGTTGTGGCGAGTACTGCGATGATCGTGCGGAACCAGAGTAGCCTCCTTCACGTTGACGTTTCGCCGGTGAAGGTTGAGTTGGGTTAGTTGAAGCAGCATCAGCAGACCCCATCACATATCCTGACATAATCAGGATCTGTTCTACATTTCTGGCAGCTTCCAGCAGACTAGCAAACGTGGGGTAACGTACGTTGCTCATCACCCTTCGGATTTCCAAATCAAGACCAACCTCAAATCGGGTAACTTTTCTTTCTTCTGTATCAACCTGATGAGGCGCGAATAAACTTAACCTCGTGAACTCTACCGCATATTGGGACACAGACTTAGTCCCCTGAATTAGTGTCATGAACTTAGCTTCTAGTCTTCGACGTTCATCGGCCGGGCAGTATTGCTGAGTGAAAATTTCAGTAAACTCAGCCCATGTCATTCTAAAAACCTTCTCCATTGTTAAGGCATTCACCATTGAATTCCACCACATTACTGCGTCTTTGGTGAACATAGCAGTAGCGAACCGGACCATGTCCTTCTCAGCACAATCACTGATTCGGAATTTCCGTTCTGTGGCTGTTATCCATTCCAGAGCAGCAACAGCATCACCCAGTCCATTAAACACGACTGCTCCATTTCCCTTAAAATCCTTAAACCGACAACTTCTAGGCTTATTAGATGACCCAGTATTGTCATCTTGTTCGTCATTGTTTTTCTCTCTTTCCTTATTCTTCCTCTTATCATCTCTTCGTTTAGCTTTGGCCTCATCTCGAGCCCGAAACTGATCTTGAATCATTCGATTTTGCTTAGCCATCATGGCTAGCATCATCTCTCTGGCTTCTTCAGGTGTCATTCCTCCTCCAGACATGTTCTGAAATAATAAACATATAACTTGTTTAGTAACATGTCATCAATTTAAAGACACCACTCATTTGTCCCGTATGATAGTCAATCTCTTATAATTTCTAGATCATAACCTATCTTAGTTCAGATCATTACTTAAACCACTACATATCATTACCTAATGTTTGAGATCAAGACCTCACGGACACTTGAATCTCAAACAACTGCTCTGATACCATCTCGTGTGACACCCTTGCCACAACAACCACCATTTACATAACACCCAGGATTTATCACCAACATGCAATAACATAATGATCTGATAACCTAAATTAAGTGCGGAAGCATTAAAATACATAAATGAAGTAGTGCAACAGTGTCAAACACCCTACAGGGCTATAAGGTACCAAGTCTAAGGCTACACACCCATTACAATTATTACAATCATCCAGAATATATTACAACATTGTCTCATAACATAATTACCGATGAAATAGTGCCAAGTCTTCCAAATCTTCCCAAAATGACCTAACTAGAAGGTCCGGCAGTAGACTTTCCCTTTCCTGTAAAAATGCAACAACTGAGGTATAAGCAAAGGCTTAGTGAATACAAAGATTACGCATTTTATAAATTTTTATGAAGCCGAAGGATAACACAGATGACCAACATCGGATATCCTCTTCGTACACAAAGTACGGACCAGAGCCGCAGCCCCTTCGAGCCCAAAACTCGGCATTCAAAATATACCATCTGAGACAAACATAACATCGGGGATGACATACTGCCTACCGGACCTGGAGGGATCAGCTCCAGCGTCATATAGCGCAGTAACATCAGAGTAATTGATGCGACCCACCGGTCCATCACTAGATGCACAACAATCGAACGGACATGCAACAAGTAGGAATGTGCATCTAAATCTACGCAAGTTAGTAGAATTCCAAACAAATAATTGAAGCAACGGGTCTCAGCAGGCAAAGCTTAACATAAAACAGATATAAACATGCGAAATCTACTGTAATCACAGTGGGTGCGTAAATAAAACTTCAATATTATTTCTCTTCGGGCTATCAACCGGATCCACCAAGTACCCCATTGTGGGTTAAACAACACCACAAGGGACCTGTTAAATTAGTTGCAACAATACCTCGAGTCAAAAACCGTTTAAATTCATAAGACCAAGTTTTGTAAGTTTTGCAATATTTTTCCCCCATTTCGGATCCATATCCAAATTCGAACCACAACTAAGTTTGAACCCATTTCAAGTTCACACCTTGTCCTTTGAATAACTCTTGTTATTTTATGTGTTTCATTCAAAATATTCGAGTTTAGAGAGTGGGTTTTCAATTTTAGGCATCAAATTCGAATTTCGGGGGTTAAATTCGAATTTCCTTCGAATTTAATGACTAAACTCGAACTCCTAAGGACAAATTCGAACCATATTCGAATCTAGGGCCTTAGATTCGAATCTATGGTGTCAAACTCGAATTCCTGCTCGAATTTAGTACAAAAATCGAGTTTGTTCTTTCATTTCGACTGTGTTCTTGGTATTTTCGAGTTTGTTCATCTTTACAACTTAAATCCTTCATTTCAAAGCCTAACATCATGAATATATCAAGTATTATACCTAGGTTTGATTCTATTACACATATACTATCATATTCTAGCTAAAACTCAAGTAAAATCGGCTTTAAATCGCATAAAAATGACATTGTCGAACTTATGTTCTTCAAAACCGAAACACAAAATCTTAAAAGAGTCGATTCTTACCTTAATCCTTACGAAATCAAAAATCCAACCGTAGATTGTTGTTGTACTCCTCGAGATCTTTCCGATGACGTATAAATCTCGATAATCGGCCGGTCGGTTTGTGAGATATCGTAGAGAGAAGTAGAGAGAATTCTAGAGAGAGAAAGTGTAGAGAGAGAGCGTGAAATGAAAATGAATGGCCTTTTAACCTTTTTATTCAACTTTCATCATTTTTGCACATTTCACCCCTCAACTTAACCGGTTCCATAAAATACTGATTTATTCTTAGTTTATCATTACTAACTTTTATAATTCATAATAATCATTTCAAAGTTCTTAAACTTTTTAATTTCCATAAAATAACAACCAACTTTTAAATATCCCAAATACATAATTCTTGCTCATAATTCAACTTAATTATAAATTATTCGCCTAAATAGATCCAAATTACAGTAATTGAATTCGAGGATGTTACAGTACTCATAGTATTTCTCCATAGGAATACCCATTTCCTTAGCCCTTGCCTTGTCAAACTTTAGCTGCGCTGCTCTTTGCTGATCAGGGTCTACAACTGCTTTCCTCTTTCCTTTAGCTGTTACAGTTTGAGCAGCTTCAGGAACTTCTTCCTCTTCTTCTTCTTCTTCTAGAATCAGATGCCTCCTTCTACTTGGCCTGTCCCCAGGAATGGATTCCTCCCCCTTAGTTTATGCAGGGTTTGGAGATCCAGCCTGAGTAGGCTGAGCAGCTTCAGTGTGATGGGAGACATCTCCAGTTGGACCTGTTTGTGATGCTCCTGCTGCTTGACCAACAGATGCTGATTTCTCCTTAGAAGGAGAAGAGGTTTTCTCCCCCTTAGACTTAGTCTTTGAGGCAGACAACTTCTCCCCCTTTGAAGGAGATGGCTCCAAATGTGACACCCTTGCCACAATAACCACCATTTACAATACACCCAGGATTAATCACCAAACACATGATTACATAATGATCTGAATACTTAGTTAAAGTGCGGAAGCATTAAAGTACATAATAAGAATAATACAAATGTTTTAAGCACCCTACGGTGCTACAAGGTTTCAAATCTAAGTCTACATACTCAAAATTTATTTCAACATCCCAAATGTATCACAACAATAATCCCATAAATCCGTTACCAAAATGAGTAGTGGATATCTTCAAATACTTCAATAGACGACCTAGCTAGAAGGTCCTGTAGCATATTTCCCTTTTCCTGTAAAAATGTCAACAACCGAGGGTAAGCAAATCTTAGTGAATACCAATGATTTTACACATTCCACAAATCCTTATGATGCCCCCCAAGAGTAACACCGGTTACACATACCGTATACTCTCTACGTACTCAAAGTACGGAACCCGAGCCGCAGCTCCTTCGAGATGACACTCGGCATAAGAAAAACCAACCATCTGATGCAAACATAACATCGGGGATGTCCTACTGCCTCACCTGACCACAGAGGTGTCAAACTCTTGGTCATATAGCATAGTAACATCAGAATACAGATGCGACCCGCAGGTCCATCAATAAGATGCACAACAAAGAAACGGACATGCAACAAGTAAGAATGTGCATCAACATATACGCCGGTTAGTAGAATGCCAAATGAAAGTGAAACAACATGCCTCAGCAGGCAAAGAAAACATAAAGCAGATGCAGACATGTGAAAATCAAAGGTACTCACAGTGGGTGCGTTAGTTAATTTCAGTTAATTTTATTTCTCCTCGGGCTTTCAACCGGATCACAAAGTACCCCACTGTGGGTTAAACAACACCACAAGGGACCTGTTACATTTTCATAAGGAAAACATATCACATACATGTTCGAGCATCAATTTGTACAATTAAAAGTGTTACAACATTCGGTACCGTCATCCGAAACTCACGTTTAAATCTCATCATCTGAGGTGTTATTATTCTCAATTAACCCTCCTTTATTTACCTTAATATGTTACAAAAGATATCCCAAAAGTGTGATTAATTGACCATAATTTCGGGTCCTCAAAACCCCATCCGAATCTCACATAAACTGTAACCAACTCGCCAAGTTGAGGTCTGAATTTCGCATCCTCGACCGGATTTTGGACCCATCCGAATTACTTTACCCATCCGAGTTCGAGTATCATCCGAGTTAGGTTCTTATTCGAGTTCGGTTCCATCTAAGTTCGGGTCTCATCCGAATTCGGATCCAACACTTATGAATTTTTGAAGATTTATTCAAGTGTTCTTGGGAACTCGTCGAGTTCACCAGCAGGTTGCAAGTCACAGCTACGGCTTTTAACATAAGAATTGCCAAAACTCAATTTTAACAACATGCAATCCATACATTTGATGTATTATTATATATTGAGTGTTTTTGGTCCATTTTCCATATCAATAACATCAAAATTCATCCAGACTAGACCAAAAATGAGGAAAAACATCAAGAACACAAAAACTTACAAAAGTTGAGATTTCTTACCGTTTAGGACGAATTAACCAACGATTCTTGTTTCAAAGGCTTCAGAAATCTCCCAAGAATGATTTCCAACTATTAAAACAAACATGCAACCACTGGATTTCAGATTTTAATTCTGATTTTTATGCATTTTTATTCTCAAAATAAACCCCAAATTGAGAAATGATGTTCTTACCTTAATTTCCTTTGATTCCTGATAATATTTAAATATTCAGATTACTTCCACAAATTTTGATCCACAAATTCGTTTATCCAGCAGAAATTAGAGAGATATCTTGAGAGCTTTTGTGGAGATGTAATAGTGAAATGAGCATAATAAAAGACCAAGGGTCTTTTATTTCATAACTTTCGGTTCTTTACACATTTAACCCCTCTACTTATCTTATCTCACTAAATACTGATTTTACCTTAGTTTTATCATCACTAGCATTTTAAAAAATCATACTTAATAATAATAATTCAATATTATAAAATTCCTTAATTTCTTAAAATAGCAACCAACTTTTAAATATCCAGATACATAATTATCTTTCATAATCCAACTTAATTATACAAAAATTTATCTACTTATCCCAATTACAATAAATTAAATTCGCGGATGTTGCAGCATGGGCTCCATCACGCTAAAACTTCGTCCTCGAAGTTATTTGGCTTCAAACAGTTGCAGATATTTCTTCGTCATCTTGGTCTTTGCTTCCCACGTATGATTTGCTCCCTTCTGATGCTTCCAACGTACAAGCACCATTTCTATCTCTTTGCTTCTTAACTTCCTCACTTTGGTATCTTAGACACACTCCGGCTCTTCCACATATCGGAGCCTTTCATCAATCTGCAGCTCAATACGGTCAGCCCAATCTTCATTATCGGTAGTGAATGACTTTCGGAGATTTCCAACATGGAACACCGGGTGTATGCCTGACATTTCTTCAGGCAACTCCAAACGGTAAGACTGATTACCCACTTTTTCTATTATTTTGAATGGTCCAACGAATCTCGGAGCTAGCTTTCCTCTTTTCACAAATCGTGTAACACCTCTCATAGGTGATACCTTTAAATAAACCCAATCATTCACATCAAAACTGATTGGTTTATGCCTCCTATCGTAATAGCTTTTCTGTCGATCCTGGGCCGCCTTCATATTCCGTCTAACCAGCTGTATCTTCTCGTTTGTCTCCTGCAACAATGTTGGCCCAGCGATCGGTGTTTCTCCGGTTTCTCTCCAACACGTAGGAGTCCTACACCTTCTCCCATATAAAGCCTCAAACGGCGCTTTCTTTATTGTCGCGTGATAACTGTTATTATACAAAAACTCTATCAATGGAAAATGGTTGTCCCAATTGCCACCGAGATCTAATACACATGATCTCAACATATCCTCCAAGGTAAGGATGGTCCGTTCACTCTGACCATCGGTTTGCGGACGATAAGCCGTGCTCATCGCAATCCTCGTTCCCAATCCTTCTTGCAATGCCGACCAAAAGTTTGAAGTAGATCGGCTATCCCGATCTGACACTATAGACTTTGGTACTCCGTGTCTAGAAACGATCTCATCCGTGTAAATCTGAGCCAATCTTTCCAGCGAGTAACTCTCTCTTATTGGAATGAAGTGTGCCGACTTGGTCAATTTATCAACAATTACCCATACCACATCGTGTTGACGCCTAGTCTTCGGCAACCTTGTGACAAAATCCATTGTTATGTGTTCCCACTTCCATTCCGGAATGGGAAGCGGTTGCAGACTGCCGTAGGGTTGCTGATGTTCGGATTTCACAAGCCGGCAAGTCCTACATCTTTCAACATACTGACCGATATCCTTCTTCAATCCCGGCCACCAGAAGTCTGATTTCAGTTCGTTGTACATCTTGGTGCTCCCCGGATGTACAGAAAATTTGGACTGATGTGCTTCTTCAATGATCACCTTTCTCATACCACCAAGCTTTGGCACCCAGATCCTTCCATATACACCTTTCAATCCCGATTCACTTGTTTCCATTATCTTCTTCTGTACTCAAATATCTCTAGCATCAATGTTTTCTTCCTTTAAAGCTTCTACTTGAGCAGCTTTTACATTATCAATGATCATGGAAGTTAACATCGTAGATGTCATCATGTAACAACAATCCTTAGCATATGCTTTACGACTTAAAGCATCGGCTAATACATTAGCCTTACCAGGATGGTAAAGGATCTCACAATCAAAATCTTTTATAAGTTCCATCGAACGTCTTTGCCTCATATTAAGCTCTTTCTGACTGAAGGTATACTTCAAGCTCTTATGGTCCGTGTATAATTGACACTTAGTTCCATACAGATAGTGCCTCCACAACTTTAATGCAAATGTAACGGCGGTCAACTCCAAATCATGTGGGTGTTTCTACGGTTTCTCTCCAACACGTAGGAGTCCTACACCTTCTCCCATATAAAGCCTCAAACGACGCTTTCTTTATTGTCCCGTGATAACTGTTATTATTCAAAAAACTCTATCAATGGCAAATGGTCGTCCCAATTGCCACCGAGAACCAATACACATGATCTCATCATATCCTCCAAGGTAAGGATGGTCCGTTCACTCTGACAATCGGTTTGCGGACGATCAACCGTGCTCATCGCAATCCTCGTTCCCAATCCTTCTTGCAATGCCGACCAAAAGTTTGAAGTAGATCGGCTATCCCGACCTGACACTATAGACTTTGGTACTCCGTGTCTAGAAACGATCTCATCCATGTAAATCTGAGCCAATCTTTCCAGCGAGTAACTCTCTCTTATTGGAATGAAGTGTGCCGACTTGGTCAATCTATCAACAATTACCCATACCGCATCGTGTTGACGCCAAGTCTTCGGCAACTTCATGACAAAATCCATTGTTATGTGTTCCCACTTCCATTCCGGAATGGGAAGCGGTTGCGGACTGCCGTAGGGTTGCTGATGTTCGGATTTCACAAGCCGGCAAGTCCTACATCTTTCAACATACTGACCGATATCCTTCTTCAATCCCGGCCACCAGAAGTCTATTTTCAGTTCGTTGTACATCTTGGTGCTCCCCGGATGTACAGAAAATTTGGACTGATGTGCTTCTTCAATGACCACCTTTCTCATACCACCAAGCTTTGGCACCCAGATCCTTCCATATACACCTTTCAATCCCGATTCACTTGTTTCCATTATCTTCTTCTGTACTCGAATATCTTTAGCATCAATGTTTTCTTCCTTTAAAGCTTCTACTTGAGCAGCTTTTACATCATCAATGATCGTGGAAGTTGACATCGTAGATGTCATCATGTAACACCAATCATTAGCATATGCTTTACGGCTTAAAGCATCGGCTACTACATTAGCCTTACCAGGATGGTAAAGGATCTCAGAATCATAATCTTTTATAAGTTCCATCGAACGTCTTTGCCTCATATTAAGCTCTTTCTGATTGAAGATATACTTCAAGCTCTTATGGTCCGTGTATAATTGACACTTAGTTCCATACAGATAGTGCCTCCACAACTTTAATGCAAATGTAACGACGGTCAACTCCAAATCATGTGTGGAGTAGTCTTTCTTGTGCTGCTTTAACTGTATAGAGGCATAAGCTATAACCTTTCCACACTGCATCTGTTGAGCACCCAATCCCAACCTCGAAGCATCCGTGTATACCACAAAATCTTTATTGCCCTCCGGTAGAGCAAGTATTGGTGCTTCACTTAGTGTCTTCTTCAAAATTTCAGAAGCCTCTTGCTGCACAGTTCCCCAAACAAACGACGCATTCTTTTTCGTTAATGCAGTCAAAGGAAGTGCAATCTTAGAGAAATCCTTAATAAACCTCCTATAGTACGCCGCCAATCCAAGAAAACTTCTGAGTTCTATAGCTGATCGAGGCGGTTCCCAGTTATTTATCGCTTCTACTTTAGCTGGATCTACAGAAATCCCAGCTCCCGAAATAACATGTCCCAAAAACTGAATTTGTTGCAGCCAAAACTCACACTTTGAGAATTTGGCGTACAACTTCTCTTTTCTCAACAGCTCCAACAATTCCCTTAGATGATCAGCATGCTCAGCCTCAGACTTGGAATATACCAAGATGTCGTCAATAAACACAATCACCGACTTATCTAACATCGGTCTGCAAACTCTATTCATCAGATCCATAAAGACAACCGGTGCATTGGTTAACCCAAAAAGGCATAACCAAGAACTCATAATGCCCAAACGTGTCCTGAAAGCTGTCTTTGGCACATCTTCCTCTCGAACTTTCAACTGATGGTACCCAGATCTCAAATCAATCTTGGAGAAAACACTTGCCTCATGTAGTTGATCAAACAAGTCATCTATCCTCGGCAGCGGATACTTGTTCTTAATAGTCAGCTTTTTCAGCTCCCTGTAATCAATGCACATCCTCATCGTGCCATCTTTCTTTTTCACAAACAGTACAGGGTCTCCCCATGGAGATGAACTCGGTCGAATGAAGCCCTTATCCAACAACTCCTGAAGTTGTTTCATCATCTCTTGCATTTCGGTAGGAGCAAGGTGATACGGAGAACGAGCTACCGGTGCAGCTCCAGGGATCAGATCAATACAAAATTCCACTTGTCTCTCAGGCGGCACGCCAGACAAGTCTTCCGGAAACACATCCGGGAATTGTGCTACAACAGGCACATCGGCTAGAGTCTTCTTCTCAGCCTTGGCATCAATAGCGTATGCCAGGTAGGCATCACACCCCTTTGCAACAAGCTTACGGGCTTTTGCAATAGTCAACAAGCACAGATCCCCACTTCTCCTATCCCCATATATGTGAATCTCTCGCCCCTCCGGTGTGGTTATCTTTATCATTCACTTCTTACAGACTATATGGGCTTCATTTTTGATCAACCACTCCATTCCGACTATCACATCAAACTCACTGAATTCTATCGGGATCAAATCAAGATTGAAGACTATGTCTTCAATCACTAATGTACAGTTTCGATATACATGATCTACTTTGACTAGAGTGTTACTTGCAGTTTCTATGTCAAGTATAGCAGATAACTTAGATAGAGGCATAGACAGTTGTTATGCAAACATGGTAGATACAAATGATCTATTGGCACCCGAGTCAAATAACACTCTTGCAGGCAAAGAGTTAACAATGAACATACCAGTAACCACCTCTGGGTTTTCCCTAGCTTCCTCCGCAGTTATATGAAATGCATGAGTCGGTGCCCTTTGTGGCTGGTTCCGGCGGTTGATTGAACCACCACTTGATCCCCCAGATGATCGAGTTGACGTTGGTGCAGCAGCTGGAGCATTCTTTCGACAGTTCCTACTATAGTGCCCCCATACACCACATTTATGGTAGGCATCTGATTTCCGTGGGCATTCATTCTGGTAGTGGCCCAATTCTCCACAGCAAAAACATGCACGCCCATTAGTACACTTGCCGAAGTGTTCCAGATGACATTTATTACAGTACTGCGGCTCGGTGTTGATGGAGTACGCACGAGCCCTATTGGACGAACTAGACTGTCGACGGTAAGATTCTTGCGGCGAGTACTGCGATGATCGAGATGAACCAGAGTAACCTCCTTCGCGTTGACGTTTCGGTGGTGAAGGTTGAGTTGGGTTAGTTGAAGCAGCAGCAGACCCCATTACATACCCAGACATACTCAGAATCTGTTCCACATTTCTGGCGGCTTCCAGTAGACCAGCAAATGTGGGGTTGCGTACGTTGCTCATCACCCTTCGGATTTCCAGATCAAGACCAGCCTCAAATCTGGTCACTTTTCTTTCCTCTGTATCAACCTGATGAGGCGCGAACAAACTTAGCCTCATAAACTCTACCGCATACTGGGACACAGACTTAGTACCCTGAATCAGTGTCATGAACTTAGCTTCTAGTCTTCGGCGCTCATCGGCCGGGCAGTATTGCTGAGTGAAGATTTCTGTAAACTTAGCCCATGTCATTACATAAACTTTTTACAGCGTTAACACATTCACCATTGAATTCCACCACATTACTGCATCTTTGTTGAACATAGCCGTAGTAAACCGGACCATGTCCTTCTCAGCAGAATCGCTGATTCGGAATGTCCGTTCGGTTGCTGTTATCCATTCAAGTGCGGCAACTGCATCACCCAGTCCATTAAACTCCACTGCCCCATTTCCTTTGAAGTCCTTGAAACGACAACATTTGGGCTTATTAGATGACCCAGTGTTGTTATCTTGTCATCATTGTTGCCCTCTTTTTCCTTGTTCTTTCTCTTGTCTTCCCTTCTCTTAGCTTCGGCCTCATCTCGAGCCCGAAACTGATCTTGAATCATCTTATTCTGCTCAGCCATCATGGCTAGCATCATTTCTCTTGTTTCTTCGGTGTCATTCCTCCTCCAGACATGTTCTGAAATATAAAACATATAACTTGTTTAGTAAAATGTCATTTATTTAGAGACGCCACCCATTGTCCCGTATGAAAGTCAATCTTCTATGACTAGTAGATCGTAGCCTATCTTAGTTCAGATCATTACTTAAACCCCTACATATCACCACTTAATGTTTGAGACCAAGACCTCATGGACACTTGAATCTCAAACTACTGCTCTGATACCATTCGCTGTGACACCCTTGCCACAATAACCACCATTTACAATACACCCAGGATTAATCACCAAACACATGATTACATAATGATCTGAATACTTAATTAAAGTGGGGAAGCATTAAAGTACATAATAAAAATAATACAAATGTTTTAAACACCCTACGGTGCTACAAGGTTTCAAGTCTAAGTCTACATACTCAAAATTTATTTCAACATCCCAAATGTATCACAACAATAATCCCATAAATCCGTCACCAAAATGAGTAGTGGATATCTTCAAATACATCAACAGACGACCTAGCTAGAACGTCCCGCAGCAGATCTCCCTTTTCCTGTAAAAATGTCAACAACTGAGGGGTAAGCAAAGCTTAGTGAATACCAATGATTTTACACATTCCACAAATCCTTATGATGCCCCCCAAGAGTAACACCAGTAACACATACCATATACTCTCTACGTACTCAAAGTACTGAACCCGAGCCGCAGCTCCTTCGAGATGACACTCGGCATAAGAAAAACCAACCATCTGAGGCAAACATAACATCGGGGATGTCCTACTGCCTATCCTGACCACAGAGGTGTCAAACTCTTGGTCATATAGCACAGTAACATCAGAATACAGATGCGACCCGCAGGTCCATCAATAAGATGCACAACAAAGAAACGGACATGCAACAAGTAAGAATGTGCATCAACAGTGGGTGCGTTAGTTAATTTCAGTTAATTTTATTTCTCCTCGGGCTTTCAACCGGATCACAAAGTACCCCACTGTGGGTTAAACAACACCACAAGGGACCTGTTACATTTCCATAAGGAAAACATATCACATACATGTTCGAGCATTAATTTGTACAATTAAAAGTGTTACAACATTCGGTACCGTCATCCGAAACTCACGTTTAAATCTCATCATTTGAGGTGTTATTATTCCCAATTAACCCTCCTTTATTTACCTTAATATGTTACAAAAGATATCCTAAAAGTGTGATTAATTAACCATAATTTTGGGTCCTCAAAACCCCATCCGAATCTCACTTTCCAAAACTATTTGACTTGAGGAGTCAACACATGCAGGTTCATTTTAGTCCAAAAATATTTAGTTTTGCCTAAAAACTCATCCATATCTTTGGTATAGCTCACAAAAATGAATTGTACACTTAGGTCGTGTTTGTTTTTTTCTAGAAAATCTTTGAAGCTCTTAGGTTTGCGGGTTCGCAAACACAGGAAGATGTATAGTACTAGAAGAGTGTTTGATTTTTGGAAGACGAAAAAGGACATCTTCGAACTTTTCCCATATTGTCCCTTCACTTCGAACCTCTGTCTGCGTCTTCGAACTTTTGTTTGTATCTTTTCCTATTAAAAAAAGGGTTATACGTCAAAAATAGCAAAACCTTTTTGTATTTTACCGTTTATAGCCACATTATTTATTATTTATCATTGATAGCAACAACTTTTGAATTTTTTACCGATCATAGAAATTTATAACCTAGAATCCTGCTATAGCAGGTTACCATCCATTAATAACAACAACTTTTATCTTTTTACCAATAATAGCAACAACGTTTTTATCTTTTTACCGATAATAGCAGCAACTTTTAAATTTTCATCAATAACAACGAAATATCAACTTAAAAATGCTATTTATCTTTTAACTTATTATTATTAGAAAATAATTTTATCAAAATCAAAACACGTTCAAATAAGTTCATAATTATATTTATGTCCAAATTTTGTTAAAGATAGAACAAAAGCAATGTTTGATCGGGTTATATTTATGTATGTTTACAAAGCCTAAAAGAGTTGTTTTTAATAAGAAAATGTCGTACAATGTGCTACTATTGATTAAAGTCAATGCTTGTGCAGGTAACTAATTTTCAGTGTAAGTTGGCAAAAATTGAGAAAAATCAGAAAACTTTTAGAGAGCCAAGCGCAGGGCGGGCGCATCCCTGCTCCCCATCCACGTACTCAACAGAAAGAATTAAGCTGCCAAAAGACGAAATTCAGAACCAGGCGTAGGGGGGGGCACAGGCCTGCGCTTACGGCTGCGCCCAACCCATTAAATTAATTTTGCAGCTGTTTTTAGGGTTTCCAGCACTTCTCTATAAATACCAAGTCAGAGGAAGGAAAAAGCATCGTGTTTTTAAAGAGAAAAGGCTTAGAGAGGTCCCGTTTGAGCGAATACTAGTACGAAGCAAGCACGAGTTAAGCTACGACATTGCTACGAAGATGAACTCACAACTCTTGAGCTTTGAATCAACCATGTCCGGCTAAACTCACGATAATCATTCTCGGAGGAAACATCACGCTAAGTGTCATAGTTTTACGAACGATTTATTTTGTTTGCATATTTTACGGTTTATGCTTTGATTGTGGACAATTGATTGTTATTTAATTTGTTGCGCTTCGCAATTCGTCGGTATTTTATTATTCGTGTCGAGTTATTTATTTAATTAAGACGATCAAAGTAACATGCACTATGCCCAAGATCACGTAACGGTTTTTATAACAATTATAAAGAAAAGATTATGTCTATGTAATCTTAATATCGTTTTATAAATTAAACACGACGTTTAATGTGGAATTCGGGAATGGTTATATTCGTTAAAAAAATTTAACCAAACAATTACTTAAGTCTCTTTTTCTTTAATCGCGCAAGTAACTTAGTTTATAAAAGCAATTAATCATCTTTTCAACCAATCAATCTTTCCAAAGCATTTAAATTACAACGCTAGTCGCTCGAATACGTGAAATTAACCCCTCACTCTCTGTGGATACGATCCCTACGTACCCTAGCTTCTAAGGTATTTAATGGTTATTTTTGGCTTGGTAACGACACTCGTATCAAATTTTGGCGCCGTTGCCGGGGAGCGGTTGCGCTTATATTCACGTATTTTGGTAATTAGCCTTATTTTAGTTAATTAGTTTTTCTAGATTAATTTAGTTTATTTCAAGTTATTTGCTTATTTGCTTTAAGTTGCTTATTAAGTTTTTAATTGTTTGTTTGCTATTATTCTAGTTATTTAGTTTTAAGTTTTATTTATTGCCTTAGTATTATTTTGAAAAGGGAATCGTGGCGCAAGCATCGATTCTCACCAAAAAGAAAACCTCTAGTTCTTCATCTAGTCCTCATAGGTTTATGCACACACGTTATTCTGGAAGAATTTCACCCTTGAAGTTTGATCCAGAAATAGAAAAAACGGCTAGATCTAATAGGCGAGCCACAACTCAAGCAAACGAAAATAAAAACATTGCTCCTGAGGTAGACGTCGAAGAAGAAGTAGTTAGCTCGGAACACGAGAAGGTCGACAACATTCTTGTCGAAGTCCAGCAAAACCAAAGACCAATGGGAGACCGTAGAACAGTAGAATCCAATTATAGGTCGGGTGATATTCCTGACCCATCACCCATTCTCTATCCAATCACAGAGAATAAGCCCGAAATTAGGCCTCAGCTATTAGCATCTTACCGGTTTTTCGCGGAGCACCAAGCGAAGAACCATACGAGCACTTAGCTGAACTCACTGCTATATGTAAGGCCAATCACGTTAGGGGAATGACCGTAGACGCACTCAAACTTAGACTATTTCCCTTCTCCTTGAAGGAAAGAGCGAAAAACTGGTTTGTGTCACTTCCCACTGATAGTATAACTAGTTGGGATGAAATGAAAAAAGAATTTTTAAACGAATACTACCCAATCAATAAAGCTACAGAAAAACGTAAGGAAATAACTGGATTCAAACAAAGACCTGGAGAACAATTTCACGAAGCATTTAATAGGTTAAATGAATTATTAGGAACATGCCCTCACCATGAAATTCCTAATGGATGTTAATCAAAACCTTATTTGATGGGGTTAGTCAAGAAAGTAGGAATATGATCACTGCCGCTTCAAGCGGAACCTTTTTAGCCAAAGAGGATGACGAAGCCTGGGAGTTACTAACCCAGTTAAGCAAAGGTTTAAAAGTCCAAGCAGGTTCAGAGAGTAGTATTGGTGTCCAAGTCATGGGCATAGACAATGCATGGAAGAAAGAAGTTAAATCTGATATCTCCGAACTGAGCAAAAAGATGGACCTGTTGATGAAGGGAATGGGAAAGGCTACAGTGGCACAGATCTGCTGTGTCACATGTGGAGACCCTTCCCATTAATCCGAGAATTTCCCACATACCTTCGCCCACGAGGAGTATATGAAGAAAGCTTTTGGCTATCGACAACAAAGAGAACGGGAGAACCCATACTCGGAAACCTACAATCCGGGATGGAGAAAACACCCGAAATTTAGTTGGAGGGATAATCAAGACAATGATGCTCCCACAAAGCCAAGTATGAGAAACCTCGTCAACAAAGCCGGGAATTCCAATATGGATCAACCTCAGCTACGAAGGATGATCGATATTACAAACGTCAAGACCCTAAAGAAGAGCATGAGTCACGACCAGTGTCGGGAAATTCGAAAGAGTTTTTCGAATTTATGGAATTCATGAAACAACAAACCATGGTACAAGCGAAAACTATGGAGATGCTTGGAAGACAAATGGGACAAATTGCAGAGTCCCTAACTAAACGAGAAGAAGGGAAGCTTCCAAGTAACACCATGGTTAACCCATCGCATCACCATGGTAAGGAGAAGAAGTACGAAGTAAATGAAGTTAACGAAGTAGCCAAAATCACTACCCTTAGGAGTGCAAAGAAAGTAGATAATAAGATAGAAATGCCTAAGGAGAGTGAGACTATTGATGAGGTAGAAATTGTTTATGAAGAGGAACCACCTAAATCGGAGTCAAAGGTAGAAACAAAAACTAAAAAAGTAACCTTTAAGGATTTAGAAGCCAAGAAATCAGTCGAGACTAAAGTTGGGGAAGGCAGTTCAAACACCGAAATTGCTCCTTACCCAACAGCCTTAGAAAACCCGGCGTCATTTCCTTATGGTAAGAAAGGACCTAAAAATGAAGAGTTATGGGATATTTTTAATCAAGTTAAAATTAATATTCCTTTAATCAAAGCTACACAACAAGTCCCTTCTTATGCTAAATGCCTAAAAGACCTCTGTACTCAGAAACACAAATTCAAAATATCTCTCCCTAAACAAATCAACCTCATTGAACAGGTTAGTGCAGTTATCACTAGCTCACTACCGCCTAAACTAAAGGACCCAGGATCACCCTTGATCCCGAAGACTATTGGCGATATTCAGATCAAGAAGGCACTTCTAGACTTAGGGGCAAGTGTTAATATCCTACCAGGTAATTTAATTGACCAACATGATTTAAGCACTCTACAGACAACAGATGTCATCTTACAATTAGCAGATTGGTCCACCAAAGTACCACGGGGGATGTTATCTGATGTAATTGTTAAAGTCGAAGATTTCTATTATCCAGTAGATTTCCTAGTGTTGGACTCGGACAGTACTTATAAAGAAAGCCAACCGGCAATCATCTTAGAACGTCTCTTCTAAGCTACAATCAATGCTCAGATCAATTGCAGGACAGGTGCCTTAGACATAGCATTCGAAAACCGCAAACTCCGACTCAATGTCTATAATAATGTACCTAATGCACCATTGGATTCAGAGTGCTACATGATCGACTTAGTTGATTATTTAATCCAACAACAATTATCAACAATAACATGTAAAGATCCAGTGGAACTGCTTCTATATTATAATGAGCATAAGTTAGATAATATGCCTGAAGGTAGGGAGTTCGAACTTGAATGTGTTCTGTCAGTGGATTCTACTCAACCACCATGGACACATAAGATCGAGAAACTTCCTACTAATCTACTACCATCAGCAAAATAATCTCTGGAGCAACCACCTACATTAGAGTTGAAACCACTACCATCTCATCTCAAATATGTTTTTCTTGGTCTTGAGAGCACATTGCATGTCATCATTGCAGCAGATATTAATGCTACACAAGAAAAGGCTTTATTAGAAGTTCTATCGAGATATAAGGAAGCGGTAGGTTGGACTATAGCAGACCTCAAGGGGATTAGCCCAACAGTGTGCATGCATAGGATTATCATTGATCCAACAGCTAAGCCGAGCAGAGATGCTCAGCGAAGACTAAATCCCAACCTTAGAGAAGCAGTGAAGAAAGAAGTACTGAAATGGCTAGATGCTGGAATTATTTATCCTATATCAAACAGCCAATGGGTTAGTCCCACACAGACGGTTCCAAAGAAATCAGGAATCACTGTAGTTGATACTCCAGAAGGAGAAAAGATTGCAACTCGTCCAGTAACGGGGTGGAGAGTATGTATCGACTATAGAAAACTGAATGCCGCAACCTCTAAAGATCATTTCCCTTTTCCATTCTTTGACCAAATAGTAAAGAAATTAGCAGGACAAAAATTCTATTGCTTCTTAGATGGCTATTCGGGGTATAATCAAATCCCGATACACCCAGAAGACCAAGACAAAACAACATTTACATGTCTGTATGGCACATTCGCCTACCGAAGAATGCCATTTGGATTATGTAACGCTCCGGCCACATTCCAGCGATGTATGATGGCTATATTTTTAGACATGGTCGGAGGGTCTCTTGAAATCCTCATGGATGACTTTTCTATATTGTGTGAGTCGTTCGAAGGGTGTCTCTCTCATTTAGAAAAAGTTCTCAAATGGTGTACCAAAACCAATTTGGTATTAAGCTGGGAAAAGAGTCATTTCATGGTTAAGGAGGGAGTAGTTTTAGGACACATAGTGTCTGAAAGAGGAATGGAGGTTGATCGAGCTAAATCAACTGATTTCATCCATACCACCACCGACCAATATTAAAGGAGTACGTTCCTTCTTAAGACATGCAGGATTCTATCGAAGGTTTATAAAAAACTTTAGTGCCATCACCAAGCCTTTATGTAACCTTCTGCTTAAGGACGCACCATTTAACTTCGATAAGGGATGTATAGAGGCGTTTGACACATTAAAAGCTAAGCTCACGAAGGTACCAATCTTGCAATCACCTAATTGGTCTCAGCCTTTTGAGATCATGTGCGACGCAAGTGATCATGCAGTAGGTGCCGTCCTTGGCCAAAAAGTGGATAAAAAGCCTGTGGTAATATACTATGCAAGTAAAACATTCTCTGAAGCTCAAATAAATTATACAACAATCGAAAAAGAATTGCTTGCAGTAGTTTATGCGCTAGATAAGTTCAGATCTTATGTCTGGGGAGCTAAGGTGATTGTGTATTCCGATCACAGTGCCTTACGACACCTCCTGGCTAAGAAAGACGATAAACCACGGCTCTTTCGATGGTTACTGCTATTACAAGAGTTTGATTTAGAAATCCGAGACAAAAAGGGCTCAGAAAATGTAGTAGCAGATCATCTATCGAGATTGCCAGCAATCACCACCGATATGATGGATTCCTTTCGGGATAACTTCCCAGACGAACAATTACTGTTCATTGCAAAAGTGCCATGGTTTGCTAATTTAGTGAACTACTTTGTCACAGGGAAAATCCCAGGTCACTGGAACTCACATCAAAGAAAGTACTTCTTCTCCCAAACTAAACAATACATTTGAGAGGATAGGAGTAGATCAAATTATCCAGTGATGTGTGCCAGACAACGAGCATTCCGACATTCTAAATCACTTCCATTCGTATGCATGTGGAGGTCACTTTAGTGCCAAAAAGACAGGCCATCGTATCTTACGATGTGGATTCTTTTGGCCGACTATTTTTAAGGACTCATAGGAGTTTGTTAAAAGGCACATCTATCTTTCTTAGTTTCACGCTGGCCTAATGAATTTAATATGAATAAAAGTCAGTATCATGCCTACAATGCCAACAAATAGGAGGAATTTCAAAAAGAGACCAAATGCCTATGACACCAATTCTTATAGTAGAGATATTTGATGTGTGGGGCATAGACTTCATGGGACCATTCCCTAAGTCGTATGGTTTCGAATATATTTTAGTGGTAGTAGATTACGTCTCTAAATGGGTAGAAGCCGAGGCCACAAGAACTAATGACCATAAGGTAGTCTGCCAATTCGTTAAACAAAACATATTTTCACGTCACGAAATTCCTAGAGCCATAATTAGTGATGGGGGTTCCCATTTCAAGAATATGTACTTCAGCAAACTACATAAACACTACCGAGTAACTCACAAGATCGCAACTCCATACCACCCACAAACCAGTGGACAGGTAGAAATGTCCAATAGAGAAATTAAGCGCATATTAGAGAAAACACTGCGACCCGATAGGAAAGACTGGTCAACACGACTAGACGATGCACTTTGGGCATATCACACTGCTTTCAAAACTCCTATTGGCATGTCTCCCTTTAAGTTAGTGTATGGAAAATTATGTCATCTTCCAGTTGAACTTGAACACCGTGCATTATGGGAAATCAAAAATACAAATCTCAACTTCACAGAGGCCGATATCAACTGAAAACACCAATTAAACGAATTAGAAGAAATACGTAGGGAAGCATATGAAAGTGCTAAAATATAAAAAGAAAAGACAAAAGCTTTCCACGACCGATTAATTAAACTAAAGGTGTTTAACAAAGGTGACAAAGTTTGGTTATTCAACGCACGCCTGCGGCTCTTTCCAGGCAAATTAAAAAGTAAGTGGTCAGGCCCATACACAGTAACTAACGTCTACCCCCACGGTGCAGTTGAAATAATAGATCAAAAAGGTGGTGAGTCGTTTAAGGTAAACGGACATCGATTGAAATTGTTCATACAATGGGCTGATAACGAAATTATATCTTCTGAGACAATGGTCTTAGAAGATATCGCTTAAATATTAGAGGTACCAAAATGTCCGGCTGAAGACATTAAACTTAGCGCTTTCTGAAAGGCAATCCAGCGAACTTTGTGGGTGTGTTCCAAAGAAACCCTCACGAGACTACAACTCGTCCACTCAGGGTACTGAGGGGTTTAAAGGCTTGTTGCACATGCTAAGTGCAATTGTTTTTCACCACGAAAGTGTGTTTTATCTTAGTTAAGTTTTCAATTTTTAGCATTTCCTAAATAGTCCTCTAAAACACTTAGCCGCATATAAGTTTTATCCCGCTACAAAATGTCACACATAGCTTCCAATTAAGTTGGGGAAAGATTGTACATTATTGGGATAATTACAAAGACGGAGAATCACGAAAAAATACGGCCAAAATCGGAGAAGGAATTTGTATTTCGTACACAAAATCATTAGCATTAGGGCGACCAAACACCACAAACAGCACAGACAAAACCCACCTGGCAGAGAGAGCAGCGCACCGGCCAGCACAGGCCTCCGCCCCGCGCTGCGCCCCAGGCGTACCGGCCAGCGTAGGGGTGCGCCTGCGCCCATGCCCCGACGAACACTAGTGAACTTTTAACCCCTTTTCACATCATTTCACTCATTTCTCTCCCAAATCTCACGAAATTTGTGACATTTTTTGCTTGTTGATCCTCCAAATTCATAATCATTCCCTTCATTATCTTCACTACTTATGTACATCTTCCCAATGTAAGTTGTTCTTCTTCTCATCTCCTTCATTCAAGTTCAAGAAATGCTAGAATGCTCACAGAGACACACTCTGCCCTAATTTCAATTTTTGCACTTGCTAAGAAAAGTTTAGGTAAAAAATTTGAGTTCTATGCAATTATGTGAGTAAAATCTCCTAGAATATAGGAAGTCCATGCTATGCATTTCCATCATGATAAGCTTCATTTTTGGAATTTACTCACTGTGACATGATCATAACTTCAAGATTAATGTCTTGCCTGCCCTAGATTTCATACAAATCTTGTTAGATTTATTGTGCATAATTTTCGTAGCATAAATTGCGTGGTTCGCGCTTATAAGCGCTAGTTCTTCCAAGAAATTCAAATAGTTCATGGTATTACGTTAAGTTTCATTTTCCCATATAGAGGAATTTCCATGCTACGTGCGCTTACCATCCATGCATCATGCATATGAGACAAAAAAAAGCCGATCCCATGGTAGGATACATTTCATTCTAGCGTTCCTAGCGTTTACAAATTATCCATCCGAGACGCTATTCAAGATATGGCATTCCTCTCATGATAGTCTCATCGGATTCACCGGAGTCCACCAAGATATGCATTTCACGTGGTCCTATTTGTGCATTATTCATTCTAAACCCATTCTTGTTATTTTTCTATACATAGATGGCGCACCAATTCAATGGCAACCCTCGTCGTCGAGTCACACGAACGGCCCGAATGAGGGTGCATATGTCGATTCCCATCAACATCGAATATCCATCGCCTCCTCGATCTTCTCCCATTACAGAGCCTCCGACTCACTTCTATATAGAAAAAACATTTAAGGAAACGGACTTCAAGAATTTTGGCATTATTGAGAGTTTCGACCGCCTAGGTTGGTCGGGTGCGCTACGGTTGGAAATACCCTATGTCCATGAGTTTGAAATCCGCCAATGGATGCGTTTGCTAATCCGACGGGAAGCCGAGGAGGAGCATGATTTCGAACTCCGAGGGATGATTAATGGGAAAGAAGTAGTGGTTTCAAGAGCCAATCTCTGTGATTACTTCGATTTTGACACAGACATTCCTATAACCCGTGAATTCTGTACCCAACGAGATCTATCTAGTGGCGTATTGAGGCATTCAGAAGGTTGGGCTAGGAAACTTTCTGAGGTTTTCAACCTTACAATCGAGCAAGCTAGGGTCTACACAAAGTATTATCGGGGTGATTTAAGGCCTTGGGCCAAAGTGTTATGGAAGATAATTGTGTTCAATATTTTACCACGATCATCAAATACAACTTCCGTCCACACTCGAGAGGTCATGCTTATCCACACTCTTTTAACCGGAAAACCCGCTATTTCCTTAGCCTACATCATTATGCAAACCCTATGGGAGGCCACTTTAGCAAAAACTCCAATCGAAAGCCCATATGCACGTATGCTCAGCGAGTTGTTCATAAATATGGGCATTGTATCAGAGGGTTCGAGCCTGCGTCTCTTGGGGCCTAATGATGTTTGGTTCACTCGTCACACAATGGCCGGTTTAGTTTTTGAACAAGTTTCAGACACTTTCGTAATACGCGATCCTGCACACGGCACAGTTTCGATAATACCATTCGCGAGGTCTTTCTACATCTATGAAAAAGACACAGGTAAGGCATAGGCCCGTCTCGTGGAAGAGAGGACCGAGGTGGGAGGACCATCGACTCAACATCCTTCGGATAATGCGGTTTTGGAAGCTAGGCTACAAGCTATAAAAGACGCGGTGGAGGGACTTCTCGCCGAAAACAAGGCGGTACTCATGGAGGTGGAGAAGATTAATTAAGATCTTAACGTTCATGGAATTTCGGTGGGAGCTCACTCCCGTTGGCTCTCTAGTCTCCACTCTCGGGTGGAGGAGCTAGAACGAGTAATCGGCCGCCAAAGTTCCCAAGCAAACTCCGCCCGCACCTCTGATATGCCGCTAGCACACCTTGAACTAGCGGGACTAAGTAAACTGGAACTAGCGGACAAATAGGCAAGTATTACCTATCGTTTGCTAGCATAGCTTAGGTAAGTCCGGGTTGTCGAACTCAGGGACAATTGGTGGATGATGATAGTAAAACGTCAGTTAATGGTTAGTGATAATTATAAGTGTATAGTTTAGAAAAGTAAACTTAGATTCAAGAACAAATAACACACTTCAACAGTCAAGATACTATTAGAACAAGAAGTTTTGGAAAGACAATCTTGGAATTCTCCCCCTAAACATTAGATGACTAGACAATGCAATCGGTTGGATTAACTATCTTGTGAATTCAAGAAGTAAAACCGTAAAGATCACTCAAATATGAATCAACTCCTTAAATTATACAATTAATGATAAGCAAGCAAAGATCACTCAACTACCAACTTGTCACAAATTGCAATGCAAGTAATGACAATAAAATTATAAAGATCACTCAACTATAATTTCATCATCCCACAATAAACAATAAAAATACAAAGATCACTCAAATATATTTTTATCACCGAAAATGCAATCTGAATAGTCACATATAGTTTCTTGCTATGAAAGGTGTTTATCATCTCACAAATCAAATCACTGTCTAAATCGAGACTCACATCAACAATATAAACGATGTTATAACCTTAATTAAATACATGCAAGTTTTACCCTTTTTACTCTCACAAGCTTAAAAGACTCAATGAAACAAACACATTATTTCATTAAGAACAAATACTAATTAAACCCAACTCACATTATGGAAAAATCAAGTATTTATGGTAGACACATGCAAATACATAATCAAAGCTACAAATCTTCATTCAATGCAAGAGACAACTATGATATTTAATCCAACAGAAAATAAAAGTTATCCAATGTTTAGAGTTTGCAAACCCACATGATTACAAAACAATTACTCCATAGAAATGGAGAAATACAACTTGTTCATCATAAACATAGAAAGATTACACATAACCAAACGAATTAGATATGCGAAAACTTCCCTATCGATGATGCTCGATGTTATAATGATGTTCCCTTTCAAGATTTCTTCCCAAAATGGCCCAAATGAGCTTCCTTCCACTCCCAAAAGTGTATTTCTTCGTGTGTTTTTGTGTGAAGATGCCCAAGAATGAATAAATGCAAAGGAAAACGAGTTTTTATAGCCAGATGAGGGCATGTCGTGCCTAAAAGTAAGGCACGCCGTGCCTATGTGTTTTCGTCCTCTAATTGGCAAAAATATCTCTGAAATGATGGTTTTCAGGAGGGCACGTCGTGCCTTAATGTTTGGAGCTCGCGAAAACATGTCATGAAAAACGAAGCATGGTGTGTCTGGGAGGGCACACCATGCCTTTTTAAGGGCACGCCGTGCCTATCACTTTTTTGGCCAAAACTCAAAACATGAAAGTTGTAGCCCCATGTTTCCGCTTCGTCTGGGCTTTTGAATCGCCTGAATCCGAGTTCGTATGAGAGAGATATGGCCAAAATACGAAACAAACGCATGACAACCAATTTCTTTCGTTTCTTCCTGAACCTAGCCAAAACAAGGGACGAGCGATTAATATACGTTTAACCATAAAAACCATCAAATCCATGCAGATATTATACATAAAAGTCCATGGATATCGCCAATAAAATATACATATAATTGGAGATATCAACCTCCCACATGACATCTCCGGACGAATTCTAGGACCTATCCCTACCGGCTTTAGCTCTAACAAACATTCCCACAATATGTGTTCGAAACGGTTTACTTTGGTTGTGCATTTGGCCGTGAGCCTAAGACATTTTTAGTCCCGGTGTTCGTGTTGGCACCGATGTTTGTAGCAACATTTAAACTCTCATGCCATGAATTTTAATTCCAAAAGAGAGTTGCGTGCACCATTGGTGATCTAAAAATACGATGTTTTCATTCCCTCCGTTTTTAGGCTTGATTTAGTGTCAGGGATGACACTTTCCTTTAAGTTGGGGAAGGGGGAAACACAATTATGTGTTAGAATGTCACATATTAGGCTACCAAAAATAATATTACAACAAAATATCGCATTTTTTGAGCCAAGCATGCACCCAAACAACCTGAAAAACGAAAAATTTTCGAACCGAACAGGCCCCCCAAGCGCAGCCGCCGGCGCAGGCCTGCGCCCGGGGGTGCGCCTGCCCGAATCTCCCCCTAATTAAATAAGAAATTTTTTTGTTAAAACCCTACAAGAGCACCCTTACGCCTCCACTACGTTTCCACCTTCTTTTTGACCCATTTTCACACAAAATCTCCATCTTTTGCTCAAAATAATCATTGGAAGAAAGTTAGAACTCCATTATAAGCAACATTGGGCAAAGATCTTGAGTTTTCAACTCAAGTTGGGGAAGAGAGAGCCGAGTTAAGATCCCATCCATTGCTAAGCTAGACCAAAGGTTTCTTCATCACTCTCACAAAACAAAGTATGAAATTCTTTGAAATTTTTATGAAAGGAAGTAATTGTAGGTCCTGAGAGGTTCCCAAAGTATATAGCTTTAAGCTGTAGAGGGGGGGTGAATACAGCTATTTAAAAACTACACACTACTTTCTCAATGTTTGTATGTATTATCAACAAGTTGTTAATTACAAACAAGCTTGAATGCGGAAAGGTTCAAGCTGAGATGACAGATACAACAGTATGTTCACTAGTCTAAGACAGACTCAAACTAGCTTACAATGAGTACACTCACTAAGAAGTACTCACTATGTTTACAAGACTCAGAGGGGCAGCTTATGTAGAACAGCTTAGACACAAAGAAACTGAATTACACAAACAGGCTTGCATGCATGAAAAACACACTTGCACGTTCACTCTTGGCTTCAGCACTTAGCTTTTTGGCTTAATCTTTCTGACCTTAGAAGCTTCCTCTTATACTCACTCAGAGGATCTAAGAGAAACTTCTTCATTGGACGGAATGAAAAAGGAGAAGTCTTGGTGAAAAGACAACATAACCTTTTCTGCACTTTTTCTGAAAAGCAGACTTGTCTTCACATGTGCAGAACTTTTGTCTTTTCACTTTGTCTATTGTTGCATTGCCTTTAACCAAATAAGGAATGTCAACTTTGCGTCTTTCTTCCTTGTAAAAGCCTATTTTGATATCAGAAAAAGGTCTGTCACCCTTTTTCAAATAACCTTTTGTCTTCATGTAACAGAACAGCTTGGGCAAGCTGAGCAGTTCTGATTTCCACTTGGTCTTCGACTTTGTAAACTGATCTTGTAGTCAAATACAATACATGAGGACTTGGAAACACATTCCATAAAGTGTTTATCCTGTTCACAAAGAACAGGTTCTGTTCACAAAGAACAGAACACTTGTAAACTGCCCACGCTGCTCACCAGTGTAGAGCAGCGTAGACAGTTTATGTCCAGCCTGTTCAGCAGACTGAACAGCTTAGGCAAAACTGCCTTTGTTGCAACACATGCAACATATAGAACAGCTTTAGACTTATATTGCAAATTACTTTTTAGGTATTATTAAGGCATAAACAGGCCTTAACTTTTACCCATCAAGTGCATCAACAGGTTTGATTAATAATCTCCTCCTCAGATGCAGAGCAAGTTTGACTGAGGCCTTTTTGTGCCTAACAATCTCCCCCTATTTACAATAACCAGTCTAAGCTGACCTTATCAAAAGTCACTATATATTTTTACAGTACATTTGTTGAAATAAACTTACAACATCAACATAAAGTAAAAGATCAGTTTATTTACACTGATTTTTTATTATATTAGAACAACACATGTTCTTACAAAAGTACAACTGATGTACTGATGTATATTACAACTAATGTAAAAGGAAATTACAACATATGTAAAATAGAGTACAACTAATGTACATTGGACTGTTTTTGTTGGGAGCAGAAAATGGTAAGCCTGTCCAACTGATGGACAGCTTCCATTCTTCACCTGCCCAGATGGCAGATGGACTTCATCACAAAGGAGGGGGATCTTCAAACATCTTCTCCAATTCCTCTCTAGTATCCTCAAGTTCTTGAATTTCACTTCTTATAAACATGAACTTGGGATCTTCAAGTTCTCCTCTCTCAAAGAAGCCTCTGAGCTGATCCCAGATGGCTGTTCTCCACTTACTAGACTGCCTGAATGAAACTGCGAGTCTGAAGGCCACAAGTTGTCTCAGATCCACTTTGTATAGATCTGAAGCTCTTTGAAAACATTTCTTCTGAGTTAAGGGATCTATAAAAAATGCCCCCAGCTCAGGCTCTTCAATGATCTTGCCATCTTCAAACTCTATTCCACTTGGCAGACTGTGATCAACTCCTTTCATTTCAATGGCATAATCGCCTTGTTCAATCAGTGTAAGGAGTAGTTCCATTTCAGTATCCTTCTTTGTCCTCCTGGCCTTAATTTTTGGATGTGTCACCAAGACACCTTCACTTGCTTCTTGATCAGGCCAAGATTCTTTACTCTCTCCATCAGTTTCTTGACATATGCCCTGATTGTCTTAGCCGTTTCTGACTTTGACTCACTCAGAGCAACTGCCAGCTCAATCCATCCTCTGTACCCCATCTGTGCTACGTTAGTGTAGTCATAAGTTTCCAATTCAAAGCCTGCTGCACCCATCCTTGTTATTTTCAACTTCCACTGACTGCCTTTTCTTGATATAGGGACAACTTTGACAATTGCTTCCTTGGGAAGTCTTCTTTCAGCAACATCTTGAAATTTTTTCTTTGCCAGGTTGTCAAAATGGTACTGAACTCTTGCATGAGGCACTGTAGGCTTGGTCACTGAGACCAGAGTACCTTTTTCTTTTTCTACTTCCTTCTCCCCTGCTAATCCCTTAGCAGCTTCTAATATTCTCTTTTGCACTTCCAGAGTAGACATTTTAACTTTCTTTGCTTCTTGAAGTGCAAACGATTTGGACGCTTTGGCAGATTCTTCTTCTTTTCTAAGCACTTCCAAGGCTTGAAGCTATTCTTCTCTAAACTCAAAATATTTGTGCATAGGAAGACCCATTTCTTTTGCCCTGGCTTTGTGAAATTGGATTTCTGCTGCTTTCTGCTGTATGGGATCATTTTCTGCTATTTCTTTTCCTTTAGTTGCTGTAGTGGTAGCAGCTTCAGGACTTTCCTCCTCTTCTTCTTCTTCCTCTAAGATTAGATTCCTCCTTCTGCTGCTTGGCCTGCCCTCAGGAATGGATTCCTCCCCCTTAGACTGAGCAGGGATTGGAGATTCAACCTGAGTAGGCTGAACAGCTTGAGAAGCACCCTCTATTGTACCTGTTTCAGAGAATCCTGCTGGTTGACCAGTTTGTGCTGCAGGCACTGGTTTCTCCTTAGGAGTAGAAGTTTTCTCCCCCTTATACTTAGTCTTAGAGGCAGACGACTTCTCCCCCTTTGAAGGATATGGACCAGCACCTTCAACACCCGCTCTGCCTGAAGACACAAAGTCATCAGGCTTGCCAGCAGTTTTGGCAACAGGCCTGGGGCCAACAAGGCTAGTCACTAAGAAAGCCAAATTGTCCTTTACCTCTGCAAGCTGGGAAAGACAGGTTTGAAGAGAAGAGGATTGTGTATCAGCAAGGGAGGTCAGCTTAACAATGTTTTCCCTATCAGACTCTGTGAACAGCAAACTTTGAACCTGTGCAAGATGTAATTCGAGAGAATCTTGCACATCAGCAAGATTTGATGACATAGAATTAGATAGGGAGCCAATTAGTGTGGTCAAGCTGGCCAGAGTGGCAGGAAGGGTAGAAGTGCAAGAGGTGAGGAGAGATGACAGCTGTTGGGAAATGGCTGTCATTGAGGACACAGAGTCCTGTTGTAGAGAAAGAATGAAGGAGAGGGAGTTGGACACTGTTTGCAGCTGTGCAGTGAGTGCTAACAGCTGTTGAGAATTATCTGTTTGTGGAGTGGTAGGAAAGGAGTCTTTGAACGAATCAAGGAACCCCTTAAGCTGTTCAGACACAGAGTCTGAAATGAGAGAGGGTAGAGAGGACATAGATGTTTCTAAAGAACCAACTTTGTTGGTCAGCAGGGAAAGCTGATCCTTCAAAGGCAGGTCTTTAGGAGATGGAGGCGTATGGGTAGACTGTTTAGATTGGGTAGATGGAGAGGATGAGGATGAGGTTGGTGTATGAGGATGTGATGGAGAGGGAAGAGGTACATTTGAAAGAAGCTCCATAGCCTGGGCAAAAGTAATATGGCCCAGCTTGGAGGGGTCAAAGGGTCCCTCAGCAGCGGCTGTAGCTGCTTCATCAGGAAAAGGTGTTGATGTTGGGGGCCTTTCAGATGTTGCTTGTGTTGCAACATCCTCATGAAGGCCAGTGGGTGTTCCCTCTGCAGTGCCTTGGTGGAAAAGCACCTCATCATTGGGAGATAGGATATGCATTTCAACATCAGCAGTGGTGAAACCTGCTGATGGAGTTTGCATGGAGGGAGCAGCCTCACCAGAGGGATGGTATGATCCCTGAGGTTCATCAGCTTGGGTTGTTGGTCCCTCAGCAGCTGTTTGGTGTAGAACAGCTGTATCATGGGGAGCAGAAGATGAAGGCTGATCTGCTGGTTGGTCTAGACCAGCAGTTTTGACACCTTGTGCAGACTCAGGGTGTAAGGAAGTTTGAGTTGGGGACAGTGTGGACGCGGTGTGGAGTGGAGAGGACTCCTGTCTTTCAATATCCTCAGCCTGTTGGGAGGCTGGGATAGTTGATGTGGCTATCTCCGTTTGTACAACTGGTTCCTGTTGGGAGGAACCAGAGGGTCTAGGCTGACTCTGGGTAGACTCAGGTTGGAGTGAAGCATGCTCCAATTGGGCTGAACCTTCTCCCAATATAGGAGAGGCAGCAGGGGTTGCTTCTCTTACAACTGAACCCTGTTGAGAGGGAACAGAAGAGGTGGTTGCTTTGGCTGTTTTCTTTTTGGAGATGGATTTTCTTTGGTAGTGGATGGATGAAGTAGGTGATTGGGGAGAGGTGATGAGGGGTTCAGAATGGACAGGTTTTGAGACTGGGTCAGAAACAGGTGGGTTGGCCTGTTCCATAGTCTCAGGTGCCACAAAGGCACCAGCCACAGAGGCTTCAGGGTGAGGAGCCTGCTCCCCCTCAGCCACAGAGGCTAAGAGAGCAGACTCAGACTGAGCTGTTTTGGCCTTCTTTTTCACAGGCCCAGCTTCAGCAGTTGCCAGGGTCCTCTTAACAAGTTTGGACCTGGCTTTGGATTATCCTGTGGGAGCAGCAGCTTCTGGATCCACCCTCACATCAGAGGGTCCTTTTACCAATCCTAACAACCTCCTCATTGGTGTGGATAGAGGAGGCTCATTAGGGAGTACAGGAGTATAGAAAACTCTATTCTCTATTACAGGGAAGGCAGCAGTTTTAAGTAAAGGTTGAGAATTGTACAGGTGCTCACCACAATGATGCTTGAATATGAGGCTCAGAAACCTGGGATATCGGACAGCAGCTGGTCTTGGCTCTTGTTGCACCAGGTTCCTCATGTTCAGAAATATCCACTTAGCCATATCAATGGTAGTCCCATCCACCAGTTGTAGGACTATTGGGACTTCATCACGACTTAGTTGGTCAAATGAACCAACTTTGCTGCTGAAGCTCATCATCAAGGAGGCAAACAGAAAGCTATAGGTAGGCGACAACTCCTTCCTATACAGTGTTGCTCCAATTTTAGGTTCTGCTACACCACAGAAGTGTAGCAAATTTCCCATTTGCTCATTTTCAAGCTGGGGCATGTCGTATGATTCAGCAATGGGTAGATGAAGAACCTCCCTCAGAAGATCAGTAGAAATCTCAATGGTCTGAGTCCCATTGAGAATAGTCCCCTTGATGACTTTGGTGTTGGGGTTGTAGGTACAGGTGTACCAGAACTCGTACACCATCTCCTGGTACAGGACACCAGGAGTTGCAGTCATCGCATAGTTCAACGGATGAACTCTTAAGAACTCCACCATTTCTTCATACCCTTTTCCCACATAGTTCTTGGGTATGGTCAGATTTGCAATGTAGTTGGTGTGTTTGATGGTCAGCATTGTGGTGACTGATGAGTGTTTGACAACATCATCATCAACGAACACTGGAAGAAAGGGATTAGGTCTGTGAGCCATTTGGGAAGTTTTGAGGTTTGGAGAAGCAGAAGACACTTAGTCGATTTTTAGGGTTCTTGAGGATTTCTGGAAATGATGAGGAAGACGAAGGTGAAACGGTAGTTGGGTATTTATAGGATTTGAATGTGAGTGTATGAGAGAGAAAGTTTTGGGCGGTTTGATTTGAAAAAGTCGTTAACGGAAAACAGAATGGTTGTCCATGTCAGACCGTTTGTCAGACCACTTGAGCCCTTTTTAATCACTAACACACGTAACCCACATTATCCGCAGTAATTAAGTTAAATAAAACATTAATTAAGTAACTTAAGTGTGAAGAAAGGTAATTAAAATTGTTGGTCTAAACTGTTGGTCAAACCTGTGATGAGTAGGGTCAACACAAGCTGTTCAATTTTCAAGCTGTTCATTCTTCAAAATGTGCCTTCAGCCTGCTCTCTTTTGTAAGAGCAGGTTGTGTTCGATAGTTGAACAGGTTACAAGACAATGGCTTGTAAGACAGTGTGAAGGAGTGAACAGGGTGAAGATTGGACCATCAGAGCAGGCTGGACGAGTAAACGGTTTTTGTTCAGCCTGTTGTATGCTCAAGCTGTTCAAGTTTTTCAGACAAATGACTAAGTACAGAACATGTATAACCTGTTCTGTCTAAGCTATTCTGAGAAACTTGAGCAGTGTGAAACACACAAATTCTTAGACCTTTGAGAAACACTTAGTCACTCTTGTTTAACATGCCCAGCTTGCTGACAAGGTAATTAAACCTGTTTTCATCAAGAGGTTTGGTGAAAATGTCTGCAAGCTGTTCATTAGTGGAAATAAAACTTACCTCCACATTACCTTTCTGAATGTGATCCCTGATGAAGTGATGTCTGACTTCAATATGCTTTGTTCTAGAATGAAATACTGGATTGTTGGAAATGGCTATGGCACTTGTGTTATCACACAGAATAGGAATTTTCCTATACACAAGGCCATAATCTTCAAGTTGATGCTGCATCCACAGAATCTGCCCACAGCAGCTTCCAGCAGCAATGTACTCAGCTTCAGCAGTAGAAGTAGACACAGAGTTCTGCTTCTTGCTGCACCAACTTATCAACTTACCACCAAGGAGTTGACATCCACCTGTTGTGCTTTTCCTGTCTAGCCTGCAACCTGCAAAATCAGAATCTGAATAACCTGTTAGTTCAAGGGTGGAGTCTTTGGGATACCAAAGACCCAAACCTGGTGTACCCTTCAGGTATCTGAAGATTCTTTTAACAGCAGCTAGATGAGATTCCTTTGGATCAGCTTGGAACCTAGCACACAGACAGGTGGCAAACATAATATCAGATCTACTAGCAGTTAAGTATAGCAAGCTCCTAATCATGCCTCTGTAAGTTGTTACTGAAACAGCTTTGCCACTGGCATCAGCATCCAATTTTACATTGGTTGCCATTGGGGTTTTAATAGGAGAACTTTGATCAAATTTGAACTTTTTCAACAGATCTAAAGTGTACTTTCTTTGATTTATAAAAATTCCAGTTGAGGTTTGTTTAACCTGTAGTCCTAAAAAGAAAGTAAGTTCTCCCATCATACTCATTTCATATTTGGATTTCATGAGTAATGAAAAATTCTTGCATAACTGCTCATTTGTAGAACCAAATATTATGTCATCCACATAAATTTGAACAAACATAATGTCAGATTTCACCTTCTTTATGAACAGTGTGGTATCCACTTTACCTCTGGAATACCCATTGCTAATAAGGAACTCAGTAAGAGTGTCATACCAGACTCTAGGGGCTTGTTTGAGACCATAGAGAGCTTTGTCCAACTTATAGACAAAACCTGGATGTTGTTCATTTTCAAAACCTGGAGGCTGCTTGACATAAACTTCTTCTTGCAGCTTCCCATTCAAAAATGCACTCTTCACATCCATTTGAAATACCTTGATGCTCTTGTGAGCAGCGTAGGCTAGATACAAACGAATTGCTTCTAGCCTGGCTACAGGAGCAAATGTTTCATCATAATCAATTCCTTCCTCCTGTCTGTAGCCCTGAGCAACCAGTCTTGCCTTATTTCTAATGACCTGACCTTGCTCATCCATCTTATTCCTGAAAACCCATTTTGTGCCAATTATGGTTTTACCTTTAGGAGCAGGGACCAGCTTCCATACCTTATTTCTCTCAAACTGATTGAGCTCTTCTTGCATGGCAGTGATCCAATTGGCATCTTTTAGTGCTTCATCCACCTTCTTTGGCTCCATCAGTGAAACAAAACTAGAGAACATACAAAAGTTCCCTAAGCTGTCCCACCGTGTTTGTACCCCTTTGATGATATCACCAATTATTTGATCATTGGGGTGACACCTGATCCACTTAGGATCATTTTTCAATGATGATTCACCTGAGTTGTTAACATCTTCAGCAGGTCCTGTTGAACAGCTCTCAAGATTTTCAGACACACTGTTGTCTTGAGCCTGTTCACTTGTTGAACATGTCTGACCACTGTTGAACATATCAGCAGTAGAACTAGAAAAGTCAGCATTGATAGGTTCAGGACATGCAGTTGTAATTAAGTCAGTACACTTATTCACACAGGGTGTATTGACATAATCATCATCATGCCCATCATGATTAACAGGTTCCACACTGGGTGTAGTGGAAGCTTTTGAGTCCTCTTCATTGTTTGAATGCATTAGATCATCAAATTTTAATTCTCCTGAAACTGATTCAGGAACAGTTTTGGTGGAAGCATTCTTAGACTCTTCAAAGGTGACATTGATAGATTCATCTATCACCTTTCTTTTGTTGTTGTATACTCTGTAGGCTTTAGAGATAGCAGAGTAGCCAACAAACACACCTTCATCAGCTTTAGGTTCAAACTTTGTCAGTTGATCCCTCTGATTCAGAATGAAGCAGGGACACCCAAACACGTGGAAGTAACTGACATTTGGCTTCCTCCCATTGAGCAGCTCATAAGGAGTCTTGTTGAACCTTTTCACCACTAAGGATCTGTTTTGGGTGAAGCAGGCAGTGTTGGCAGCTTCAGCCCAGAATGATGAAGGTAAACCTAATGCACACAGCATGGTTCTAGCAGCTTCAATGAGAGTTCTGTTTCTTCTTTCAGCAACTCCATTTTGTTGTGGAGTCCTTACAGCTGAAAAGTTTTGAGTGATTCCTTTCTCTTCACAGAAGTCTTCAAGAGTACTGTTTCTGAATTCAGTACCATGATCACTTCTAAGCTGCTTCACTTGGGCAGAGTTCAGCATATCCATCTTTTTCACAAATCCAATAATTTCTCTAGCAGCCTCTCCTTTGCTCTTCAGAAAGATCACCCATGTGTACCTAGAGAACTCATCAACCATTACTAGAGTGTATCTTCTTCCTCCTAGACTTGGGACATTTACAGGTCCAAACAAGTCCATATGGATTAAGAAGAGAGGAGTAAATAGAGAAGTTGTGTTTGGATTTAAATGATGATTTCCTCTGCTTGCCTTTCTCACAAGCTGTGCAGAGTTTATCTTTAACAAAGGTCATAGAAGGCAAACCTGTCACCAACTCTTTCTTACAGAGTTTGTTGATGTTCTTGAAGTTCAGATGTGACAGCCTTTTGTGCCATAACCAGTTTAAGTCTGCATTTGTTCTTGTGAGAAAACAGGTCTCAGTTGTGGGATCAGCAGATTGCATGTCCACAACATACACACCTTTCTTTCGTTGAGCACACAGCACAACTTTGCCTTGGGGATCCAATATGTAACCCAGGTGCTCATCAAAGTTAACCTTGTAGCCAGCATCACACAGTTGGCTTATGCTAACAAGGTTATGTTTTAGCCCAACCACATAGGCTACTCTTTTGAACACTGCAGCACCAGCTTTAAGAGTTCCATATCCCTCAGTGGATCCCTGTACATTGTCACCAAATGTGACTTTTGGCCCTTTTTCAGGCCTGAGATCACTCAGCAATTCTTTACAACCTGTCATGTGCCCTGAGCAGCCACTGTCCAAGTACCAAACCTGGGAAGGTTGTTTTTCCTGCAGAGTGATAAGAGAAATATTAGTCATTTTTAGGGGAACTCATCACAGAGATGAGTTCTCCTACTTCATCAACATTTGTTGATGGACTTATAATATCCACACTAATATTCCCAATTTGAATGGTATCAGCTTGGATACCACTTTCATTGACTGAAATGTTTCCAACACTGCTTGTAACAGCTGTGAGAGAACCATCAGAGTCAACGGGCCTCATGTCCTCAGATTCAGGATAGTCCTTGGCCAGATGTGTCTTCTTCCCACATTTATAACATTTTCTTATTTTAGAATTTTTGGAAGAAGAACTTTCAGAAACACATTCTGAGTTATTTTTGTTGATTCTATTTGCAGGTTTAGCAAACTTATTGCTATTTGATGAATCAACATCTTGAGTGGAGGGATCAATAGCCACAGCTTTGTCTGTCTCTTCTTTCCTCTTTTTAGGAGGACAAATGTCAAAGACAGGAAGCTTAATTGGCTTTTGAACTTCCACAGGTTTGGAAAACTTATTCCCAAGTTTCTCAGGCTGAGCAATGACTTTGCCTTTGCCCCTACTGAGATGTGATTTATGCTGCCTATCAGCATAATCACTTTTTCTGGCTTTGAAAGACTTATTTTCATTAATCACCAGTTTATTGCTATGATTAGAAAACTTATTAAAAACCACAGCAGGTTTGCCTTCAACGTGAGACTTGCCCTTGTTGAAAGCAGGCTGCTTAACTTTTGAAAACTTATTTTCAAAATGTTTAGCATCAAAAGGATTATCATGCCTTTTACCATCAGCTTTGGACCCAGAACCTGTATTGTCAACAGGTTTAGTATCCACCGCTGCTGTTTGGATATGTTTTCCTTTCTTTTGCTTGTGTGAATCAGCAGAGTACTTAGCAGGCTGGTTTGATGGAGAACATATTCCAACACCAGCTTTTGAGCTAGGTTCACACAAGCTGTCAGTATTTTGAGGCCTGACAAACCTATTTGTTGAGATTAGTTTACCATTCACTTTTTGAATAAAAGTGTTTGGAAGCTCACCAAGAGTGGATAAATCTTCTTTCAGATTATTAATCTCAACAATGGAAGTTGTTGTGTCAAGATCCCCTCCAAGATAGGCTTGAATTTGTGCAGGGATCTATTGACTTATACAATGGCTGACTTTTTGTGCAGATTGCCACCAAGAGTCAACTATCTTTTGAAGCTTAGCATGCTTTATATCTGTTTCTCTCTTTTCTTCCTGTAAAATAGAGTTGATGTGTTTTAATTCATCAAGCTCAGTTTCCAACTTATGGAAACTGTTCAGTTTGCTGGATTTTGTTTTAAGTTCAATTTTAAGCTTAGAGATTTCAGATAATAAAGCATCATGCTTCTCAACAGCAGCTTTCAAATCAACTAGCATATATTCAAAAATTTTAACTTTTTCTTCAGAACTGTAAGCCATAAAATTTTGTACCTTATACATCATTGTAGGATTCCAGTTCTCCAAGCTGCTGAAAGCTTCAGCTTCAGCCAGATCCTGTTTGAAACTGCTTGTTGATGGGACATCAGTGTTGGCCATCAGACATTGATTGTCTTCTTCATCAGATGATGAATCAGATTCCTCCCAGTCACAAGTCTCTGCCATGAGTCCCTTTTGGCGGTTGGAACCCACTGAGTTTTCCAACTTCCTCAGCTTAGCCATAGCCATAAGGTACTTAACCCTATAACCATCATCCTTGTTTGTCTTGTATGGTTTGGATGACTGACCAACAGCTTTTGACACACAGTCACCAGCTATATGGCCAGTTTTGCCACATTTGAAGCACTCAGCCTTGGATTTATCAAATGCCTTCTTTTTACCAGCACCTGAACTTCCTTGCAGCATGTTTCTTCCAAACCTTTTCTTGTTGAACCTTTTGACAAGCATAGATATCATTTGCTCATCATCCTGTTCAACAAGATCTGCATTATCTTCTTCATCTGACACCTCCTCCTTATCATCATCCTGTTGATCAGGTTGAATGAACACATCACTCACCTGACTCACAGGCTGTCTCACATTAGCCACAAAGGCTGCACCTCTATTAGACATCTCCAAGGCATTTCTCTTCTGTTGCCTTGACTGTTCATCATTTAGTAAAGATCCATACAAGTTGACAAGATCCATACTTCTGATTGTACCTGAATTTCTTAAAATTGTTGAAAAGTAATTCCATTCTTCAGGGAGGATGTCCAAAAACTTGTTCACCAGAGTAAGGCTGTCCTTAGTGATCCCAACAGCTTTGAGATCATTCACAAGAGCAGTAAACCTGGTGTAGGTTTCTGTGAGAGTCTCCTTTGGTTTTGCAAAGAAGAGTTCATACTGTCTAACAAGATTGTTAATCCTGTTATCCAGTGTGATTGTAGGTCCATCATAGACGGTACACAAAGTATCTCACATCTCCTTGGCAGTCTTCATCTTCTCAACCTGTTTGAACACATCATCAGGTAGAGAGATGACCAGATTGTTTCTGGTCTTTGCATCAAGAGCCACCAATCTTTTGTCTTCATCAGACCATTGAGCTTTTGCTTTCTCAAATGTTCTGATCTCAGGAGCAGCTCCTTCAACAGCAGGAGTTATTGTTGTAACAGAGGTTGGCACATAGGGACCCTCCATTACAATTTCTGGTAGTTGTACATCCAGATTCTCTAGGTAGAGCATCATTCTGCACTTCCAACCAAAAAAGTTCTGATGATTGAACTTTGGAGGTTTACCCATTGAGCCATTGTCATAGTATGAGGAATTTGCAGCACCGTTGTCCATGGAAACTTGGGAGAATGAGAGATCTAGAATGACACACACTCTAAACTTGTGAAGACCACCCCTTACGGGGCAGTGCTCACCAGTCTAGGTCCCATAATATGCAATACGATATCAACCATACTAAGATAGGGTAATTAAATTGCGGAAAAATAAAATTACATGTACATTACATATTAGGATACAGATTACATATTTCAAATTAAAGTTATAAAAAGGGTAACATCTAATCTAATCATCACATCAGACATTACATCAAGTCTACCCAGAACCACCACATTTGATGTCTTCCAATCAGTACCAGATAATTGTTGAGTAGTGGTCTAAGAAAGCTTCAAAACTTGGATTTCTTGATGACCTAAGCACTAGGTCCTGCAGGTGATTTTCCTTTGGCTTTTCCTGTAAACTTTTAAAGCAACATCTGTAAGCAAAGCTTAGTGAGTTTATAGATTTTCAATATTAACATGCGTGTCAAGCGGAGTCATAAATCTAAGCGTGATAAGTCTTGGCTGCCGCTACAGCCCTCATCATGATTGAGATATAGTGTCATAAGATCGGATGATGTTCAAACCACACTCACGCTTATATCGTGGGGATCAGCCACATACTGGGCTAGCTACCAGTAGGTCAACATGGCCGAACATCGGAGGTCATTACCAAGTTCGTGAGAACTGGTGGAATAGCCAGGTCTAGAACAATAGACCATAAGGGCTAGTCAAGCTGAATAAATCTTATCAAGTCTGATCAATGAAGTAAGCATAAGTCTTAGGAGTCATGATAGCAACGAATCATAAAACAAAGTCTGAAACGCTAATAAATGCAATATGAAATGATAAGCAAATAACTATCATGATTCACTGGGCAACACCCATCCATGGTGTGCACAGGTCTCAATCCAGCTGATAAATGAATGTCAAATAATGTAACAGCATCAATATATCTCAAACGGATCTTTGCATGTTCAATTTGAATATCTATAACTCACAGTTTGGGTCTTGGTCAAACAGATATAAGAATCTGCCACCTGAGTTATCTCAGGATTTTGTCAATCTGTAATCTTGTCAATTCTTTTCTTTGTCAAATCAAGTCCCTGACCCGCTTTTAAGTCTTTTAGTCTTTGTTCAGATAATATACTGAACCTGTTCAAAATCATTCATGATAATATCATGTCATTTTCATCATCTTTATTAATGTCATCATCTTTTGGTCATAAATTCTTTATTTCCATCTGATTCTGATAACTGATAATTCCGTTAATTATTTGCAAAAATATCAAAATATTGAATCGGGTTTCGGATCCCCCCCATTTCGGATCCACCCGGATTCGGGTCATCCGGATTAAGGATCCGGATTCGGATTAGACCGAATTGGGCATCCGGATTTGGCACCATCCGAAATATCATAACCCGAATTCGGATTATGACCCAACCGAAATTGGCATCAACCGAAAATGGGACAAATCCAAATTCCAAGAACGTCCGAATTAGGCATTAATCCGAGTTCGGATCTTGAGCCATCCGAAATGAACATTTGAATTAGAGGTAACCGAATTCAATTCTAATTCGGATCTGGGATATATCCGAATTAGCATCTTATCCGAAATGGCACATCATAAAAATTAAATCCGAAATAAATACTAAGTAGGGTCCGAACTTGTAGCACCCGAAATAAATTCATCCGGATTAAGGACCCGAAATGAGCACCATCCGAATTCGGTCCTACCCGAATTCGGATCTCAGACTTAGCATTTTTCCCAGATTTGTTCTTGGTGTTCTTCATTTTGTTCATACGGATTTTACATATAAATTCTCAAAAACACTACTTAGTAACATGCAACTATATATTTTGATGTATTATCATTATTTGAGTGTTTTTATACATTTTTCCCTATCAATAACATCATTATTTGATCAAGATCATCCAAAAATGATTATTTTTGCCAAGAACACAAGTTTTTATAAAAATTTCCGATTTCATCATTTCTGGATAATCTAATCACAAATTCTTGTTTCTATTACTTTTATTAGTTTCAATTCATCATAATCTTTCATAATCTTATACATGCAACTTGAAATCTTTACATTTAAATCCCTTGGTTTCGGTTTTTAATAAAACCGAACCAAACTCTTGAATATTTGAGATTTAAATCAAGAATTACCTTAATTTCTTGCAGATTAATGTTGCTTGATGTTGTTTGTAACTTCTTGTTGTCTTCAATCCTCAATTAAACACAAATTTCTTGAATTTCTTGATGGTTTTGTGAGGTTGCCGGATATGTGTAGAGAGAGAGTAGAGAGAGAAGTAAATTTTAGTTAATGATCTTAAATGATCATTATTTCGGTTTATATATATTATTTAATTATATTTGTTGTTTAACCCACTAAACTTTTGTATTTTTACATCTCTTTTATTTTGGTCATCTTTAATGATTTATAATATAAATATTCAATTAATTTTAAATAGTCATATAATTTCAAATTTAATACATTACATCATAAATAATGTAAATAAAATTACATTATTATCTCAAAATCAGATATTTACAAGCTTGGCACAAGTTAGGTTGTTACAGAATGGGCTCCACCACGCACAAACTTCGTCCCCGAAGTTAGCTAGATTCGAACAGACTGGGATAAGTAGCTTTCATAACATCACTCGATTCCCAAGACTGATGCGAACCTTTGTGGTGTTTCCACTGGACGAGCACCATCTGTATCTCTTTATTCCTTAGCTTCTTGATCTTCGAGTCCAGAATACGTTCTGGCTCTTCAATCACGCGAAGCTTTTCATCAATTTGCAGGTTAACGTGTGGTATCTGTACTTCTCTTTCGTCAGCTAAACTCTTTCTTAAATGACTAACATGGAATACAGGATGTATTCCAGCTAAGTCTGCTGGTAGATCAAGACGATAGGACTGATTTCCAATCCTTTCGATGATCTTGAACGGTCCGATAAATCTCGGAGCTAGCTTGTTTCTTTTAATGAATCGTACCACATTCTTCATTGGGGATACTTTTAACATCACCCAATCGTTAACTGCAAAACTGATAGATCGATGTCGGTTGTCATAATATGACTTCTGCCTGCTTTGAGCTTCAAGAATATTTCTTCTAACAAGTTGAATCTTCTCGTGAGTCAACTGTAGAAGGGCAGGACCTGCTATTGGTGATTCGCCTGTTTCACGCCAACAGGTAGGAGTTCTGCATTTTCTTCCGTATAGAGCCTCAAAAGGGGCCATCTTGATCGTGGAATGATAACTGTTATTATATGAGAATTCGACCAACGGCAAGTGGTCATCCCAGTTACCACCTAGATCAAGAATGCAGGCACGAAGCATATCTTCTAGAGTTAAGATGGTACGCTCACTCTGGCCATCTGCATTTGGATGATAAGCAGTACTCATAGAAATCCGAGTACCCATCCCATCTTGTAATGCCTGCCAGAATCTGGATGTGAAGCGACTATCACGATCAGAAACGATAGACTTTGGCACCCCGTGTCGTGAAATAATTTCAGTGATGTACAGCTGCGCCAATCTATCGAGAGAATAAGTTTCTTTCATCGGAATAAAATGTGCTGATTTCGTTAATCGATCCACGACTACCCAGATGGAGTCGTGCTGTCTTTTGGTCTTAGGCAACTTCGTAATGAAGTCCATTGTTATATGCTCCCACTTCCATTCAGGAACTGGCAGTGGTTGCATATCCCCGAAGGGTTTCTGATGTTCTGCCTTAACCATCTGACATACTTTGCAGCTTTCAACACATTTTCCAATGTCCTTCTTCATGCCTGGCCACCAGTAATCGGCTTTCAGATCAAAATACATCTTTGAACTGCCAGGATGAATAGATAACTTGGACTGATGAGCTTCGGACAGAAGAGTGCTACGAATAGAACCATATTTAGGAACCCAGATTCGGTTTCCCTTGAGACAGTGAAGTCTCAAATGGTTCAGATTTAGAAATTGTAGTTGCCCTTTTAGATTTTCAGAATCTATGTTCTCTTCTTTCAGCGCTTCAGTTTGAGCAACTCGAATATTTTCAATAAGATCAGAAGAGAATATAACTGGAGTTAGGGCATAACAGCACTTTTCAGGATACACTTTTCTACTCAACGCATCCGCGACAACATTTGCTTTGCCGGGATGATATAAGATCTCGCAGTCATAATCCTTGATAAGCTCCAAGGATCGACGCTGTTTCATGTTCAGATCTTTCTGAGTAAAAAGGTATTTGAGACTCTTATGATCGGTGTAGAGCTGACACCGAGTCCCATAAAGATAATGCCGCCAGATTTTTAGAGCAAAGGTGACGGCAGCCAACTCAAGATCATGAGTTGGTGCACTTTTCTCGTAATCCTTTAATTGCCTTGAAGCGTAGGCAATTACTTTTCCCCTTTGCATAAGAACACATCCTAAGCCAGTACCAGAAGCGTCGCTGTAAACAACGAAATCGTCGTTACCTTCTGGCAAGGCTAGGATCGGCGCTTGAATCAACTTTTGTTTCAGAATATCGAATGCCTCTTGCTGTTTATCGGTCCAAACGAAAGGAGTATTCTTCCGTGTTAGCATTGTAAGCGGCACAGCAATCTTTGAGAAGTCCTTTATGAATCGCCGATAATAACCGGCCAATCCAAGGAAACTTCTTATCTCTGAGGCATTGCGAGGTGTTTGCCACTTCTGAACAGCCTCGATTTTTGAAGGATCAACGGAAATTCCTTTGCCAGAAACAACATGGCCAAGGAACTGGATCTATAAGAATTAAGATAGAATTTCAAATTCTGAGGTGAATCATAGAATAGTTAAGGAAACAGCTCAAGACTTATATAATAGATATTATACCTGTCTGAGCCAGAATTCGCACTTAGAAAACTTTGCATAGAGTCTTTCTTTTCTTAATAACTCTAGCAACTGCCGCAGATGAATAGAATGATCAGCCTCCGTTTTGGAGTAAATCAGAATATCGTCTATGAATACGATAACTGATTTATCCAACATAGGTCTGCACACGCGATTCATGAGGTCCATGAACGCCGCTGGTGCATTTGTCAAACCGAACGACATCACGAGAAATTCGTAATGACCGTATCTTGTATGGAAGGCTGTCTTTGGAATATCTTCTTCTCTGACTTTTAACTGATGATACCCAGAACGGAGATCTATTTTTGAAAAGTAACTGGCTCCTTGTAACTGATCAAACAGATCATCGATTCTGGGCAGAGGATACTTATTTTTTTATTGTAACCTTGTTCAACTCGCGGTAATCGATGCACATACGGAAGGTTCCGTCTTTCTTTTTAACAAATAGTACTGGTGCACCCCACGGAGAAGAACTCGGTCGGATAAATCCCTTCTCTAACAGCTCTTGCAGTTGTTTTGACATTTCCTGCATTTCTGCAGGTGCAAGTCTGTATGGAGCTTTTGCGATAGGAGCTGCACCAGGAACCAAGTCAATACTGAACTCGACTTGTCGTTCCGGTGGCACTCCAGAAATGTCATCGGGAAATACGTCTGGAAACTCACAGACGATAGGAATATCGGATAAAGACTTCTTTTCAGAGCTGGACTCAGATAAAGCATAACAAAGGTAAGAGTCGTGACCTTTAGACAAATATTTGTGAGCCTTTTCTACAGATATAAAGCAATGCGCACCTTTCCGCTTCTCGCCCTTGATCTCAAGTACTCGACCGTCTGAAGATTTGATTCTGATTACTCGTCGGTTGCAGATAATTGTGGCCTCGTTGTTCATTAGCCAATCCATGCCGATGATGACATCAAATTCTTTTAAAGGAATCGGGATGAGGTCGAGATTGAATACAATGTTATTGATAAGTAGAGTGCAGTTACGATAAACAGAATCAGCCATAACATGGTTGTTGCTGGCTGTCTCGATATCAAGTATTACGGAAAGCTTCGAGGGAGATTTATATAGTCTTTGAGCGAAAGTAGTTGATATGAAGGAACGACTAGCACCGGAATCAAATAGCACGCGAGCAGGTATCGTATTTAACAGAAACGTACCGGTGACTACGTCTGGTGTTTCTCTCGCCTCTTCAGCCGTTATTTGGAAAGCTCGAGTCCGTGCAGTTGGTGTTGCAGCAGTACTTTTCCCCGAAGAACCTCCTGCAGATGTTTGTGACTGATAACGCGGCCCGCTACGACACTGATACATGAAGTGTCCTCTTTTTCCACACTTCGCACATCCTCGTCCCTGCTGTGGACATTCATCACTGCTGTGACCGATCATGTTGCACGCGAAGCAAGTAACGTCTTCTGGATTACATAACCCCATATGTGATTTTCTGCATCTCTTGCAGAATCGTGGCTCGTTTGTCAGTGAGTAGGCTTGCGCTTTCGGCTGTGAACTGTACTGATGGGTTTGCTGAGATTGCGACTTATTTGGCTTGAAAAATCTGCCAAACCGCTGTTTCTTTGGAGGAGACGGATTCAGTGGGTTAGTCGTTGGAGCGTATAGCTGATCACCATACTCTAAATATCCTCGCTCGATCTGTCTGGCTGCTTCTACCATTTCCAAGTAACTCTTATATTTGATCGCACTCATGGGATGTCTGTATCTCGGGTTGAGTCCTACACGAAATCTATTCATCTTTCTCTCTTCGGTAGCAACTTGGTATGAAGAATAGCCGCATAGTCTTGAAAACTCGTGTTCGTACTCATCAACTGTCTTCGTCCCTTGAGTCAACTGCATCAGTTGTACTTCCATTTTATCTCGCTGATCGACCGGGCAGTATTTCGCATTGAACATTTCAAGAAACTGCTCCCATTCTAAAGTCTGAATCACTTCTTCACCGTAGATACTTCGCTGGGTTTTCCACCAGGCACGAGCAGCTCCAACAAACAACGCAGATGCGTAGCTTACTTTCTTAGAATCTAAACAGTCTGAGATTCTAAAAATTTCTTCCGTATGACTGATCCAATCCATCGCCTGAATCGGATCAACTGTTCCTTCAAAATTCAACGCACCGCTAGCTTTGAAATCCTTAAACTTGCAGCCTTTTGGCTGAGCGATTTGAGTTTCGGGATTTGAATTATCAGAATCAGAGTCATTAATCTGAATTTGCTTTTCTTTTCTCTTATTTTTCTTTTCTTCACGTCTTTTACCTTCGGCCTCATCTCTGGACTGAAACTGTTCTTGCATTATTTTGTTCTGTTGTTCTGAGTGTTGGGCTAAAAATTGTTGCATCATTTCAAACATTTGTTGTTGGGTCATATTGTTGGGAATATCACCTGATCCTGATCCTGACATCTTCTACTGAAAATTAAAATCAATTAACTATCAGTTTATAGACTTAGATCTATGTACCCTTTTTTTTCCCATCCTAACAGTCTGTACATCCTATCTTAGTTCAAACCACCTAAATGATTGATACATATGTATTGCTTCAGTTTGAGATCAAGTATACTTACGTAATACTTGATTCACTCAAACTAGTGCTCTGATACCATCCTGTGAAGACCACCCCTTACGGGGCAGTGCTCACCAGTCTAGGTCCCATAATATGCAATACGATATCAACCATACTAAGATAGGGTAATTAAATTGCGGAAAAATAAAATTACATGTACATTACATATTAGGATACAGATTACATATTTCAAATTAAAGTTATAAAAAGGGTAACATCTAATCTAATCATCACATCAGACATTACATCAAGTCTACCCAGAACCACCACATTTGATGTCTTCCAATCAGTACCAGATAATTGTTGAGTAGTGGTCTAAGAAAGCTTCAAAACTTGGATTTCTTGATGACCTAAGCACTAGGTCCTGCAGGTGATTTTCCTTTGGCTTTTCCTGTAAAATTTTAAAGCAACATCTGTAAGCAAAGCTTAGTGAGTTTATAGATTTTCAATATTAACATGCGTGTCAAGCGGAGTCATAAATCTAAGCGTGATAAGTCTTGGCTGCCGCTACAGCCCTCATCATGATTGAGATATAGTGTCATAAGATCGGATGATGTTCAAACCACACTCACGCTTATATCGTGGGGATCAGCCACTTACTGGGCTAGCTACCAGTAGGTCAACATGGCCGAACATCGGAGGTCATTACCAAGTTCGTGAGAACTGGTGAAATAGCCGGGTCTAGAACAATAGACCATAAGGGCTAGTCAAGCTGAATAAATCTTATCAAATCTGATCAATGAAGTAAGCATAAGTCTTAGGAGTCATGATAGCAACGAATCATAAAGCAAAGTCTGAAATGCTAATAAATGCAATATGAAATGATAAGCAAATAACTATCATGATTCACTGGGCAACACCCATCCATGGTGTGCACAGGTCTCAATCCAGCTGATAAATGAATGTCAAATAATGTAACAGCATCAATATATCTCAAACGGATCTTTGCATGTTCAATTTGAATATCTATAACTCACAGGTCTGGGTCTTGGTCAAACAGATTTAAGAATCTGCCACCTGAGTTATCTCAGGATTTTGTCAATCTGTAATCTTGTCAATTCTTTTTCTTTGTCAAATCAAGTCTCTGACCCGCTTTTAAGTCTTTTAGTCTTTGTTCAGATAATATACTGAACCTGTTCAAAATCATTCATGATAATATCATGTCATTTTCATCATCTTTATTAATGTCATCATCTTTTGGTCATAAATTCTTTATTTCCATCTGATTCTGATAACTGATAATTCCGTTAATTATTTGCAAAAATATCAAAATATTGAATCGGGTTTCGGATCCCCCCCATTTCGGATCCACCCGGATTCGGGTCATCCGGATTAAGGATCCGGATTCGGATTAGACCGAATTGGGCATCCGGATTTGGCACCATCCGAAATATCATAACCCGAATTCGGATTATGACCCAACCGAAATTGGCATCAACCGAAAATGGGACAAATCCAAATTCCAAGAACGTCCGAATTAGGCATTCATCCGAGTTCGGATCTTGAGCCATCCGAAATGAACATTTGAATTAGAGGTAACCGAATTCAATTCTAATTCGGATCTGGGATATATCCGAATTAGCATCTTATCCGAAATGGCACATCATAAAAATTAAATCCGAAATAAATACTAAGTAGGGTCCGAACTTGTAGCACCCGAAATAAATTCATCCGGATTAAGGACCCGAAATGAGCACCATCCGAATTCGGTCCTACCCGAATTCGGATCTCAGACTTAGCATTTTTCCCAGATTTGTTCTTGGTGTTCTTCATTTTGTTCATACGGATTTTACATATAAATTCTCAAAAACACTACTTAGTAACATGCAACTATATATTTTGATGTATTATCATTATTTGAGTGTTTTTATACATTTTTCCCTATCAATAACATCATTATTTGATCAAGATCATCCAAAAATGATTATTTTTGCCAAGAACACAAGTTTTTATAAAAATTTCCGATTTCATCATTT
>JAANYP010006517.1:0-43859 GCA_020465985.1 Centrapalus pauciflorus
GATTGCAATCATTTGGTAACAGAACGAGTGTCTTCTTGTGGGCTTTGGTCACATAAAATTATGTCAAATGTGGCATTAGTTGTTAAAAAGTGTGACCATATGCTCTTTTACGTAAGGTAAACTTGTATTCTGGGTGACTATTGTCCATACAATGACCACTTTATTTTTATGTATGTGTGGCTTATTGCAAGCATTTGGTCACACAACGAGTGTCTTCTTGTGGGCTTTGGTAATATAAAATTATGCCAAATGTGGCCGTAGGTGTTAAAAAGTCTGACCATATGCTCTTTTTAGTTAAGTAAACTTGTATTTTCTGTGACTATTGTCCATTCAATGTCCACCTTATTTTTATGTATGTAAGGCTGATTGCAACCATTTGGTCACACAACGAGTGTCTTCTTGAGGGCTTTGGTCGCATAAAGTTATGCCAGATGTGGCCATAGGTGTCAAAAAGTGTGACCATATGCTCTTTAAGTGAGGTAAACTTGTATTTTGTGTGATTATTGTCCACGCAATGTCCACTTTATTTTTATGTATGTGTGGCTGATTGCAATCATTTGGTCACACAACGAGTGTCTTCTTTTGGGCTTTGGTCTTATAAAATTATGCCAAATGTGGCCGTAGGTGTTAAAAAGTCAGACTATATGCTCTTTATAGTGAAGTAAACTTGTGTTTTCTGTGACTATTGTCCATGCAATGTCCGCTTTATTTTTATGTATGTGTGGTTGATTGCAACCATTTGGTCACACAACGAGTGTCTTCTTGAGGGCTTTTGTCGCATAAAATTATGCCAGATGTGGCCTTAGGTGTCAAAAAGTGTGACCATATGCTCTTTAAGTGAGGTAAACTTGTATTTTGTGTGATTATTGTCCACGCAATGTCCACTTTATTTTTATGTATGTGTGGCTGATTGCAACCATTTGGTCACACAACGAGCATCTTCTTGTGGGCTTTGGACACATAAAATTACGCCAAATGTGGTCGTAGGTGTTAAAAAGTGGTACCGTTTGCTCTTTAAAAATCAAGTGAAAGTGTATTTTGTGTGACTATTGTCCATGCAATGACCATTGTATTTTTATGTATGTGTGGATAATTGCAACCATTTGGTCACATAACGAGTGTCTTCTTGTGGACTTTGGTCTACTAAAGTTATGCCAAATGTGGCCGTAGGTGTTATAAAGTCTGACCATATGCTCTTTTTAGTGAAGTAAACTTGTATTTTCTGTGACTATTGTCCATGCAATGTCTACTTTATTTTTATGTGTGTGTGGCTGATTAAAACCATTTGATCACAGAACGAGTGTCTTCTTGTGGGCTTTGGTCACATAAAATTATGTCAAATGTGGCATTAGTTATTAAAAAGTGTGACTATATGCTCTTTTAAGTTAGGTAAACTTGTATTCTGGGTGAGTATTGTCCATCCAATGACCATTTTATTTTTCAGTATGTGTGGCTTATTGCAACCAGTTCGTCCCACAACGAGTGTCCTCTCGTGGGCTTTGGTAACATAAAATTATGCCAAATGTGGTCGTAGGTGTTAAAAAGTCTGACCATATGCTCTTTCTAGTGAAGTAAACTTGTATTTTCTGTGACTATTGTCCATGCAATGTCCACTTTATTTTTATGTATGTGTGGCTGATTGCAACCATTTGGTCACAGAACGAGGGTCTTCTTGTGGGCTTTGGTCACATAAAATTATTTCAAATGTGGCATTAGTTGTTAAAAAGTGTGACCATATGCTCTTTTAAGTAAGGTAAACTTGTATTCTGGGTGACTATTGTCCATGCAATGACCACTTTATTTTTATGTATGTAAGGCTGATTGCAACCATTTGGTCACACAACGAGTGTCTTCTTGAGGGCTTTGGTCGCATAACGTTATGCCAGATGTGGCCTTAGGTGTCAAAAAGTGTGACCATATGCTCTTTAAGTGAGGTAAACTTGTATTTTGTGTGATTATTTTCCACGCAATGTCCACTTTATTTTTATGTATGTGTGGCTGATTGCAACCATTTGGTCACAGAACGAGTGTCTTCTTGTGGGCTTTGGTCACACAAAATTGTGTCAAATGTGGCATTAGTTGTTAAAAAGTGTGACCATATGCTCTTTTAAGTAAGGTAAACTTGTATTCTGGGTGACTATTGTCCATGCAATGACCACTTTATTTCTATGTATGTGTGGCTTATTGCAAGCATTTGGTCACACAACGAGTGTCTTCTTGTGGGCTTTGGTAATATTAAATTATGCCAAATGTGGCCGTAGGTGTTAAAAAGTCTTACCATATGCTCTTTTTAGTGAAGTAAACTTGTATTTTCTGTGACTATTGTCCATGCAATGTCCCCTTTATTTTTATGTATGTGTGGCTGATTGCAACCATTTGGTCACACAACGAGTGTCTTCTTGAGGGCTTTTGTCGCATAAAATTATGCCAGATGTGGCCTTAGGTGTTAAAAAGTGTAACCATATGCTCTTTTAAGTGAGGTAAACTTGTATTTTCTGTGACTATTGTCCATTCAATGTCCACCTTATTTTTATGTATGTAAGGCTGATTGCAACCATTTGGTCACACAACGAGTGTCTTCTTGAGGGCATTGGTCGCATAAAGTTATGCCAGATGTGGCCATAGGTGTCAAAAAGTGTGACCATATGCTCTTTAACGGATGTAAACTTGTATTTTGTGTGATTATTGTCCACGCAATGTCCACTTTATTTTTATGTATGTGTGGCTGATTGCAATCATTTGGTCACACAACGAGTGTCTTCTTTTGGGCTTTGGTCTTATAAAATTATGCCAAATGTGGCCGTAGGTGTTAAAAAGTCAGACTATATGCTCTTTATAGTGAAGTAAACTTGTGTTTTCTGTGACTATTGTCCATGCAATGTCCCCTTTATTTTTATGTATGTGTGGTTGATTGCAACCATTTGGTCACACAACGAGTGTCTTCTTGAGGGCTTTTGTCGCATAAAATTATGCCAGATGTGGCCTTAGGTGTTAAAAAGTGTAACAATATGCTCTTTTAAGTGAGGTAAACTTGTATTTTCTGTGACTATTGTCCATTCAATGTCCACCTTATTTTTATGTATGTAAGGCTGATTGCAACCATTTGGTCACACAACGAGTGTCTTCTTGAGGGCATTGGTCGCATAAAGTTATGCCAGATGTGGCCATAGGTGTCAAAAAGTGTGACCATATGCTCTTTAACGGATGTAAACTTGTATTTTGTGTGATTATTGTCCACGCAATGTCCACTTTATTTTTATGTATGTGTGGCTGATTGCAATCATTTGGTCACACAACGAGTGTCTTCTTTTGGGCTTTGGTCTTATAAAATTATGCCAAATGTGGCCGTAGGTGTTAAAAAGTCAGACTATATGCTCTTTATAGTGAAGTAAACTTGTGTTTTCTGTGACTATTGTCCATGCAATGTCCACTTTATTTTTATGTATGTGTGGCTGATTGCAACCATTTGGTCACACAACGAGCATCTTCTTGTGGGCTTTGGACACATAAAATTACGCCAAATGTGGTCGTAGGTGTTAAAAAGTGGTACCATTTGCTCTTTAAAAATCAAGTGAAAGTGTATTTTGTGTGACTATTGTCCATGCAATGACCATTGTATTTTTATGTATGTGTGGATAATTGCAACCATTTGGTCACATAACGAGTGTCTTCTTGTGGACTTTGGTCTACTAAAGTTATGCCAAATGTGGCCGTAGGTGTTATAAAGTCTGACCATATGCTCTTTTTAGTGAAGTAAACTTGTATTTTCTGTGACTATTGTCCATGCAATGTCTACTTTATTTTTATGTGTGTGTGGCTGATTAAAACCATTTGATCACAGAACGAGTGTCTTCTTGTGGGCTTTGGTCACATAAAATTATGTCAAATGTGGCATTAGTTATTAAAAAGTGTGACTATATGCTCTTTTAAGTTAGGTAAACTTGTATTCTGGGTGAGTATTGTCCATCCAATGACCATTTTATTTTTCAGTATGTGTGGCTTATTGCAACCAGTTCGTCCCACAACGAGTGTCCTCTCGTGGGCTTTGGTAACATAAAATTATGCCAAATGTGGTCGTAGGTGTTAAAAAGTCTGACCATATGCTCTTTCTAGTGAAGTAAACTTGTATTTTCTGTGACTATTGTCCATGCAATGTCCACTTTATTTTTATGTATGTGTGGCTGATTGCAACCATTTGGTCACAGAACGAGGGTCTTCTTGTGGGCTTTGGTCACATAAAATTATTTCAAATGTGGCATTAGTTGTTAAAAAGTGTGACCATATGCTCTTTTAAGTAAGGTAAACTTGTATTCTGGATGACTATTGTCCATGCAATGACCACTTTATTTTTATGTATGTAAGGCTGATTGCAACCATTTGGTCACACAACGAGTGTGTTCTTGAGGGCTTTGGTCGCATAACGTTATGCCAGATGTGGCCTTAGGTGTCAAAAAGTGTGACCATATGCTCTTTAAGTGAGGTAAACTTGTATTTTGTGTGATTATTGTCCACGCAATGTCCACTTTATTTTTATGTATGTGTGGCTGATTGCAACCATTTGGTCACAGAACGAGTGTCTTCTTGTGGGCTTTGGTCACACAAAATTGTGTCAAATGTGGCATTAGTTGTTAAAAAGTGTGACCATATGCTCTTTTAAGTAAGGTAAACTTGTATTCTGGGTGACTATTGTCCATGCAATGACCACTTTATTTCTATGTATGTGTGGCTTATTGCAAGCATTTGGTCACACAACGAGTGTCTTCTTGTGGGCTTTGGTAATATTAAATTATGCCAAATGTGGCCGTAGGTGTTAAAAAGTCTTACCATATGCTCTTTTTAGTGAAGTAAACTTGTATTTTCTGTGACTATTGTCCATGCAATGTCCCCTTTATTTTTATGTATGTGTGGCTGATTGCAACCATTTGGTCACACAACGAGTGTCTTCTTGAGGGCTTTTGTCGCATAAAATTATGCCAGATGTGGCCTTAGGTGTTAAAAAGTGTAACCATATGCTCTTTTAAGTGAGGTAAACTTGTATTTTCTGTGACTATTGTCCATTCAATGTCCACCTTATTTTTATGTATGTAAGGCTGATTGCAACCATTTGGTCACACAACGAGTGTCTTCTTGAGGGCATTGGTCGCATAAAGTTATGCCAGATGTGGCCATAGGTGTCAAAAAGTGTGACCATATGCTCTTTAACGGATGTAAACTTGTATTTTGTGTGATTATTGTCCACGCAATGTCCACTTTATTTTTATGTATGTGTGGCTGATTGCAATCATTTGGTCACACAACGAGTGTCTTCTTTTGGGCTTTGGTCTTATAAAATTATGCCAAATGTGGCCGTAGGTGTTAAAAAGTCAGACTATATGCTCTTTATAGTGAAGTAAACTTGTGTTTTCTGTGACTATTGTCCATGCAATGTCCCCTTTATTTTTATGTATGTGTGGTTGATTGCAACCATTTGGTCACACAACGAGTGTCTTCTTGAGGGCTTTTGTCGCATAAAATTATGCCAGATGTGGCCTTAGGTGTCAAAAAGTGTGACCATATGCTCTTTAAGTGAGGTAAACTTGTATTTTGTGTGATTATTGTCCACGCAATGTCCACTTTATTTTTATGTATGTGTGGCTGATTGCAACCATTTGGTCACACAACGAGCGTCTTCTTGTGGGCTATGGACACATAAAATTACGCCAAATGTGGTCGTAGGTGTTAAAAAGTGGTACCGTTTGCTCTTTAAAAATCAAGCGAAAGTGTATTTTGTGTGACTATTGTCCATGCAATGACCATTGTATTTTTATGTATGTGTGGATAATTGCAAACATTTGGTCACATAACGAGTGTCTTCTTGTGGACTTTGGTCTACTAAAATTATGCCAAATGTGGCCGTAGGTGTTAAAAAGTCTGACCATATGCTCTTTTTAGTGAAGTAAACTTGTATTTTCTGTGACTATTGTCCATGCAATGTCCACTTTATTTTTATGTGTGTGTGGCTGATTAAAACCATTTGGTCACAGAACGAGTGTCTTCTTGTGGGCTTTGGTCACATAAAATTATGTCAAATGTGGCATTAGTTATTAAAAAGTGTGACTATATGCTCTTTTAAGTTAGGTAAACTTGTATTCTGGGTGAGTATTGTCCATCCAATGACCATTTTATTTTTCAGTATGTGTGGCTTATTGCAACCAGTTCGTCCCACAACGAGTGTCCTCTCGTGGGCTTTGGTAACATAAAATTATGCCAAATGTGGCCGTAGGTGTTAAAAAGTCTGACCATATGCTCTTTCTAGTGAAGTAAACTTGTATTTTCTGTGACTATTGTCCATGCAATGTCCACTTTATTTTTATGTATGTGTGGCTGATTGCAACCATTTGGTCACAGAACGAGGGTCTTCTTGTGGGCTTTGGTCACATAAAATTATTTCAAATGTGGCATTAGTTGTTAAAAAGTGTGACCATATGCTCTTTTAAGTAAGGTAAACTTGTATTCTGGGTGACTATTGTCCATGCAATGACCACTTTATTTTTATGTATGTAAGGCTGATTGCAACCATTTGGTCACACAACGAGTGTCTTCTTGAGGGCTTTGGTCGCATAACGTTATGCCAGATGTGGCCTTAGGTGTCAAAAAGTGTGACCATATGCTCTTTAAGTGAGGTAAACTTGTATTTTGTGTGATTATTGTCCACGCAATGTCCACTTTATTTTTATGTATGTGTGGCTGATTGCAACCATTTGGTCACAGAACGAGTGTCTTCTTGTGGGCTTTGGTCACACAAAATTGTGTCAAATGTGGCATTAGTTGTTAAAAAGTGTGACCATATGCTCTTTTAAGTAAGGTAAACTTGTATTCTGGGTGACTATTGTCCATGCAATGACCACTTTATTTCTATGTATGTGTGGCTTATTGCAAGCATTTGGTCACACAACGAGTGTCTTCTTGTGGGCTTTGGTAATATTAAATTATGCCAAATGTGGCCGTAGGTGTTAAAAAGTCTGACCATATGCTCTTTTTAGTGAAGTAAACTTGTATTTTCTGTGACTATTGTCCATGCAATGTCCCCTTTATTTTTATGTATGTGTGGCTTATTGCAACCATTTGGTCACACAACGAGTGTCTTCTTGAGGGCTTTTGTCGCATAAAATTATGCCAGATGTGGCCTTAGGTGTTAAAAAGTGTAACCATATGCTCTTTTAAGTGAGGTAAACTTGTATTTTGTGTGACTATTGTCCATTCAATGACCACTTTATTTTTATGTATGTGTGGCTGATTGCAACCATTTAGTCACACAACTAGCGTCTTCTTGTGGGCTTTGGACACTTAAAATTACGCCAAATGTGGTCGTAGGTGTTAAAAAGTGGGACCGTTTGCTCTTTAAAAATCAAGCGAAAGTGTATTTTGTGTGACTATTGTCCATGCAATGACCATTGTATTTTTATGTATGTGTGCATAATTGCAACCATTTGGTCACACAACGAGTGTCTTCTTGAGGGCTTTGGTCGCATAAAGTTATGCCAGATGTGGCCTTAGGTATCAAAAAGTGTGACCATATGCTCTTTAAGTGAGGTAAACTTGTATTTTGTGTGACCATATGCTCTTTTAAGTAAGGTAAACTTGTATTCTGGGTGACTATTGTCCATGCAATGACCACTTTATTTCTATGTATGTGTGGCTTATTGCAAGCATTTGGTCACACAACGAGTGTCTTCTTGTGGGCTTTGGTAATATTAAATTATGCCAAATGTGGCCGTAGGTGTTAAAAAGTCTGACCATATGCTCTTTTTAGTGAAGTAAACTTGTGTTTTCTGTGACTATTGTCCATGCAATGTCCCCTTTATTTTTATGTATGTGTGGCTGATTGCAACCATTTGGTCACACAACGAGTGTCTTCTTGAGGGCTTTTGTCGCATAAAATTATGCCAGATGTGGCCTTAGGTGTTAAAAAGTGTAACCATATGCTCTTTTAAGTGAGGTAAACTTGTATTTTCTGTGACTATTGTCCATTCAATGTCCACCTTATTTTTATGTGTGTAAGGCTGATTGCAACCATTTGGTCACACAACGAGTGTCTTCTTGAGGGCTTTGGTCGCATAAAGTTATGCCAGATGTGGCCATAGGTGTCAAAAAGTGTGACCATATGCTCTTTAAGTGATGTAAACTTGTATTTTGTGTGATTATTGTCCACGCAATGTCCACTTTATTTTTATGTATGTGTGGCTGATTGCAATCATTTGGTCACACAACGAGTGTCTTCTTTTGGGCTTTGGTCTTATAAAATTATGCCAAATGTGGCCGTAGGTGTTAAAAAGTCAGACTATATGCTCTTTATAGTGAAGTAAACTTGTGTTTTTTGTGACTATTGTCCATGCAATGTCCCCTTTATTTTTATGTATGTGTGGTTGATTGCAACCATTTGGTCACACAACGAGTGTCTTCTTGAGGGCTTTTGTCGCATAAAATTATGCCAGATGTGGCCTTAGGTGTCAAAAAGTGTGACCATATGCTCTTTTAGTGAGGTAAACTTGTATTTTGTGTGATTATTGTCCACGCAATGTCCACTTTATTTTTATGTATGTGTGGCTGATTGCAACCATTTGGTCACACAACGAGCGTCTTCTTGTGGGCTACGGACACATAAAATTACGCCAAATGTGGTCGTAGGTGTTAAAAAGTGGTACCGTTTGCTCTTTAAAAATCAAGCGAAAGTGTATTTTGTGTGACTATTGTCCATGCAATGACCATTGTATTTTTATGTATGTGTGGATAATTGCAAACATTTGGTCACATAACGAGTGTCTTCTTGTGGACTTTGGTCTACTAAAATTATGCCAAATGTGGCCGTAGGTGTTAAAAAGTCTGACCATATGCTCTTTTTAGTGAAGTAAACTTGTATTTTTTGTGACTATTGTCCATGCAATGTCCACTTTATTTTTATGTGTGTGTGGCTGATTAAAACCATTTGGTCACAGAACGAGTGTCTTCTTGTGGGCTTTGGTCACATAAAATTATGTCAAATGTGGCATTAGTTATTAAAAAGTGTGACTATATGCTCTTTTAAGTTAGGTAAACTTGTATTCTGGGTGAGTATTGTCCATCCAATGACCATTTTATTTTTCAGTATGTGTGGCTTATTGCAACCAGTTCGTCCCACAACGAGTGTCCTCTCGTGGGCTTTGGTAACATAAAATTATGCCAAATGTGGCCGTAGGTGTTAAAAAGTCTGACCATATGCTCTTTCTAGTGAAGTAAACTTGTATTTTCTGTGACTATTGTCCATGCAATGTCCACTTTATTTTTATGTATGTGTGGCTGATTGCAACCATTTGGTCACAGAACGAGGGTCTTCTTGTGGGCTTTGGTCACATAAAATTATTTCAAATGTGGCATTAGTTGTTAAAAAGTGTGACCATATGCTCTTTTAAGTAAGGTAAACTTGTATTCTGGGTGACTATTGTCCATGCAATGACCACTTTATTTTTATGTATGTAAGGCTGATTGCAACCATTTGGTCACACAACGAGTGTCTTCTTGAGGGCTTTGGTCGCATAACGTTATGCCAGATGTGGCCTTAGGTGTCAAAAAGTGTGACCATATGCTCTTTAAGTGAGGTAAACTTGTATTTTGTGTGATTATTGTCCACGCAATGTCCACTTTATTTTTATGTATGTGTGGCTGATTGCAACCATTTGGTCACAGAACGAGTGTCTTCTTGTGGGCTTTGGTCACACAAAATTGTGTCAAATGTAGCATTAGTTGTTAAAAAGTGTGACCATATGCTCTTTTAAGTAAGGTAAACTTGTATTCTGGGTGACTATTGTCCATGCAATGACCACTTTATTTCTATGTATGTGTGGCTTATTGCAAGCATTTGGTCACACAACGAGTGTCTTCTTGTGGGCTTTGGTAATATTAAATTATGCCAAATGTGGCCGTAGGTGTTAAAAAGTCTGACCATATGCTCTTTTTAGTGAAGTAAACTTGTATTTTCTGAGACTATTGTCCATGCAATGTCCACTTTATATTTATGTATGTGTGGATTATTGCAACCATTTGGTCACACAACGAGTGTCTTCTTGAGGGCTTTTGTCGCATAAAATTATGCCAGATGTGGCCTTAGGTGTTAAAAAGTGTAACCATATGCTCTTTTAAGTGAGGTAAACTTGTATTTTGTGTGACTATTGTCCATTCAATGACCACTTTATTTTTATGTATGTGTGGCTGATTGCAACCATTTAGTCACACAACTAGCGTCTTCTTGTGGGCTTTGGACACTTAAAATTACGCCAAATGTGGTCGTAGGTGTTAAAAAGTGGGACCGTTTGCTCTTTTAAAATCAAGCAAAAGTGTATTTTGTGTGACTATTGTCCATGCAATGACCATTGTATTTTTATGTATGTGTGCATAATTGCAACCATTTGGTCACACAACGAGTGTCTTCTTGAGGGCTTTGGTCGCATAAAGTTATGCCAGATGTGGCCTTAGGTATCAAAAAGTGTGACCATATGCTCTTTAAGTGAGGTAAACTTGTTTTTTGTGTGATTATTGTCCACGCAATGTCCACTTTATTTTTATGTATGTGTGGCTGGCTGCAATCATTTGGTCACACAACGAGTGTCTTCTTTTGGGCTTTGGTCTTATAAAATTATGCCAAATGTGGCCGTAGTTGTTAAAAAGTCAGACTATATGCTCTTTATAGTGAAGTAAACTTGTGTTTTCTGTGACTATTGTCCATGCAATGTCCCCTTTATTTTTATGTATGTGCAGCTGATTGCAACCATTTGGTCACACAACGAGTGTCTTCTTGAGGGCTTTTGTCACATAAAATTATGCCAGATGTGGCCTTAGGTGTTAAAAAGTGTAACCATATGCTCTTTTAAGTGAGGTAAACTTGTATTTTGTGTGACTATTGTCCATGCAATGTCCGCTTTATTTTTATGTATGTGTGTTGATTGCAACCATTTGGTCACACAACGAGCGTCTTCTTGTGGGCTTTAGACACATAAAATTACGCCAAATGTGGTCGTAGGTGTTAAAAAGTGGGACCGTTTGCTCTTTAAAAATCAAGCGAAAGTGTATTTTGTGTGACTATTGTCCATGCAATGACCATTGTATTTTTATGTATGTGTGGATAATTGAACCATTTGGTCACGTAACGAGTGTCTTCTTGTGGGCTTTGGTCTAATAAAATTATGACAAATGTGGCCGTAGGTGTTAAAAAGTCTGACCATACGCTCTTTTTAGTGAAGTAAACTTGTATTTTCTGTGACTATTGTCCATGCAATGTCCACTTTATTTTTATGTATGTGTGGCTGATTGCAACCATTTGGTCACAGAACGAGTGTCTTCTTGTGGGCTTTGGTCACATAAAATTATGTCCCATGTGGCATTAGTTGTTAAAAAGTGTGACCATATGCTCTTTTAAGTGAGGTAAACTTGTATTCTGGGTGAGTATTGTCCATGCAATGACCACTTTATTTTTAAGTGTGTGTGGCTTTTTGCAACCATTTGGTCACACAACGAGTGTCTTCTCGTGGGCTTTGGTAACATAAAATTTGCCAAATGTGTCCGTAGGTGTTAAAAAGTCTGACCATATGCTCTTTCTGGTGAAGTAAACTTGTATTTTCTGTGACTATTGTCCATGCAATTTCCACTTTATTTTTATGTATGTGTGACTGATTGCAACCATTTGGTCACAGAATGAGTGTCTTCTTGTGGGCTTTGGTCACATAAAATTATGTCAAATGTGGCATTAGTTGTTAAAAAGTGTGACCCTATGCTCTTTTAAGTAAGGTAAACTTGTATTCTGGGTGACTATTGTCCATGCAATGACCACTTTATTTGTATGTATGTAAGGCTGATTGCAACCATTTGGTCACACAACGAGTGTCTTCTTGTGGGCTTTGGTAATATAAAATTAGGCCAAATGTGGCCGTAGGTGTTAAAAAGTCTGACCATATGCTCTTTTTAGTTAAGTAAACTTGTATTTTCTGTGAATATTGTCCATGCAATGTCAACATTATTTTTATGTATGTAAGGCTGACTACAACCATTTGGTCACACAACGAGTGTCTTCTTGAGGGCTTTGGTCGCATAAAGTTATGCCAGATGTGGCCTTAGGTGTCAAAAAGTGTGACCATATGCTCTTTAAGTGAGGTAAACTTGTATTTTGTGTGATTATTGTCCACGCAATGTCCACTTTATTTTTATGTATGTGTGGCTGATTGCAACCATTTGGTCACCCAACGAGTGTCTTCTTTTGGGCTTTGGTCTTATAAAATTATGCCAAATGTGGCCGTAGGTGTTAAAAAGTCAGACTATATGCTCTTTATAGTGAAGTAAACTTGTGTTTTCTGTGACTATTGTCCATGCAATGTCCCCTTTATTTTTATGTATGTGTGGCTGATTGCAACCATTTGGTCACACAACAAGTGTCTTCTTGAGGGCTTTTGTCGCATAAAATTATGCCAGATGTGGCCTTAGGTGTTAAAAAGTTTAACCATATGCTCTTTTAAGTGAGGTAAACTTGTATTTTGTGTGACTATTGTCCATGCAATGACCACTTTATTTTTATGTATGTGTGGTTGATCGCAACCATTTGGTCACACAACGAGCGTCTTCTTGTGGGCTTTGGACACATAAAACTACGCCAAATGTGGTCGTAGGTGTTAAAAAGTGGGACCGTTTGCTATATAAAAATCAAGCGAAAGTGTATTTTATGTGACTATCGTCCATGCAATGACCATTGTATTTTTATGTATGTGTGGATAATTGCAACCATTTGGTCACCTAACGAGTGTCTTCTTATGGGCTTTGGTCTAATAAAATTATGACAAATGTGGTCGTAGGTGTTAAAAAGTCTGACCATATGCTCTTTTTAGTGAAGTAAACTTTTATTTTCTGTGACTATTGTCCATGCAATGTCCACTTTATTTTTATGTATGTGTGGCTGATTGCAACCATTTGGTCACAGAACGAGTGTCTTCTTGTGGGCTTTGGTCACATAAAATTATGTCCCATGTGGCATTAGTTGTAAAAAGTGTGACCATATGCTCTTTTAAGTGAGGTAAACTTGTATTCTGGGTGAGTATTGTCCATGCAATGACCACTTTATTTTTAAGTGTGTGTGGCTTTTTGCAACCATTTGGTCACACAACGAGTGTCTTCTCGTGGGCTTTGGTAACATAAAATTTTGCCAAATGTGTCCGTAGGTGTTAAAAAGTCTGACCATATGCTCTTTCTGGTGAAGTAAACTTGTATTTTCTGTGACTATTGTCCATGCAATATCCACTTTATTTTTATGTATATGTGGCTGATTGCAACCATTTGGTCACAGAACGAGTGTCTTCTTGTGGGCTTTGGTCACATAAAATTATGTCAAATATGGCATTAGTTGTTAAAAAGTGTGACCCAATGCTATTTTAAGTAAGGTAAACTTGTATTCTTGGTGACTATTGTCCATGTAATGACCACTTTATTTTTATGTATGTGTGGCTTATTGCAAGCATTTGGTCACACAACGAGTGTCTTCTTGTGGGCTTTGGTAATATAAAATTATCCCAAATGTGGCCGTAGGTGTTAAAGAGTCTGACCATATGCTCTTTTTAGTTAAGTAAACTTGAATTTTCTGTGAATATTGTCCATGCAATGTCCAATTTATTTTTATGTATGTAAGGTTGATTGCAACCATTTGGTCACACAACGAGTGTCTTCTTGAGGGCTTTGGTCGCATAAAGTTATGCCAGATGTGGCCTTTGGTGTCAAAAAGTGTGACCATATGCTCTTTAAGTGAGGTAAACTTGTATTTTGTGTGATTATTGTCCACGCAATGTCCACTTTATTTTTATGTATGTGTGGCTGATTGCAACCATTTGGTCACCCAACGAGTGTCTTCTTTTGGGCTTTGGTCTTATAAAATTATGCCAAATGTGGCCGTAGGTGTTAAAAAGTCAGACTATATGCTCTTTATAGTGAAGTAAACTTGTGTTTTCTGTGACAATTGTCCATGCAATGTCGCCTTTAATTTTATGTATGTGTGGCTGATTGCAACCATTTGGTAACATAACAAGTGTCTTCTTGAGGGCTTTTGTCGCATAAAATTATGCAAGATGTGGCCTTAGGTGTTAAAAAGTGTAACCATATGCTCTTTTAAGTGAGGTAAACTTGTATTTTGTGTGACTATTGTCCATGCAATGACCACTTTATTTTTATGTATGTGTGGCTGATCACAACCATTTGGTCACACAACGAGCGTCTTCTTGTGGGCTTTGGACACATAAAATTACGCCAAATGTGGTCGTAGGTGTTAAAAAGTGGGACCGTTTGCTATTTAAAAATCAAGCGAAAGTGTATTTTGTGTGACTATCGTCCATGCAATGACCATTGTATTTTTATGTATGTGTGGATAATTGCAACCATTTGGTCACATAACGAGTGTCTTATTGTGGGCTTTGGTCTAATAAAATTATGACAAATGTGGCCGTAGGTGTTAAAAAGTCTGACCATATGCTCTTTTTAGTGAAGTAAACTTTTATTTTCTGTGACTATTGTCCATGCAATGTCCACTTTATTTTTATGTATGTGTGGCTAATTGCACCCATTTGGTCACAGAACGAGTGTCTTGTTGTGGGCTTTGGTCAAATAAAATTATGTCCCATGTGGCATTAGTTGTTAAAAAGTGTGACGATATGCTCTTTTAAGTGAGGTAAACTTGTATTCTGGGTGAGTATTGTCCATGCACTGACCACTTTATTTTTTAGTATGTGTGGCTTATTGCAACCATTTGGTCACACAAAGAGTGTCTTCTCGTGGGCTTTTGTAACATAAAATTATGCCAAATGTGTCCGTAGGTGTTAAAAAGTCTCACCATATGCTCTTTTTAGTGAAGTAAACTTGTATCATCTGTGACTATTGTCCATGCAATGTCCACTTTTTTATGTATGTGTGGTTGATTGCAACCATTTGGTCACACAACGAGTGTCTTCTTGAGGGCTTTGGTGGCTTAAAGTTATGCCAGATGTGGTCTTAGGTGTCAAAAAGTGTTACCATGTGCTATTTAAGTGAGGTAAACTTGTATATTGTGTGATTATTGTCCATGCAATGACCATTGTATTTTTATGTATGTGTGGATAATTGCAACCATTTGGTCACATAACGAGTGTCTTTTTGTGGGCTTTCGTCTAATAAAATTATGCTAAATGTGGCCGTAGGTGTTAAAAAGTCTGACCATATGCTCTTCTTAGTGAAGTAAACTTGTATTTTGTGTAACTATTGTCCATGCAATGACCATTGTATTTTTATGTATGTGTGGATAGTTGCAACCATTTGGTCACATAACGAGTGTCTTCTTGTGGGCTTTGGTATAATAAAATTATGCTAAATGTGGCCGGAGGTGTTAAAAAGTATGACCATATGCTCTTTTTACTGAAGTAAACTTGTATTTTCTGTGACTATTGTCCATGAAATGTCCACTTTATTTTTATGTATGTTTGGCTGATTGCAACCAGTTGATCACAGAACGAGTGTCTTCTTGTGGGCTTTGGTCACATAAAATTATGTCAAATGTGGAATTAGTAGTTAAAAGGTGTGACCATATGCTCTTTTAAGGGAGGTAAACTTGTATTCTGGGTGACTATTGTCCATGCAATGACCACTTTATTTTTAAGTATGTGTGGCTTATTACAACCATTTGGTCACACAACGAGTGTCTTCTTGTGGGCTTTGGTAACATAAAGTTATGCCAAATGTGGCTGTAGGTGTTAAAAAGTCTGACCATATGTTCTTTTTAGTGAAGTAAACTTGTATTTTCTGAGACTATTGTCCATGCAATGTCCAGTTTATATTTATGTATGTGTGGATAGTTGCAACCATTTGGTCACATAACGAGTGTCTTCTTGTGGGCTTTGGTCTAATAAAATTATGCTAAATGTGGCCGGAGGTGTTAAAAAGTCTGACCATATGTTCTTTATAGTGAAGTAAACTTGTATTTTCTGTGACAATTGTCCATGCAATGTCCCTTTTATTTTTATGTATGTGTGGCTGATTGCAACCATTTGGTCACACAACGAGTGTCTTCTTGAGGGCTTTGGTCGCATAAAATTATGTCAAATGTGGCATTAGTTGTTAAATAGTGTGACCATATGCTCTTTTAAGTGAGGTAAACTTGTATTCTGGGCGACTATTGTCCATGCAATTACCACTTTATTTTTAAGTATGTGTGGCTTATTGCAACCATTTGGTCACAAAACGAATTTCTTCTTGTGGGCTTTGGTAACATAAAATTATGCCAAATGTGGCTGTAGGTGTTAAAAAGTCTGACCATATGCTCTTTTTAGTGAAGTAAACTTGTATTTTCTGAGACTATTGTCCATGCAATGTCCACTTTATATTTATGTATGTGTGGATAATTGCAACCATTTGGTCACATAACGAGTGTCTTCTTGTGGGCTTTGGTCTAATAAAATTAAGCTAAATATGCCCGTAGGTGTTAAAAAGTCTGAACATATGCTCTTTTTAGTGAAGTAAACTTGTATTTTGTAAGTTCTTGCACTACACAGATCTATCTAGACGCGACACCGTCAACGAGTGCGGAATCCTCGTTAACGGCTTGACGGATATAACACTCACACGAAACACGGAGACTACCACAACGCTGTACGATCGACGACGAACGCACCTACGAGATGATTCTCTCCGAAAACACTCACTATCAGCTGATATACTCGAGATCGCCCTTTTGCTTAATCTCACACGAATTCTGCAAAAGTCTACTAATCATTCGAGTTAATCCCTAATTATAGAGGTCCATTCGAGTTTGTCATTGGACAAACTCGAATCCAAGCCCAAGGTCCATTCAAGTTTGCCTATATGACACATTCGAATTTACCTCCACGTTAAATTCGAATCTGTTCTAAATTCAAATTTCTCATGTTCAACTTCTATTTGAACATATGTTTAACTTATGTTTAAATTTATCTTTGAACTTTATGTTTGAACTTCTTGTAATACATTATATCAAGTTCAAACATACACTCAATAACTATCAAACATATATAAATACATATATCAAACACTCGTTAGTATTCAATACTTTGCAATATCACTTGAACAAAAATGCTAATACACTTAGACTGCTATCGTCACACAGGGTGTACCAACAGACTCCCCTTGACGATAGCTTCTAACTGTTTACATTTTGATTAAGAACTCGATTTATTCAAAGTACTTCCAGCAAAGAAACCTTGCTCAATACATACATTAACTACATTTTGATATTTTCTAGCCTCACGTTCCATATGTGCATCGCTTGAGATTTGATGAGCGTAAAGCACTTGCAGGTCATCCTTGGAAAGGTTCACTAGGTGTAGCGGATCGTACACTTTAAAAATTACTTTTTCTTCGAAGTCCTCCATCACTGCTTCTCCTGTCTCACTTTCCACGTACCACCAATTGAGATTTTTCTTGACGTTCTGTGGCATAGGCTTGAGAGGGACCTTCTTCAGACATCTAACTGGTTTATATTGAATTTTCATCCACGGTCTACCAGTTAGAGGATCAATTAGAGTATTGACCATTACTCGTTTACCAACTCTTGGATTGAGCCTCTCAAATTTCCTCGACCTCCCTTCTTTTCTGATGATCTTAGCTATAACTTCAGCATAAGGGTCGTCGTCGATATTAATGAGCTCTTTCCATGCTAATGCCTTTATTTCAACTTTTGGTAAGGAGTTGAACGCTTTCAATCTTCTTCTGAGATACTGGAGGCCATCCTTTCGTTTGATAATGAATAGCTGCAGTTCTCGGTTAAAGAACCAGCTTAAAATATTTCTCGATAGCTCTCCAGCACCCGGCACACGCATCCTTTTCTTCAGCTCCAACTCCTTTTTCTCTGCCCTGAACCACAGCTTTCCTTTTTCTTCGTTTGTGAGTTCTCTGGTAAGCTCTTCAATTGATGATTCAGCATTTAAAGCAGCTTTGACTACTTCTATGTCAATCACACTATTTCCTTCTGTTACGTATGTATCTGTGATAGGGTTTTGTTGAACCATGATCTCATTCGCTTCATCATCCTCATCAACATAAACTTCATCATCAGATTTCTAGTGAGTTACATCTTCAGGCACGAACTCTCCTTCTTCCAAATCTTCCATTTCGTCCTCGAAATCAAAACCAAAGTCTAGAGGGTCTTCATCGATATCCATTAATGCTTCAATCATTTCATGTATCTCAGTCTCTGTGACTTTTGAGGAACTTGCTTCTCCTCCTTCTGTTCTACCTTGACCAGGCTCCCCCTGAGCTTCAGCATACAGAGTAGCAAGAAAATCTACTGGCTCATTATCTTTTAGTGCATCGGGATCATCGCCTTCATCATCTCCACCCCTTGGCTGCTTCTCCTGATCCCGACAACTCGTCTCCCCCTGAGCCTTTAGATTTTTCAATAACTGCTCAATTAGGGAACGCATTGATCGAATCTCGGCAGCTTGATCGGCAACAAACGTTTTAAGCTCCAAATTATCTTCCCCGATCTTACCCACAACTTTCTTTAACTCAGCGTTCTCTATGTCGACATTGGCATTATGCTGCTGTACTTCACTGAGAGCCTTAGTCAGATGAAAGATTTGGACTTGTTGGAAGTCGATCTTGCTTTTTAGCTCAGAAAACCTTTGATTGTCTGCGAAGGTTGATGATGTGGATGGTATGGATTGTATGGGAGTTGGAATGATTGGCGAGGGGATGGATGGTTGAACAGGTGGTGGTGGTGGTGGAATGGTTGTTTGAACGGGTGGAGGTTGAGGTATTTCTGGCTCAGAAGCAGAGGCCGAGGAAACTCCCAGCATGAACCTATGTCGTTTGGCCCTTTTCCTGGTCACCAACGGAACGACTTCTTCTTCCTCAAAATCTGAGTCTTCTTACTCTCTTGAAGCTCTTCTCCTTGTAGCTTCTTCATTTATCACCACTATCCTTGATCCATAAGTTCTTATGTGAACAGAAGCATCTTCTGTTTCTTTTTCAACCTCAATCTCTTCCATCTCTTCTGATTCGGTATTTGAAGTTGACTTGTCATCACCTGCTGGCTCAGGTTGATACTCATCTATTTGCCTGAAAACGTCAACTTCTCCTTCCGGTGATTCCAAAATGTCTCCCACGTGTTCAGCGGTAATTTGCTCATTTGCATTTGCCCCAGAAGCCCATATCTCTTCCAAAGTTTCTGCCCTTTGATCATTTCCGGGAGCTACATCTGAAGTACTAGCTTCCACACCTGCAGTTGTAGCTTCTACTGTCTCCTGTACTTGACTAGTTGAAGGCCTAGCTGCCTGGGTTTGTCTTGCTGATGGGCGTTGCCTCCTTCTTTGTTGTTGAGGCCTTGTTTGCTGTGGTCGCTGTTGCTGTGGTTGCTGCAGAACTGGTAAATCCCCTGCCCAGTTGGCATCTTCCCATACTTGGAAATCTGGATCAATTACAGCCCCAAACAATGGTGCCTCCACTGGAATAGCTAATCTTTCTCGATGAGATGAACAATCAGCAAATATTCGTTTGTCTATGACCGCAACACTCTGAATTTCATTGAGTTGTGACAGATTTGGTAGGAAATGTCTGATCAGCATTATTACAAATCTCGGATAAAGCAGAAATCTTTCACGTTCCGGAGCTGTTATCTGTTGAACAAACTCGGTGAAGAACATTTCTGAAAAGCTGAATCGTTGATTGTAAACCAAAGCTATCATCCCAGATTGAATCTTCGATACAATGTAATCGAAGCCGGCTTTCTTTGCTGCAAAACATACCATGAAAACATGAGCTAGATATCACCATTGGCCGATCAGTCCTCTCTTCATGTAAGAGGATTTAGTCACGTCCAAACTATACCCCATTATAACAAAAGCGGCCTGCCTGATTGACAATGGAAAGTCAATTGGTGAATTCTCTTGGTCATGTGATCCAAGCTGCAAAACTTGACGTAGCATATCGGCTGAAAACACTAGAGGGTGTCCAGCGACCCTCGTCCTTAGTACTGTCGGAGTAACAGTACAGACCACTTGCAGGTGATCCCAAAATTGACGCACATAAGGGATAACGATTTGAATATTATGAGACAGCGCATAGGAAATCCTTGATCCCACCAAAAAATCCACTATCTGGCGGAAAGCTTGAGCCTTTGGAATCGCATGGTCAGGAGAGATGACCATGTTATGCTTAGGAACAAAAATTCTATCAGCCATGTCTGCACAATATAGCAAATAAAATATTAGAATTGTTAAAAAGCAATAAACTTGTGTAAATTCAAATTTGTTTTATTTTGAACTTGTATAATGACAAAAGCCAACACTTATTAACTTCTACAAGTTTAATTAAAATTTTAATTAAATAATTCGAACATAAGTCAAATTCGAACAACAAATTCGAATGACCACTCATTCGAGTTTAATGACTTTCTCGAGTTTAGTGACAAACTCGAAACTGGCCAAGAACAAACTCGAAGGAGTCGGTCACAAGAATCACAATAATCCAAGATTTTAACCATTTTAGACGTTGAAAATCACATCTATTAGTCATAATAGGTTCTAATCAAAGATATTTGTGGTCAATTTGATGTTTCACCGGTTCAAAATTTGTTTTTTTGAAATACAAACTTTCCACCTTTGAAACTTCAATATCCAATAATTTTGGCCTAAATGGAGTATAAAACTACCTAAATCTTGGTACCTAGATTTACTAGTAGACTCGAACCCCAACGAACGAAAACTCGACACACAGTATGAATCTCGAAAACGGTAAACTCGAAGAACAAACTCGAAATCGCGCTCAGTAAACTCGAAAGGTCAAATTCGAAAGTAGGTGATTTATGACCATCACTGTTGACCTATATATATCAACCTCTTTCGAGTTTGTGACCTTTTTCGAGTTTTCGGCCAAACTCGAGGCCCTGCCAAATTCGAATGTATATTCGAATTTAACTTAGACTCGAATTTAATCTGAAAGTTTTGAAAATTTCCAAAATCTTTGAAATAAATTCAACTTTTTCAACTTTTTCGAGTAACAGAATAAACTATGCAAAATCATTTACCCTAAGCACAAGATTTTCACGCAATGTTTATTTTATTCAACTAGGAATGCACCCTCAGTAATTTTGACCCTTTTCCTAAGAAAAATTTAAAATAAAAATAAAATAAAATAAAAATAAAATAAATTAAAGTTAAAATTGTGAACAAAAATTAAACTTAGACTAAACTACATTATTTAAAATTTACAACCTACACTTAACACTAACAACATATTTTTGATTAGTATAGTCAAAGAAAGGTTCAATCAGATAGCGGTGTCAAATACGCACTTTCAGTATTCTAACTTTCACACTTGGGAATTTTTGATTTCTTTGATTGTTTGACGTGACATACATTTCTAGCCGATTGTTGGTATTATTATACTTTTAAACATGTTACATTTCGGAATATCCCTTGGCCTTTTTATTTATCATGAAATTATCTTACGTGACTCAGACAAAGACATACTTTTATGATCAAGGCATACACACAATGATTTTAACTTTTCGGTATTTGCAAACTTTCTTTAAAAGGCAAACATCGGACACAGGTCTGTATTTACATACAACAAAGTGTCTTAGTTTGTCTTAAGGTTTATTTTTAAATCTAGCAAGACAGCTGTGACAGGTCTGTACCGACGTACAACAAAGCGACTTATCTTGCTAACCCGAATCAAAACAGAGGCAACAGGTCTGTACTTACGTATAACAGAGTTACTTGTTTTGACTCTCAATTCAGTGTGATTTTTCTATGCTTTCCATTTTAAGATGTATCTGATGTTGCTATACATCCCCAGAAAGTTTGCATACCTCCTTTAAAATCAAAGTTTGTATGTCTCGTACATAAAAATTAAGACCGATTGGTCATACATCTAAGTTAGTGACATGTTTGACTTTTTCTTGATTATTTTATTAGCTTTGAGACACCCTATATGTATTATGCCTACCAACATATCAAACCAGATAATGTATTACACTTATAGTATTAGGTGCATTATGTGTGAAAGTTAAACACTTAGAGCTTGTATTAACTATGCTAATTTTCGTCACTTTGAAGCTATGCATCTAAGACTTAACTCTTTTTATAATATTCTCTCTTTTTTTTTTTTTTAATTTTTTATGGTTTTCCCTCTTTTTTCTTTTGTTTTTCATAAATAAAAGCAAGAAAAGAAAATAAAGTATCCTACTTACTTACTATAAAAGGAGACTATCCTAAGTTACTAACTTACTATTAAAAGAAAGAAAGACTACTGCTATAAAAGGAAATAAAATTTTACTAAAGTCAATTCACTCTGGATTACACATTCCATTTAGTTGAATCAAATACTCAAACCGTGACTTATCAAAGGCTTTGGTAAATAAATCAGCATTATTATCATCCGTTGCCACTTTCACCAGCTTGATTAAGTTTTTTTCAGCACAATCACGAATAAAATGATGTCTTATGTCTATGTGCTTTGGTTTACTGTGTTTAACTGGATTATTAGTTATAGCAATTGTAGATTGGTTATCTATCCTAATAGGAGTTTGAGTATAAGGCAAACCGTAATCCCGCAATTGTTGTTGTATCCACAGAACCTGTGAACAGCAACTACCAGCAGCAACGTATTCGGCCTCGCACGTTGACACGGCTACCGAAGTCTGTTTCTTGCATTGCCAGGAAACGAGTCTCCCTCCTAGGAACTGACAACCTCCAGTTGTTGACTTGCGCGTCAACCTGCATCCTTCGTAGTCTGAATCCGTGAACGCCTCCAATTCCAGATCTCCCTCCGCGTGATACCAAAGTCCCAGCTTCGGTTTCGACTTGAGGTATCGTAGAATCCGCTTCACAGCTTTCATGTGCATTTCTTTCGGATTAGCTTGAAACCTAGCATAAATACAAACAGCAAACATAATGTCAGGTCTTGAAGCAGTTAAATACATAAGTGACCCAATCATGGCCCGATATAACGTCGGATCCACATCGGTATCACTTTTAGTACCCGGTCCGAGATTGTGATTCACTTGAATCTGCGTGCTGAAATGAGCTGTCAGTTTTGTCCCTTCCATCCCGAAGCGCCCTAATATATCGTAGACATACTTCGTCTGATGGATAAACATCCCCTCCTTCTTCTGGTCAACTTGTAAACCCAAAAAGAAATTCAACTCACCCATTGCACTCATCTCGAATTTTGACTTCATCACCTTCTCAAAATCCTTGCACATTTGCTCGTCTGATGATCCAAAGATGATATCATCGACGTACACTTGTACCAAGATAAAGTGCTCTCCCTTTCGCTTTATGAACAGCGTACTGTCTATCCTTCCTCTTTCAAACCCATTTTCTAACAGATGGTTGGACAGAGTCTCGTACCACGCCCTTGGTGCTTGATGCAATCCAAACAGAGCCTTATCTAATCGATATACTCTGTCTGGATATTTCGGATCTGTAAACCCGGGCGGCTGTTCTACATACACCAGTTCCTTCGCTTTCCCATAGAGGAAAGCACTCTTAACGTCTTGCTGATAAACCTTAAAGCCCTTGAAGAAAGCAAAAGCCTGAAACAACCGAATTGCTTCCAACCTTGCTACTGGCGCGAACACCTCATTGTAATCGATTCCCTCCTCTTGGTTGAAACCCTTTACAACTAACCTTGCCTTGTTGCGAGTGACTATACCCCGATCATCTCTTTTTCACTTAAAAACCCATTTGGTTCCTATTGCTATTTCCCCTCGAGGTAATGGAACTAACTCCCACACTTCTAGTTTCCTAAATTGAGAGAGATCTTCCTGCATAGCTTCAACCCGAGAGTTATCTTTTACTGCCATTTGCACGTTTTTCGGCTCTACTTGCGAGATGAAACAGGAATAGAGGCAGGTATGAAAGGCCTCGGAGTCATTTATCATCGACAACAACACAGTGTTGTTGTTTAAACTACTCCTAGTTCGCACACCCGCATTAGGATTTCCTATGATGCTTTCTATAGGATGGTTTTTGTTGATCCTAGATGTCTCTATCTCGTCAACTCTCAGATTATCTTCTATATTTGATCCTATTTCACCTAACGGGGGAACGACCTCAGATTCCACATTTTCTTCCTCGTGGACCGTTTCCTTAGAGTTGGAATTTGTTGTCTGAGTCTGATTCTCATTTGTAGGTGCTCCTGAATCAGTGAATTCTGGAGATCCATCTTCAGCTGAAGTAGGCTCGGACGTCGATTGAAATGTGGTCCTCGGAAAGCTATGACCCTCGTCATTCAGATTCAGCGTCGCCATATCCTTCTCGATGGTACCTGCATTTTCATCCAAAGGAATGTTAAATGACTCAAACAGTTTGTCATAGTCAAATATCCATTCCAGACCTGTTTGGGGTTCATGTGCATAACTTGTGACTTCAATGTTATACACAATCTCTACTGTACCATTTGTTTTGTTAAAAACCCGTTTGTTTGGTGAGTTCGACACATAACCTAGGAAGTATCCTTCGTCAGCCTTTTCACCAAATTTAGGTTGATGTTTTGTTCTTAATAAAGTACATGGTACCCCAAAAAGTTCGAAGCCAGTTAAATTAGGTGGTCGTTTATTCAAAATTTCATAACAGGTTTTGTTCAAAGATTTGATAGTAAGGACCCGGCTTAAAATATGACATACGGTATTCACTGCCTCGCCCCAAAACATGGTAGGAAGCTTTGAATCCGAAAGCATGGTCCTTGCTGCCTCAATCAATGTCCTGTTCTTTCGTTCTGCCACCCCATTTTGTTGTGGCTCATAGGGTGCACTAAATTGATGCACTATACCCTTTGATAGGCAATATACACCAAAAACAGTGTTTTAAACCTCTGTTCCATTATCACTACGAAGTCGTTTAACCCTTGTTCCATAGGAATTCTCCACTTGGTCTAAGAACCCGATGAGCTTGGAAGCCGTCTCGTCCTTTGTACCTAGAAAGAAAACCCAAGAAAATCGTGAGTAATCGTCAGTGATAACTAAACAATACCAACTACCACCTATACTCCTTTTGTTGATTGGTCCGAAGAGGTCCATATGCAACAAATCGAATGTGGTAGTGTTGGAATTCTGAGTCTTGGACTTGTGTGTCTTCTTATGTTGTTTGCCCTTCTTGCATGGTAGACACTTATCCTCGAACTGAAAACTCTTCAAAGGCACACCTTGCACCAATCCATTTTTGGTTATATAGTTCATTTTCCTCAGGTGCAAATGTGCCATACGTCTGTGCCATAAAACCGATTCAGTCTCCGAAGCTTTAGATAACAGACAGATTGGACCCATCGAAGTTTTCGGCTTGTTCATATCGAGCATGTACAAGTCATTCTTCCTTGGTGCCCTCATCAGAATCCACTCTTCAGGTATCTTGAAACCCGGTTTTAGCACCAACGCCTCAGTGTCAGTGAACAGCACTGAATTCTTCTTATCACATATTTGAGATACACTAATGAGGTTGTGAACCAGTTTATCAACGTGATGTTTCCTCCCTTATTTCCCGCGAATGATACAAATGATCGTCCCATTAGTGACCACTCCAGTACCCGTGATGTTTCCTCCCTTATTTCTCGCGAATGATACAAATCCCCGATTCTGTCCCTTGGAGTCTGTAAGTAGACTTCTTTCCCCTGTCATGTGCCTGGAGCATCCACTGTCGACGAACCATTTGTTGTTTAGACTAGTGGTTATCTCCTGCACATGAAAGAAAATAGGGTTAGTTATCACGGGGAACGCAAGCCATAACTGACTTGGTTATACCATTCTCGTCCACATACTTAAACTCTTTCAAATACCCATCTCGCCTTTCAGGTGACTTTTGTCTTTGAACTGGAGTTTGTTGTGGTGCCGAGTGATTTAAGATCACTCTTTGCCTTTGAGTAGGCATTTGCTGTGGAGCTCTTGAATAATTACGATTATAATTCATTTCAGACTGATATCCTTGAGCTCTACCTGGTGTGTGATGTCTAACAGGAGTGTGTGACCTAACCAGAGTGTAAGCTCTGCTAGGTGTTGTGCTCCTATATTGGTGTTGTGGTCCAGACCTAGATTGATTAATGACTCGATTTGGTGAATTAGTCCTAATCACTTCTTTTTGTCCACCTTTCACCGGTATTTGTTTCACAGCCGGTTTTGGTGTAGCTTGCACAGTTTTCTCGGTACTCTGAGAAGTACTAGTACTCGCAACACTTGTAGAAGGCTTAGCTTGTTCTAGCTTTCCTGTCTTAGGTGTATTGTCTACTTTCCTATACGGACAGCTAGAAGCAACGTGCCCCCTTTCGTGACATCTAAAGCAAGACATTTTGTCAATAGACTTCTTGTGTGTGCCCTTTGACTTAGGTGTCTCACTAGTGTCTGGTTCTTTTGGTGCATCTATAGTGACTGGTTCATCATCCTGATCATTAAAATCAATTTTGTGTTTTCCTACAGGTGTATCACTAGAGGAAGGCACAAACTTAACTTTCTTAATCTTGACATTAGTATCAGTCACCTTAGGTGTATTTTCCTTTACAGGTTCAGACACTGGTTCCGATATTTCCTCTAAGTCCACTGACTTCTCAGTTTTCTCCTGAGGTTGAGGGACATAGTTGTCATTGAACGGTGGAGGAATCTCATGAAATCCTAGAACTACCAGTTTTTTAGATTGTCGTTGTGCATCTAAAACTTTCCCTAGGTTAAGACTCGAGTTCCTAAACTTTTCAAGTTTACTATTTGCCTCAGCTACCTTCACCTTAGACTCAGCTAACTCTATGTCTCTGGTTTTCAGCTCCTTGGTTAAAGCCTCAACATGTTCATACATGAGTTCTAACCTAACACACTGTTCGCTCAGTTTGTCCTTTAGAACTATAACATCTTGTGCATCAGCCTTAAGCTTATCCCTAAGATCTTGCTTTATATCTATCAGGCTAGCATTATCTGTTTTTAATGATTCATTTTGAGGAGATATGTTTTGATGTGATTCTAGCACTAAATTTAACCTATCGTTAGAAGTAGCACATAAAACACACAATTCATGGAAAAGAGAAAAGTTCAGACTTACCTTTGTAGGATCTGATTCCACGTTGGCCATCTTAGTGGCAAACTCCAAAATCGTCTGATCATCTGACTTTTCTACCCACATTGGACTTCTTTCAGTTTGAATGTTGTCCCCGGTGTTCTCCTCTGCCCCTTCACATCCACTCTCAGTCACTTCAGCCATAAAGGCTCTAGCGTTCGTTTCTGGATGTGTGCTCCAGTCATAAGTACCGTCCAGCTGTCTGTCTGATGTGACGTTAGATAAGAGACCAGCTATGTTTGCTTGACTGGTTGATGGACTCGGAAGATATCGCTGTTGTGATTGATTCTGATACTGTCCATGATTCTGATTCTGCCCTTGGTAATTCTCTACCTTCGGTCTCTAACACTCTCTAGCCAAGTGTCCTAACCCTTGACAGTTGTAGCATTTTACTTTGGACTTATCGAAGCCAATCCTATTGTTACTCATATTCAGATTTCTTCCCGTCCGTGTGATGAACCTCTTAAGTCGTTGAAAACCATGGCCAGTTTCCATTGGAGATCCATCTCTTCAAGGTCATCAGGGTCCACCTGATCGTAATCCTCATCCCAGAGTGTAGGATCGTTGATCTTATCCTGCACGCAATTTCCATATGCGGCCACGAATGAAGCCAACAGATTTAAATGGTCTTCAGCCGATTTAGCGCTCATAGGCATCTTAGAATAACCCTGAGATGTAGATGCCGGTGTAGCCTGATGTTGCTGTTCTTCTGGTCTACTAAACCCTAAGAAAGCCCTAGTCTGTGCGTCCTCTGCCTCAGTTGGTGACGATGTTTCTCCCGAGAAGAAGGCTGTAGCTGTCTTCATTTCGGCTGGCACTGAAGGTTTTGATTTTCCAAAATACATTGCTGGATTTTGAAACTTGTTCATAATCCGTTTCTGCCTTCAGTAGTTCAAAATGATACGCCCTCAACGTTCCCACCACATTCTCCAGAGTTAGAGTATAGTATTTATCCTCATCATGCTTAATCAATGCCACGTACATCGCCCATTTGGCCGGTAAAGCATCCAGAAGCTTATTATTCTTTTCAGTGTCACTATACTCAATATCATGACTATCTAACTCAGTCAGCAGATGATAGAAACGCGTGATAGTGTCCTCCAGCTTTTCATCCTTCAATGCCTTGAAGATAGTGAACTGCTGCTTGAGCATCTCCATACGTTTCCGTCTAACCCTCGGGTTACCCTCACACCACTTTTCCAAAGCCTGCCACAGCTCTTTCGCTGTCTTCTGATTTCGAAAAGTGTGTAATATATCCTGAGGTAACGCCATTCTGATGATAGCGTAAGCACGATTCTCTGCTTCGAACAGCTTTTTGTCTTCATCCTTCATTTTAGAATATGGAACAACCTTTTGTCGTCCTTCTACCTCAGCTGTTGGTGGAATGTATCCCTCGTCAATACAAATCCACATGCGCATATCATTAAAGCGCGTGAAGTCGGCAAACCGATCCTTCCACCAGTAATAATCTTCAAGTTTCATCAACTTTGGCGGAGTATTTGCTTTACCGACCTCGTGATCCATCTCCAGAAACCGTTGTAGATTTGTCATTGTTTCAAAGATAATTGAATTTTAACTTAATGAATTTAATTCGAAATTAATGTAAATTGATTCTTTCGAATTTAGGTAAATTCGAAACTAATTAAATTTAAATCTATTTGGAATTAAATTCGAGTTAAGTGTTTAAATCCAATTAAAGTCGAAAGTGATGTCCAGGTAAACTCGAACCCTACTCAAACTCGAATCCAAGATAAACTCGAATCCCCCCTATTCGACTTTAGTGCAAAGTCGAATCCTAAGGTAAATTCGAAACCTCCAAACTCGAAAACACTTTTTAGGAAACTCGAACGGAGCGTATTTTGGTCAAACCCGAAGACGAGCAAAACCCTAATGACTCCTTAACAAAGTCGAGCGCCGCAAATTCGAGAAACGACTAATACCTCGAGTTTTTCACGTTTTTCAGATTAAATCAATATTTTTACAAGTAAAAATATTGATTTTGAAAAAAAATGTGAACTACAACAAAGTATTTCCCGGATTCGAATTTGATAAGCTTGAAAAATCCAAAACAAGTGAGATTAACCGTCCAAAAGCGTCAAGAAACCTAGGATGTATCTTTATGAACACGAAGAACACGAAAAACACCCCTTAGTCTCTGATACCGCTTGTAAGGTCTTGCACTACACAGATCTATCTAGACGCGACACCGTCAACGAGAGCGGAATCCTCGTTAACGGCTTGACGGATATAACACTCACACGAAACACGGAGACTACGACAATGCTGTACGATCGACGACGAACGCATCTACGAGATGATTCTCTCCGAAAACACTCACTATCAGCTGATAAACTCGAGATCGCCCTTTTGCTTAATCTCACACGAATTCTGCAAAAGTCTACTAATCATTCGAGTTAATTCCTAATTATAGAGGTCCATTCGAGTTTGTCATTGGACAAACTCGAATCCAGGCCCAAGGCCCATTCGAGTTTGCCAATATGACACATTTGAATTTACCTCCATGTTAAATTCGAATCTGTTCTAAATTCGAATTTCTCATGTTCAACTTCTATTTGAACATATGTTTAACTTATGTTTAAATTTATCTTTGAACTTTATGTTTGAACTTCTTGTAATACATTACATCAAGTTCAAACATACACTCAATAACTATCAAACATATATAAATACATATATCAAACACTCGTTAATATTCAATACTTTGCAATATCACTTGAACCAAAATGCTAATACACTTAGACTGCTATCGTCACACAGGGTGTACCAACATATTTTCTATGACTATCGTCCATGCAATGTCTACTTTATTTTTATGTATGTGTGGCTGATTGCAACCATTTGGTCAAAGAACGAGTGTCTTCTTGTGGGCTTTGGTCACATAAAAATATGTCCAATGTGGCGTTAGTTGTTAAAAAGTGTGACCATATGCTCTTTTAAGTAAGGTAAACTTGTATTCTGGGTAACTATTGTCCATGCAATGACCACTTTATTTTTATGTATGTGTGGCTTATTGCAAGCATTTGGTCACACAACGAGTGTCTTCTTGTGGGCTTTGGTAGTATAAAATTATGCCAAATGTGGTCGTAGGTGTTAAAAAGTCTGACCATATGGTCTTTTTAGTGAAGTAAACTTGTATTTTCTATGACTATTGTCCATGCAAGGTCCACTTTATTTTTATGTATGTGTGGCTGATTGCAACCATTTGGTCACACAATGAGTGTCTTCTTGAGGGCTTTGGTCGCATAAAGTTATGCCAGATGTGGCTTAGGTGTCAAAAAGTGTAACCATATGCTCTTTAAGTGAAGTAAACTTGTATATTGTGTGACTATTGTCCATGCAATGACCATTGTATTTTTATGTATGTATGGATAATTGCAAACATATGGTCACATAACGAGTGTCTTCTTGAGGGCTTTGGTCTAATAAAATTATGCCAAATGTGGCCGTAGGTGTTAAAAAGTCTGACTATATGCTCTTTTTAGTGAAGTAAACTTGTATTTTCTGTGACTATTGTCCATGCAATGTCCCCTTTATTTTTATGTATGTGTGGCTGATTGCAACCATTTGGTCACACAACGAGTGTCTTCTTGAGGGCTTTGGTCGCATAAAATTATGCTAGATGTGGCCTCAGGTGTTAAAAAGTGTAACCATATGCTCTTTTAAGTGAGGTAAACTTTTATTTTGTGTGACTATTGTCCATGTAATGTCCACTTTATTTTTATGTATGTGTGGCTGATTGCAACCATTTGATCACACAACGAGTGTCTTCTTGTGGGCTTTGGTCACATAAAATTATGTCAAATGTGGCATTAGTTGTTAAAAAGTGTGACCATATGCTCTTTTAAGGGAGGTAAACTTGTATTCTGGGTGACTATTGTCCATGCAATGACCACTTTATTTTAAAGTATGTGTGGCTTATTGCAACCATTTGGTCACACAACGAGTGTCTTCTTGTGGGCTTTGGTAACATAAAATTATGCCAAATGTGGCCGTAGGTGTTAAAAAGTCTGACCATATGCTCTTTATAGTGAAGTAAACTTGTATTTTCTGTGACTATTGTCCATGCAATGTCCACTTTATTTTTATGTATGTGTGGCTGATTGCAACCATTTGGTCACACAACGAGTGTCTTCTTGAGGGCTTTGGTCGCATAAAATTATGCCAGATGTGGCCTCAGGTGTTAAAAAGTGTAACCATATGCTCTTTTTAGTGAGGTAAACTTGTATTTTGTGTGACTATTGTCCATGCAATGTCCACTTTATTTTTATGTATGTGTGGCTGATTGCAACCATTTGATCACACAACGAGTGTCTTCTTGTGGGCTTTGGTCACATAAAATTATGTCAAATGTGGCATTAGTTGTTAAAAAGTGTGACCATATGCTCTTTTAAGGGAGGTAAACTTGTATTCTGGGTGACTATTGTCCATGCAATGACCACTTTATTTTAAAGTATGTGTGGCTTATTGCAACCATTTGGTCACACATCGAGTGTCTTCTTGTGGGCTTTGGTAACATAAAATTATGCCAAATGTGGCCGTAGGTGTTAAAAAGTCTGACCATGTGCTCTTTATAGTGAAGTAAACTTGTATTTTCTGTGACTATTGTCCATGCAATGTCCACTATATTTTTATGTATGTGTGGATAATTGCAACCATTTGGTCAGATAACGAGTGTCTTGTTGAGGGCTTTGGTCTAATAAAATTATGCCAAATGTTGCCGTAGGTGTTAAAAAGTCTGACCATATGCTCTTTTTAGTGAAGTAAACTTGTATTTTCTGTGACTATTGTCCATGCAATGTCCACTTTATTTTTATGTATGTGTGGCTGATTGCAACCATTTGATCACACAACGAGTGTCTTCTTGTGGGCTTTGGTCACATAAAATTATGTCAAATGTGGCATTAGTTGTTAAAAAGTGTGACCATATGCTCTTTTAAGGGAGGTAAACTTGTATTCTGGGTGACTATTGTCCATGCAATGACCACTTTATTTTAAAGTATGTGTGGCTTATTGCAACCATTTGGTCACACAACGAGTGTCTTCTTGTGGGCTTTGGAAACATAAAATTATGCCAAATGTGGCCGTAGGCGTTAAAAAGTCTGACCATGTGCTCTTTATAGTGAAGTAAACTTGTATTTTCTGTGACTATTGTCCATGCAATGTCCACTTTATTTTTATGTATGTGTGGATAATTGCAACCATTTGGTCACATAACGAGTGTCTTGTTGAGGTCTTTGGTCTAATAAACTTATGCCAAATGTGGCCGTAGCTGTTAAATAGTCTGACCATATGCTCTTTATAGTGAAGTAAACTTGTATTTTCTGTGACTATTGTCCATGCAATGTCCCCTTTATTTTTATGTATGTGTGGCTGATTGCAACCATTTGGTCACACAACGAGTGTCTTCTTGAGGGCTTTGGTCGCATAAAATTATGCCAGATGTGGCCTCAGGTGTTAAAAAGTGTAACCATATGCTCTTTTAAGTGAGGTCAACTTTTATTTTGTGTGACTATTGTCCATGCAATGTCCACTTTATTTTTATGTATGTGTGGCTGATTGCAACCATTTGATCACACAACGAGTGTCTTCTTGTGGGCTTTGGTCACATAAAATTATGTCAAATGTGGCATTAGTTGTTAAAAAGTGTGACCATATGCTCTTTTAAGGGAGGTAAACTTGTATTCTGGGTGACTATTGTCCATGCAATGACCACTTTATTTTAAAGTATGTGTGGCTTATTGCTACCATTTGGTCACACAACGAGTGTCTTCTTGTGGGCTTTGGTAACATAAAATTATGCCAAATGTGGCCGTAGGTGTTAAAAAGTCTGACCATATGATCTTTATAGTGAAGTAAACTTGTATTTTCTGTGACTATTGTCCATGCAATGTCCCCTTTATTTTTATGTATGTGTGGCTGATTGCAACCATTTGGTCACACAACGAGTGTCTTCTTGAGGGCTTTGGTCGCATAAAATTATGCCAGATGTGGCCTCAGGTGTTATGCTCTTTTAAGTGAGGTAAACTTTTATTTTGTGTGACTATTGTCCACGTAATGTCCACTTTATTTTTATGTATGTGTGGCCGATTGCAACCATTTGGTCACATAACGAGTGTCTTCTTGTGGGCTTTGGTCTAATAAAATTATGCCAATTGTGGTCGTAGGTGTTAAAATGTGTGACCATATGCTCTTTTAAGTGAAGTAAACTTGTATTTTGTGTGACTATTGTACATGCAATGTCAACTTTATTTTTATGTATGTGTGGCTGATTGCAACCATTTGGTCACAGAACGAGTGTCTTCTTGTGGGCTTTGGTCACATAAAATTATGTCAAATGTAGCATTAGTTGTTAAAAAGTGTGACCATATGCTCTTTTAAGTGAGGTAAACTTGTATTCTGGGTGACTATTGTCCAAGCAATGACCAATTTATTTTTAAGTATGTGTGGCTTATTGCAACCATTTGGTCACACAACGAGTGTCTTCTTGTGGGCTTTGGCAACATAAAATTATGCCAAATGTGGTCGTAGGTGTTAAAAAGTCTGACCATATGCTCTTTTTAGTGAAGTAAACTTGTATTTTCTGTGACTATTGTCCATATAATGTCCACTTTATTTTTATGTATGTGTGGCTGATTGCAACCATTTGGTCACAGAACAAGTGTCTTCTAGTGGGCTTTGGTTACATAAAATTATGTCAAATGTGGCATTAGTTGTTAAAAAGTGTGACCATATGCTCTTTAAAGTAAGGTAAACTTGTATTCTGGGTGACTATTGTCCATGCAATGACCACTTTATTTTTATGTATGTGTGTCTTATTGCAAGCATTTGGTCACACAACGAGTGTCTTCTTGTGGGCTTTGGCAACATAAAATTATGCCAAATGTGGTCGTAGGTGTTAAAAAGTCTGACCATATGCTCTTTTTAGTGAAGTAAACTTGTATTTTCTGTGACTATTGTCCATCTAATGTCCACTTTATTTTTATGTATGTGTGGCTGATTGCAACCATTTGGTCACATAACGAGTGTCTTGTTGAGGGCTTTGGTCTAATAAAATTATGCCAAATGTGGCCGTAGGTGTTAAAAAGTCTGACCATATGCTCTTTTTAGTGAAGTAAACTTGTATTTTCTGTGACTATTGTCCATCTAATGTCCACTTTATTTTTATGTATGTGTGGCTGATTGCAACCATTTGATCACACAACGAGTGTCTTCTTGTGGGCTTTGGTCACATAAAATTATGTCAAACGTTGCATTAGTTGTTAAAAAGTGTGACCATATGCTCTTTTAAGGGAGGTAAACTTGTATTCTGGGTGACTATTGTCCATGCAATGACCACTTTATTTTAAAGTATGTGTGGCTTATTGCAACCATTTGGTCACACAACGAGTGTCTTCTAGTGGGCTTTGGTAACATAAAATTATGCCAAATGTGGCCGTAGGTGTTAAAAAGTCTGACCATATGATCTTGATAGTGAAGTAAACTTGTATTTTCTGTGATATTGTCCATGCAATGTCCCCTTTATGTTTATGTATGTGTGGCTGATTGCAACCATTTGGTCACACAATGAGTGTCTTCTTGAGGGCTTTGGTCGCATAAAATTATGCCAGATGTGGCCTCAGGTGTTAAATAGTGTAAACATATGCTCTTTTAAGTGAGGTAAACTTTTATTTTGTGTGACTATTGTCCACGTAATGTCCACTTTATTTTTATGTATGTGTGGCCGATTGCAACCATTTGGTCACATAACGAGTGTCTTCTTGTGGGCTTTGGTCTAATAAAATTATGCCAATTGTGGTCGTAGGTGTTAAAATGTGTGACCATATGCTCTTTTAAGTGAAGTAAACTTGTATTTTGTGTGACTATTGTACATGCAATGTCCACTTTATTTTTATGTATGTGTGGCTGATTGCAACCATTTGGTCACAGAACGAGTGTCTTCTTGTGGGCTTTGGTCACATAAAATTATGTCAAATGTGGCATTAGTTGTTAAAAAGTGTGACCATATGCTCTTTTAAGTGAGGTAAACTTGTATACTGGGTGACTATTGTCCAAGCAATGACCACTTTATTTTTAAGTATGTGTGGCTTATTGCAACCATTTGGTCACACAATGAGTGTCTTCTTGTGGGCTTTGGCAACATAAAATTATGCCAAATGTGGCCGTAGGTGTTAAAAAGTCTGACCATATGCTCTTTTTAGTGAAGTAAACTTGTATTTTCTGTGACTATTGTCCATCTAATGTCCACTTTATTTTTATGTATGTGTGGCTGATTGCAACCATTTGCTCATATAATGAGTGTCTTGTTGAGGGCTTTGGTCTAATAAAATTATGCCAAATGTGGCCGTAGGTGTTAAAAAGTCTGACCATATGCTCTTTTTAGTGAAGTAAACTTGTATTTTCTGTGACTATTGTCCATGCAATGTCCACTTTATTTTTATGTATGTGTGGCTGATTGCAACCATTTGATCACACAACGAGTGTCTTCTTGTGGGCTTTGGTCACATAAAATTATGTCAAATGGGGCATTAGTTGTTAAAAAGTGTGACCATATGTTCTTTTAAGGGAGGTAAACTTCTATTCTGGGTGACTATTGTCCATGCAATGACCACTTTATTTTAAAGTATGTGAGGCTTACTGCAACCATTTGGTCACATAACGAATGTCTTCTTGTGGGCTTTGGTAACATAAAATTATGCCAAATGTGGCCGTAGGTGTTAAAAAGTCTGACCATATGATCTTTATAGTGAAGTAAACTTGTATTTTCTGTGACTATTGTCCATGCAATGTCCCCTTTATTTTTATGTATGTGTGGCTGATTGCAACCATTTGGTCACACAACGAGTGTCTTCTTGAGGGCTTTGGTCGCATAAAATTATGCCAGATGTGGCCTCAGGTGTTAAAAAGTGTAACCATATGCTCTTTTAAGTGAGGTAAACCTTTATTTTGTGTGACTATTGTCCACGTAATGTCCACTTTATTTTTATGTATGTGTGGCCCATTGCAACCATTTGGTCACATAACGAGTGTCTTCTTGTGGGCTTTGGTCTAATAAAATTATGCCAAATGTGGCCGTAGGTGTTAAAATGTCAGACCATTTGCTCTTTATAGTGAAGTAAACTTGTATTTTGTGTGACTATTGTACATGCAATGTCCACTTTATTTTTATGTATGTGTGGCTGATTGCAACCATTTGGTCACACAACGAGTGTCTTCTTGAGGGCTTTGGTCGCATAAAATTATGCCAGATGTGGCCTCAGGTGTTAAAAAGTGTAAACATATGCTCTTTTAAGTGAGGTAAACTTTTATTTTGTGTGACTATTGATCACATAACGAGTGTCTTCTTGTGGGCTTTGGTCTAATAAAATTATGCCAATTGTGGTCGTAGGTGTTAAAATGTGTGACCATATGCTCTTTAAAGTGAAGTAAACTTGTATTTTGTGTGACTATTGTACATGCAATGTCCACTTTATTTTTATGTATGTGTGGCTGATTGCAACCATTTGGTCACAGAACGAGTGTCTTCTTGTGGGCTTTGGTCACATAAAATTATGTCAAATGTGGTATTAGTTGTTAAAAAGTGTGACCATATGCACTTTTAAGTGAGGTAAACTTGTATACTGGGTGACTATTGTCCAAGCAATGACCACTTTATTTTTAAGTATGTGTGGCTTATTGCAACCATTTGGTCACACAACGAGTGTCTTCTTGTGGGCTTTGGCAACATAAAATTATGCCAAATGTGGCCGTAGGTGTTGAAAAGTCTGACCATATGCTCTTTTTAGTGAAGTAAACTTGTATTTTCTGTGACTATTGTCCATCTAATGTCCACTTTATTTTTATGTATGTGTGGCTGATTGCAACCATTTGGTCACATAACGAGTGTCTTGTTGAGGGCTTTGGTCTAATAAAATTATGCCAAATGTGGCCGTAGGTGTTAAAAAGTCTGACCATATGCTCTTTTTAGTGAAGTAAACTTGTATTTTCTGTGACTATTGTCCATGCAATGTCCACTTTATTTTTATGTATGTGTGGCTGATTGCAACCATTTGATCACACAACGAGTGTCTTCTTGTGGGCTTTGGTCACATAAATTTATGTCAAATGTGGCTTTAGTTGTTAAAAAGTGTGACCATATGCTCTTTTAAGTGAGGTAAACTTGTATACTGGGTGACTATTGTCCAAGCAATGACCACTTTATTTTTAAGTATGTGTGGCTTATTGCAACCATTTGGTCACACAATGAGTGTCTTCTTGTGGGCTTTGGCAACATAAAATTATGCCAAATGTGGCCGTAGGTGTTAAAAAGTCTGACCATATGCTCTTTTTAGTGAAGTAAACTTGTATTTTCTGTGACTATTGTCCATCTAATGTCCACTTTATTTTTATGTATGTGTGGCTGATTGCAACCATTTGGTCAGACAACGAGTGTCTTCTTGAGGGCTTTGGTCGCATAAAATTATGCCAGATGTGGCCTCAGGTGTTAAAAAGTGTAACCATATGCTCTTTTAAGTGAGGTAAACCTTTATTTTGTGTGACTATTGTCCACGTAATGTCCACTTTATTTTTATGTATGTGTGGCCGATTGCAACCATTTGGTCACATAACGAGTGTCTTCTTGTGGGCTTTGGTCTAATAAAATTATGCCAAATGTGGCCGTAGGTGTTTAAAAGTCTGACCATATGCTCTTTTAGTGAAGTAAACTGATATTTATCTGGGACTATTGTCCATCTATGTCCACTATTAAATTTTTATGTATGTGGGCTATCTGCAACCATTGGTCACATAACAGTGTCTTGTTGAGGGCTTTTGGTCAATAAAATTATGCCAATGTGGCAGTAGTGTTAAAAAGTCGACAATATGCTCTTTTTTAGTGAAGTAACTTTTATTTTTCCTGTGACTATGTCCATCGAATGCACTTTATGTTTATGTATGTGGGCTGATGGCAACCTTTGATCACACAACGAGGGTCTGCTGTCGTCTTGTGGGCTGTGTCACATAAAAGAATGTCAAACGTTGCATTAGTTGTTAAAAAGTGTGACCATAGTAATGCTCTTTTAAGGAGTCAACTTGTATTCTGGGTGACATATTGTCCAATGCAATGACCACTTTTATTTTAAAGTATGTGTGGCTTAAATTGCAAACCAATTTGGTCCGACACCGAGTAGTCCCTTCGCGGGGCTTTGGTAACATACAATTTGCCATGTGGCCGTAGGTGTTTAAAAAGTCTGACCATATGATCTGATGAGTGAGTAACGTTTTTTCTGTGATATTGTCCATGGCAAATGGTCCCTTATGGGTTATTATGTGTGGCTTGATTGCAACATTTGGTCACACAATGAAGTGTCTTCTTTGAGGGCTTTGGTCGCATAAAATTATGCCAGATGTGGCTCAGGTGTTAAATAGTTAAAAAACATAGGGCTCTTTTAAGTGAGTAACATTTTATGTGTGTGACTAGTGTCCACGTAATGTCCAACTTTCTTTTAGGATCTGTGTGGGCCGATTGCAACCATTTGGTCACATAAACGAGTGTCTTCGTGTGGGCTATTTGGGCTATAAAATTATGCACAATTGTGGTCGTATGTGTTAAATTATGTGACCATCGGCTCTTTTAAGTGAAGTAAACTTGGTATTTTGTGGGACATTGTACATGCAATGTCCACTTAATTTTTATGGTATGTGTGGCTGATTGCAACCATTGGTCACGAACGAGGTCTCTTGTGGGCTTTTGTTCACATAAATTATGTCAAATGTGGACATTAGTTGTTAAAAAGTTGTGACCATATGCTCTTTTAAGTGAGGTAAACTTGTATACTGGGTGACTTATTGTCCAAGCAATGACCACTCTTATTTTTAAGTATGTGTGGCTTATTGCACATGTTGTCACACAATAGTGCTTCTTGTGGTCTTATGCACCATAAAAGTATTGGCCAAAATGTGGCCGGATGTGTAAAAGTCTGACCATATGCCTCTATTTTAGTGAAGTAAACTTGTATTTTCTGTGACTATTGTCCATCTAATGTCCACACTTTATTTTTATGGTTGGTGTCTGATTGCAACCATTTGCGCTATAATGGTGTCTGTTGAGGCTTTGGTCTAAAAATTATGCCAAATGTGGCCGTATGGTGTTTAAAAGTCCCCTTTTGACATAGCGCTTTTTATGAAGTAAACTTGTATTTTCTTTGACTATTGATCCAGAAGCATGTCCACTTTATTTTATTTAATGTGTGGCTGATTGCAACCATTTATCACAAACTAGTGTCGTCTTGTGGGCTTTGGTCACATAAAATTAGGTCAATGGGGGCATTAGTTGTTTAAAAAAGTGTGACCATATGTTCGTTTAAGGGAGGTTAAACTTCTATTCTGGGTGACTATGTCCATATGCAATGACCACTTTATTTTAAAGTATGTGAGGCGTACATGCAACCATTTGGTCCACACTAACGAATTTCTTCTTGTGGCTTTGGTAACAATAAAATTTGCCAAATGTGGCCGTAGGTGTTAAAAAGTCCTGACCATAATATCTTTATATGAAGTAACTTGGATTTTCTGTGACAGTGTCCATGCAATGGTCCCCATTATTTTTAATGTAGTTGGCTGATTGCAACCAGTTGGTCCACAACGAGTGTCTTCTTGAGGGCTTTGGTCGCAGAAATTATGGCCAGATGTGGCTCATGTGTTTAAAAAGTGGAACCTAGGCCTTTTAAGTGAGGTAAACCTTTAGGTTTGTGGCTATTGGTCCACAGTAATGGCCACTTATGGTTATGTATGTGTGGCCCATTGCAACCATTTGGTCATCATAACGAGTGTCTTCTTGTGGGCTTTTGGTCGAAAATAAAATTAAATGCAAATGTGCCAGTATTGTTAAAAATGTCCAGACCATGTTGCCTTATAGTGAAGTAACCTTGTATTTTGTGTGGACTATTGTACATGCAAGGTCCACTTTATTTTTAGGTATGTTGGCTGATTGCAACCATTGGTCACACAACGAGTGTCTTCTTTGAGGCTTTTGGTCGCAATAAATTATGGCAGATGTGGCCTCATGGTGTTAAAAAGTGTAAACATATGCTCTTTAAGTGAGGTAACGTTTATTTTGTGTGAACTATTGAGCACGTAACGAGTGTCTCTGTGGCTTTGTCTAAATAAAATTGAGCCAATGTGGTCGGAGGTGTTAAATGTGTGACCCTCTGCTACTTTAAGTGAAGTAAACTTGTATTTTGTGTGACTATTGTAACGGCAATGTCCATTTATTTTTATGTAATGTGTGGCGGATTGCAAACCAGTTGGGTCCGAGACGAGTGTCCTTCTTGTTGGGCTTTGGTCACATCAAATGATTCAAATGTGGTATTAGGTATTGTTAAAAAGTGTGACCATAATGCACTTTTAAGTGCGGTAAACGTGTCCATGGGTGTGACTATGGTCCAACAATGACCACTTTATTTTTAAGTATGTGTGGCCTTATTGCACCATTTGGTCAACACAACGAGTGTCTTCTTGTGGGCTTGGCACATAAAATTATGCCAAATGTGGCCGTGGGGTTTGAAAAGTCGGACCATATGCTCTTTTTAGTGAAGTAAACTTGTATTTTTCCTGTGACTATTTTTCCTCTAAAAATGTCACTTTAAATTTTTGTATGTGTGGCTGAGTGCAAACAGGTTGGTCACATAAACGAGTGTTCTTGTTTGAGGGCTGTTGTCTAAATAAAATTGAAGGCCAAATGTGGCCGTAGTGTTAAAAAGTCTGACCCATATGCTCTTTTTAGTGAATAAACTTGTAGTTTCTGTGACTATTGTCCATGCAATGTCCACTTTTATTTTTAGGGATGTGTGGCTGATTGAAACCAGTTGATCCACCAACGAGTGATCTTCCGTTGGGCTTTGGTCACAGAAAATTATGGTCAAATTGGCTTTTGTGGTTAAAAAGTGTGACCATATGCTCTTTTAAGTTGAGGTAAACTTGTACTGGGTGACTATTGTCCAAGGCATGACCACTTTATTTTTAAGTATGTGTGGCGTATTGGGCAACCATTTGGTCACACAGAGTGTCTTCTTGTGGGCTTTTGGCAACAAAAATTAATGCCAAATGTGGCCCCCGTAGGTGTTAAAAATTCTGACCATTGCCTCTTTTTAGTGAGTAAACTGTATTTTTCTGTGACTATTGTCCATCTAATGTCACTTTATTTTATGTATGTGTGGCTGATTTGGCAACAATTTGCTCATATAATGAGTGTCTTGTTGAGGGCTTGGTCTAAATAAATTATGCCAAATGTGGCCGTAGGTGTTAAAAAGGCGGACCATATGCTCTTTTGAGGGAAGTAAACTTGTATTTTCTGTGACTATTGTCCAGGCATGTCCACTTTATTTTTAATGTAATGTGTGGCGTGATTGGCAACCATTTGATCACACAACGAGTGGTCTTCCTGTGGGCTTTGGTCACATAAAATTAATGAAATTATGTCAGATGGGGCTTAGTGTTAAAAGTGTGACCATATCTCTTTTAAAAAGGGAGGTAAAACTTCTATTCTGGGCGAATAATTTGTCCCATGCAAATAGACGAATTTATTTTAAAGTATGTGAGGCTTTATTTCACCATTTGGTCCCTAACGAGTCTTCTTGTGGGCTTTGGTAACATAAAAAAATTATGCCAAATGTGGCCGTAGTGTTAAAAACAGTCTGACCATATGATCTTTATAGTGGAAGTAAACTTGGATTTTCTGTGACTATTGTCCCATGCAAGGTCCCCTTTATTGTTATGTATGTGTGGCGCGGATTGCCAACAGTTGGTCACACAAACTAGTGTCTTCTTAGGGCTTTGGGTCGGCATAAAAAAGTATGCAGATTGTGGCCTCAGGGTGTTAAAAAAAAGTGTAACATATGCTCTTTTAGAAGAAGTGAGGTAAACCTTTATTTTTGTGTGACTATTGTCCACGTAATGTCCACATTTATTTTTATTGTATGTGTGGCCCATTGCAACCATGTTGGTCACATAACTAGTGTCTTCTTGTGGGCTTTGGTCTAATAAAAGTATGCCAAATGTGGCCGTAGGTGTTTAAATGTCCGAAGCCATTTGCTTCGTTATAGTGAAGAAACTTGTATTGTGTGTGAACTATTAGTACATTCAGTCCACTTTATTTTTAATGTATTGTTGGCTGATTGCAACCATTTGGTCCCACAACGAAGTGATCTGTCTTGAGGGCTTTGGGTCACGCCTAAAATAGGCCAGATTGGCCTACGGTGTTAAAAAGTGTAAAAACATATGCTCTTTTGAAAGTGGGTAAAACGTTTATTTTGTGGGCGATTGATCACATAACGAGTGTCTTCTTCTGGTGGGCTTATGGTCTAATAAAATTAATGCCAATTGTGGTCGTAGGTGTTAAATGGGGCCATATGCTCTTTAACGTGAGTAAACTTGTATATTTTGTGTGACTATTGTACATGCAGTGTACAATTTAGTTTTATGTTATGTGTGGCTGATTGCAACCATTTGGTTCACACAGAACGAATGTCTTCTTGTGGGCTTTCGGGTCACATAAAATTATGTCAAATGTGGGTATTAGTTGTTACAAAGTGGGAAACCCATCTTCACGTTTCGTGCGCGTAAACTTGTATCACTGGGTTGACTATTGGCCAGCAATGACCACTTATGTTTAAGTAAATGTGTGGCTTATTGCAACCATTGGGTCACACCCACCGAGTTCTTCTTGTGGGCTTTGGCAACATAAAATTACTGCCAATAGTGGCCGTAGGTGTGGAAACGATCTGACCATCTGCCTCTTTTTTCGGGATCTCCCCTTGTATTTTCTGTGACTTATTGTGGTCCAATCCTAATGTCCACTTAAGTTGTGATTATGTGGGGGCTGATTTGCACCATTTGGTCACCTAACGAGTGTCTTGTTGAGGGCTTTGGTCTAATAAAATTAATGCCAAATGTGGCCGTAAGGTGTTAGAAAGATAGCTGACCATAGCCTTGTGTAGTGAAGTAAACTTGTATTTGTTTCTTTCTTGTGATATTGTCCATGCACATGTCCACTTTATTTTTATGTAATGTGTGGCTGATTGCAACCATTTGATCCACAACGAGTGTCGTCTTGTGGGCTGTGGTCCTTAATAATGTCAAATGTTGGCTTTAGTTGTTAAAAAAGTGTACCATAAGGCTCTTTTAACCCAACACAGGAGCGGTACACCTGATCTATTCTCTGTTGACTAATTCTTCTCCCTTGCCCATCCCCTTTCTTATCTTAAATTCCCAGTCATGTGCGCGAGGAGCCGATCGTGACCCACACCCGCCCCCACTTTTGGTCCCAAGCCCCCAACAATACATTTCTTCTGGGTGGGCTTTGGGTACATACATTATGCCAAATGTGGCCGTAGGTGTTAAAACGTCCTGACCATAGGTGGCTTTATAGTGGAAGTAAACTTGTAGGTTTTGTTACTCTTGTCCTGCAATGGCCCCGTTATTTTTGGTATGTGTGGCGATTGCAACCATTTGTTCAGTACAACGAAGTGTCGTCTTGAGGGCTTTGGTCGCATAAAATTATGCCAGAGTGGCCTCAGGTGTTAAAAAGTGTAATCCATATGCCTTTTAAGTGAGGTAACCTTGATTTTGTGTGACTATTGTCCACGTAATGTCCACTATTATTTTTATGTATGGTGTGGAGCCGAGGGCACCATTTGGGTCACATTAACGAGGTGGCTTTCTTGTGGGCTTGGGTCTATAAATATCCAATTGTGTTCGTAGGAGTTTTAAAAGGTTGAGAAACAATGG
>JAANYP010006519.1:600000-805000 GCA_020465985.1 Centrapalus pauciflorus
TTTTCTCTGTGATTTGCAATTCGTTAAAGGATTTGCATTATGCAACATTTGGATTTGTCAGGATTTTGTCAATGAATCTACATTATCTTTTAGGAAAAATTTGCTAATATGAAAAATGCAAGCCAACTAGGATTTAAAAACCTAGGGGGGGGGGGGGGGGGGAGGCTGGGTTTATAAATAACAAAGAAGGAAAGGATTTAAGAAATCCTGGGATTTTAAATTCTTTCTGAAATCTGCGAACCATTCACAAGATTTTAAATGCAAATCCCAGTGAATCTCAGGATATTCACGAACCAAACGCTTCCAAATTTGTTCATTGGACAGTAATAAATTATCACTGAAACTAGCACACATTTCAAAATTGATTATTTTAGATAATTTGTCGGACACCTGTACAATCTTGACGCTACTAAATGGTTTTGATAATAATTTCCGAAAGGTTCAATGATCTCGAGAAGGTTTTATTAAGGAATTGTAGTCCAGTATCTAAATTAGAAACAAAATGACAATGTGTTGCTACATGTTGCATTTTACCCCGCTAAGTATGACATTTGAACTTTAAAATAATCTCTTTTGATTGAAGGGCGGAACCTCACTATGGATGGGCTGAGGTCATTGGTGACTCGACTCAATTGCTATCGATCCAACCTCAGGAGAGACCACCGGGCGTTTATCCATATCTCGACTTTGGATCATCTCCATCGTTGCCTCAAGACGATAATCCACAAGACGACATTCCACCAACAATGCCTCCGAGAAGTCAATAATGTATCAAGTATCACAGCGTAATCGATTTCTTGAACCATTTGTATAAGTTAGACTCTCATTTGTAATCGGTTGAGGTGATCGATCATGCCTCAATTCTTGCATGTAAATGTGTTCTATCAGCAATTTTGCTTCTTTAATTGTAGTTTTTTTTTTCCCCTTCAGACTGTGAAATAAACAATTTCAATTTTGTTTGCAAGACATCCTAAAATTAATTTACCTTTTCACCTTTTGTTTTCTCATGTTTATGTTGTTAGGACAACATACTTTGATCGTGAGAAAAAAAAAGGTTTATGTTTTTAGGAAAGCTTTTAGTTTACAAAATCTTATAACATAAATTCCATTTTGTTTATATTTAGCAAATGAGTTTATAGAAAGCATTAGGGGTATAATCAAGTCTAGTTGGGTATCACCAAGCTTGAACTCGAACTCAATAATAGATTAATAATACTGGAGCTCGCTCAAGTCTTATTTTTCAAACTCAAGCTCGATTCGGTTAAGTACTCAATACTATCAAGCTTGACTTAACTCGGCTTGAATATGTAATATTTACTATGTTAAAAGGTAAAATTTATTATTCTCAGCTCGACTCGAATATGCTTGGATCGACTTGGTTAGATGAATTTAATTTATACGGGAGTGATAGATATGTAATATTTATTATATTGAATGACAAAAATGTAAACTTATAAATTTTGACACGATTAAGCTTGTGAGCCTTTCGAGTCACTTATTTTGTAGCTCGTGCTCGCGTTAGGCTCGATTAATAACGAATCGATTTTGAGTTTTTTTTCGAGTCTATTTCGAATAGTTCACGAGTTGTCAAGTCTCATTTACACCCCCTAAAAAGCATGATTAGTACCCAATAACAGTTAGACATGTCATATTTCCTATCATAATTGATTACTGTACTTTATTATTGTTTTCTTTCTTATGAAAAATCAGGTGTTTGACTTACGAAATGAATATTGGAGGATTGGAATTTGCTTAGGGCTTTTAGTTCGTGAAATGAAATTTGAATGAACTAAAAGTTAAATCTAGTCTATTTGAAACTTTTGATGATAAAGATAAATAAATTTGTTAATCCTAACAACACATACTTGGATTAGATATCAATACATACAAGAATCATATTTTTTAACTTACATCATCAACCAAAACTTAGTTTACCGTTCACCAGCAAATAAAATAATAACTAAAATTTACATTCTAATTTCATTGAATAAATTATAATGTTTTTTTGAAATTTGGATTGCAAATTAATAAATAAAAACGTATAAAAATTTCATCAATCATGTAGTATGTTTGAAACATTTACACACTGAAATGATTTATGGGTTAACCACCGAAATAGCAATAGGTTTATATATTTTTATTTAAAATTTTTAAGAAAATTATCAATTATAGCAATGGTGAGTGGTGACCTGATAAACAGATAATCAGGTCAAAATTTATTATTATTAGTAATAAAATAAAAGGTTATTATTATTGTGTGTTGCTATTATTGTTAAAAAAATATAAACATTATTGTTATTTTTACACAAGTGATTCTTTTGAAAATAATTGTCGAGTGTTGACCAAAGGTCAAAATTTTAAATTTAGTGAGTCAAAAATGTAACGAAATAGATGGTTTAGGGACCATACTGTAATTTACGAAAAAACAATATTTTCGACTCGTGAGCGTGAGCGGGTTAACTTTTGGGCGTACGGTACAGCAGCGTATAATTATATCATCAGATTTTAGACTTTACAGTGCAAACTTTGGTTAATTGCCTCTTTCAGTCATCTGGAATAATAATAATTAAACGTAAGTTTTCTGCCCTGATTTTGTGTTTTCCTATGTGTTTTTCATGATTCAATTCTAGAACATTATCGTTTTCAAACTGTAATCTTGCTGTAATTTGTTGAATCGAACATATACCACTGTTCCAGGTTGGTACTTTCGAAATTGATTAGTAGTAGTTTGATGATTATGTTGAGTTCTTAGTAGGAATTCAGCTCGTATGTGTGAAACTGTGAAATCATCTTGAGATTTCGATTAGTGATAAACCCTAAAGTCCAAACCCTATTAATTAGCAGAAAGATTTTTTTACTTGTTAAGGTGGACTAATTTCCTCTTTTGAATGTGATATCCATAGTTCCTTGAGGAGAATTTGATAATTATGTTGCAAATATTGTAAGAAATGTACCCACATAAACCAGCGAAGCGGAAGACGAAATTTTTGTGGAGAAGAAGTAGGTATTATTTAAACATCTTAGCAAAGGGTTCTATTCTGGAGAAAAGGTGTTACGAAGTTGCTAGTGACATGATATGTGTTCATTTTCAACTTGCAACTTGTGTGTAACTACTATTGGTTATAATACATGTAACAATTTTATTTTATAGATGTCTTAAGATAAAGATGCAATATATTGTGGTTATTGCAACGTTCCGGTAGGAAATTGCCCCTCTGCCCGAATAGATAGTCGATGTTACAGAATATGGTTTTTAAATGTTGGTTTTGATCTAGAAGAACTTGTTGAGTGTGTCTTTGAACTTTTGACAAATAGTCAAATCCCATGAATAAGCCACATGCTTGGTCAGATCATGGGAACTTGTATCTGGAGCCTGGTACGGAGGAGTATAACATTTTCTATAGAATTTTGACAAATGATTACAAGCTTACTATAAATAATACAAACAAGAAAAAAAATGGAGTCGTATTTGGGTGACATTGATGCAATATATGCTTTCTTGAAGTGCAAGGTTTATCGTTAAATCACATTTATGGATATGGAAATGAAATAGTTTGACCACTTCTTGTAATCATATGTTATGACCTTCTTAGATGTATCGTGAGTTCAAGAAATGAATGAACTAAAGAAATTTGATGTTCAAACTCAGGGTGGTGCTATGTCGTTCACTGGGTATACATGAGCACACCCTGAAATAATTGTAGTGTAAAAAGAAACTTGATGTTGTTCATACCAGTTATTTCCCGTAATGGTAGTGCATACCCATTACCCAGGCTAAAAAATCCTAGGTCTACCACTGCCCAAACCCAAACTCCTAAATTAGGGTAATAAACATGGCGAGGAAGCAAGTGCTATAATCCATAATGGTGTATGTTAAATTGTTAATGAAACTATCTGTACCCTACCAAAAATGTAGGTTGGTGGCAATCTTGAGAGATGGCTACTGATGAAGAAGAAACGATAGAGCAAGCAGCAGCAGCTCGACGTGAGAGGTTAAGAGCATTGAAAGAAGCTCAAAAACTTCTTGAGAATCCCGAGGATGATGGAGCTGAAGCCAATGATAAACCTGAGGATGAAAATGGAGGCGATGATGATGAGAAGTGAGCATCCTTAATCCCTGTTCGTTTTTTTCCATTAATTTGTCAACCTGATGTTCATTTAGGTTGATAGAAGGCCTGCTAGAATATTTGAATTTTGAAGTACATGCTTTATCACTATGGAAACTGAGAGATTATCATACTCTAAATTGGTGTCTGGATATAATCACATATCTTTCCTCCATCTATGTTGCCTCCTTATAAACTATGTTGTTCCCTTGAGGCCTTGACTCTGCATATAAGAAAATGTTTGCACAATTCATGGTTTCCCAGAATTTCTAACTACTGTTCAATACTAAAAATCAACATACCTACATTGTGATGATTTATTTTTGACAATTCAATACATGGATGTGCCTTCTAGAAGCTGAAATGTGATGGGGGTTTTAGCTTTTTATATATAAATGGGATTTATTTTCAGTTTTCTATGGTATCTATAGTTGTGTAGAAACATCATTATATGAGTGAAATTTAAGTTAGAAACTTAGGTTGCGTTTAGTTAACGAAAACTAGTCATTTTTCAATTCCAGTTTTCAAGTTATAGTTTTTAGAAAAAAACAAGGGTTTCTATGAAAAGTGAAAACTTGTTTAGATGATGAAGTTTTAGTTTTAAGAAAAATAAGATTGGTGATTATAAAATAAAAAAAATAGTATAGGTGATGGAAAAGTAAGAGAGAGAAAGAGAGTATTATAAAGAAATAGGGTAGGTAGTAGAAAAGTAAGAGAGTAAATATGAAAAGTGATATTTTAAAAAGTGAAATGAAAATTTATGAAATTGTTGTTAAGTAAACAAGTTTTCATTTTTGTTGAAAAGTGAGATGGAAAATTTGAAAATTTTCGGGAACTAAACGCACCCTTAGAATCTTAAATACTGAAAATTTATGAGCAAGCGTCCATGGCTTGTGATTTGAATAAAAATTGCATTTCATCAGTTCTGTAGACAATATTGCAAAAGGGTTGGAAGCTGTTTGTATACGTCCAACTTCTTAACCCTCGTAGATGTACAAATCACTAGTCAAATATCATAAAATTGTTCATTGCAGTCAACTTGCTCATGAAGAAAGTTGACTATAAGTTTACTGTTTGCAGCAGATGGTTAATGGTTCTACCTTGTTATTCTCCTGTTTAATTGTGACTGACTCTAAAAAAAATGTGTGGGGTCAATACATTTACACACATCAAGGGATGATAAATGCTAACACACTGCTAAATGTCTGCAGTGATGTTAATGTGAAATTCCGAAATTACCTACCTCATGATAAGCAGCTTCAGGAGGGTAAACTTGCTCCACCAGAGTTACCAAAGTTTGAAGACCCTGTTGCTAGTGAACCTCCCGTTGAAGAGAAAAAAGAGGTAAGTTATGGCTTGTAATGTTTTTATGTACAATTTTTTTTTTCTTCTACAGAATCATGTTTTTTTCATCTTATATATGTATATCTGATTTTTTTTTTTCCAAATATTATTCAGGATCCATTTTTGAACATTGCTCCCAAAAAACCAAACTGGGATCTTAGAAGGGATGTACAGAAGAAACTTGATAAGCTTGAAAAGCGCACGCAGAAGGCAATCTTCCAACTTATGGGTATGCGAATCCATGCTATTTTTTTTTTCTATTGTTTTCTTTACCTGCCATATTGTTTGTCCTATACATTTATAGAAGAGCATAACTACAGCTCCCACCTCCATGTAACGTTAAGTAACACCGTCCAGCCAAAAGTAATCAACAAAGGCTTCTAAATGATCATATAAAACTTGGAGGAAAATATGTTGTATTATTATTCTTGCATAGGGAAGACGGAACTAAGTTTTTAGTATAAAAAAACTTACTGCTTCATTTTCCATTGATTCCTTCCTTTTATGGAATGAATTCAAGCACATGGTAATAATCTTTCTTTCTATAAGGCAAAGGTAAGAAGTAGGTGCCCCTTAAATAAGTTCTGCATCACGCGCTTCAAGTCATCGATGGTTGTAATTTTGACCATTTCTCTAACTTAGAAGACCACAAACGGAGTATATTAGACATTAACGGTTAAATTTTATAAAATGTGGCTGAATCAGTACTAGAAGTAAACTTATGTGGTTTTTCTTATAAAAAGAGGGTAAGACTTGATCAACGTTTGATGATGACATATAGTTTGAAAACAAATATTCCCCCCCCCCCAAAAAAAAAAAAAAAAAAAAAAAACCTGGTTACTGGGTTTTGCTTATCTGGCATAGGTAAATAATGATGTGGATGACTCTAAAAAAAATGTATAGGACAGAAATTATCATGACTAGCATGAAAAATTGGAAAAATAAAAGTTAGTCTTTTTCATTATAACATTGGTAACTCATTATGTTCTGCTTTTTGCATTATATTATTCCTGTAGCAAACTTAGAGTTGCATTTTTGGTATTGGAGTATCAGGTTAGGTAGGGTCAAAAGGTTGAGGTACCGCCAATCCCAACTGGCCCAATAGTTTCGTTGGTTTGCTTTTTCTAGCTAATATATCCATATACTGATATACATGCGAGAAAATGTTCAATAATACCTAAAAAAAACTTCGTTCTTCGGACGGATCAGACTATTTTTTTTTGCAAGCTCCTTGTTTGATGTGATGGTTTCTTCATGTGCAAAATTTTCTGAACTTCACCTCCTATTTCCTACATATATATTTTGCAGAGCAACAAGAAAAGGAAAAGCAGTTGGCTGAAGAAAATGGTAAAGATGACGATTCTGGAAACTAACTAACGGCTTCGCATGTATGAATCAAACAGCTTTCAGGTAGACAGTTGCCACCGAGCTTTATATTACAGTTATGGTACTCTAGTGTTTACTTATATAGAGAAAAAAACAAAAAAACTCCAAGGAGGATTTGTCAAAGGGAAAATCTGGAAGTATAATTGTCTGTATCTTTGCTCTTTAATCGACTTTCCCATGAATTTTGTCATAAATTTCACGTTTTGTGTCTCATTGCCTCACTGCTGAGCGTATGATCATTAGAGGGTTTACTTAGGGGGCGTTTAGTTTGCAGAATCTGGGGGAATTTGGTGGAAATGTCAAAGGGAAAATCTGGAAGTATAGGGGTGTGGAAATTGTGATAACTTTGCTCTTTAATCGACTTTCCCATGAATTTTGTCATAAATTTCACGTTTTGTGTCTCATTGCCTCACTAGCCGGTTCTGTCTTTGCTGAGCGTATGATCATTAGAGGGTTTACTTAGGGGGCGTTTGGTTTGCAGAATCTGGGGGAATTTGGTGGAAAAGGAATGTGAATTCCATTCCGAAGTTGTGTTTGGCTGACAGGAGGTCCAAAATTTTTTTTTTTTTGGGGGAAAACGTTCCAGCATGGGGGGAGTCCTTTTTCCTGGGACCGTCATGGAATTTGGCTAGGCATGGGTGTAGACTAGGGATGTGTGGAGTGACCGAAAAACCGAACCGAAATTGAAACCGAACCGGAACCAGAACCGATTTATAATATGCGGTTCGGTTATCGGTTCTTATAATCTTCAATTTTCGGTTATCAGTTATTCGGTTAATGGTTCTGCGGGTATCGGTTTTTTCGGGCATAGAACCGATAATTTGAAAAGCTCATAACATGCCAATCAAGAAACGATTTAAAAACCCACAATGTGAAAACTGAAAAGATTAGTAGTTGGAACAATATTTTAGGATGGTGAAACTACATAATTTATATAAAAACATCACGGTCGACACTTCTTTTATTCTATTTTTATGTTTTTTTTGTTTATATCTTGTTATAATAGATAGAATTATATCTGTTTTTTAATTCTTCGGTTTCAATCGGTTCCGACGGAACCGTTTACATCCTTGTGCAGACTTGGGCATAGTGGATGTTGCATTGAACTTTTTTCCATTCCGTTTCTTATGGATTCCTTGCGAACCAAACACGTTACAAATTTGAATTCATCCATTTTCCATTCATTCCAATTTTCAGTTAATTTCCTCAGAAAACATTCTGCGAACCAAACGTTTATCTTAGTTACGTGTGCTGGTTCTGTGGCTTGAGTTGTTTAGTGGGCCGAACCTAGTAGTAATCTGTACAACTAAATTCATAGATCCCATCAAACTTGCAATTAGAGCCATCATTTTTCTTAAAAATGTTAAAAACAAAAATGTATTATTACCCAATATTTTTGTCAAATGGGGTGGCGAGTTTGATGATGGTTTATTTTGAATTTATTTTCTAGATTTTAAATTAAAAGTAAATATAAACTCTAAAATTGACCATAGACGTAATGGCAGATCCTAGGTCTAAACGAGTAAGCCAAGTTTGAGCCCGTTTAAGATTGAGATCGGCTCGTTTAAATTTGGAGGGCTTGAGTTTGGCTCATGAATGGTTTTTGGGCTGGGATTCTCTAAGAACCATTAAAATTTTCTTCAAACTAAGAATCAATAGAAAAAAAATGACATACAAGCAAAACTATTAAATCAATGGTAAAATTTTGATCACTAAGTCAATATTAAAGTAAAAAAAAAAAGATGATTAAAGTGTGGTTAAAAAACATTTGAATTATTGGTTAAATATTATTTTGCATCAACGGTTTAAAGATATTTAATCAATAGGTTATTATTGGATTAAAAGTTTTTATGGTTCTTACATGTATATTTAAACCAACGATTCAATCTAATCATCATAATGCTATATTTTTATTATTGATTCAAAAAATTTGAACTGACGATTTAACAAAATGTTACTAAAAACAATAAAAAACCATTTTTTCTTGATCAAACCTAGATTGAAATGTTATATATCATATTTAAGACTAAAATATACATAATAAGTATAATCAATCAATCAAATTTAATTTGTAAACTCATGAATCCAACACGATGGTCGACTAATTCTCTTTTATGTATGAACAATAGTAAATGTTGATGTGTGTATTTATTGGTTTGTGGATTTCTATGGTATTTAGCGGTTTGTTTTTGGGGCCCAAAGACATACGACCAAATTTTGTTTTTAAAAATTGTACGAATTCTCTTTTACATTTATGTGAATGATCATTCACATAACTTTTAAAGACCTAAAAAGTGAAATTCATAATTCATGCGTGTAACGTTAATTTAAATATAATTATTAAAAAATCTAATTTTTAAAAGTGATATCTTCGGGTACACTCGATATCGAGTGATGCTTACTTGAACCTTATCACACACAAATATATAATAACAATAACAACAACAAAACAATAATAATAATGTTCGGCAGCGTACCTAGCAATATCCAACATACCCATCGTACAATCATTCACAAAAATTTTTAACATAGAAGTATATAAACTTATATCATAAAACTTTTCATCAAAACGATAATGTTTTTGTATATTAAGATTTAAAAAATGAATCACGTGAATGATCAGAACATTATGTAAACGACCAGATTATTTTACATTATTCATTAAAAACTTTTGTGAATGATCTAACAGTTCATATAATTTTCTTTTACCTTTTTACATATAAGTTTATGGTACTCTTGATAAATGTAAACATTTAATGTAACAACCTAACTTTCTATCAATCATGTAACGCTTGATTTTGATATAATAATGTAATTTTGTTATATTATTATGTTGCAAATATTAATTAAGTAAATATGATTTTAAATTATATTTATGATATAATTAAAATGAGTAAAACAAAAGAGATGTAAAATACAAAAATAGAAGTGGGTTAAATACAAATGAAGTATATAAACTAAATGATGATCATTTAAGATCATTATTACAATTAACTCTCTCTCTCTCTAATCTCTCACTAAAATCATACGGATCCTTCAAGATTATTATCAAGATTTCTCATTAAAGTAGCAATAATTGATGAATTGAAGCCAAAAAGAAGTTACAAACATCATCAAACATCATCAACCAAGAGAATTCAAGGTATTAATTTCTTAAATTCGATGTTCATATAATGTTTGGTTCGGTTTTGTGAGAAACCGAAACCAAGGTTTAAAATGATAAGATTGTTGTTGCATGTTCAAGATTTTAGTAGATTATGATAAACTTATGTTATTAGATGTTAAAGAAACAAAGATTCTGGGTTAGATCTTTCAAAATTTTTATGAAATCGGAAATTTGAAGAAAAAAAGATGTTCTTGACAAAAATGATCATTTTTGGATGATCTTGTTATATGTATGATGTTTTTGATCAATATAATTATATAAAATTACTCAAATAATGTTAATACATCAATATATTAAGTTGCATGTTGATTTAATTAAGTTTTGAGAATTTTTAAGAAAAATCCGTATGAACCTAATGAAGAACATCAAGAACAATTTCTGGAAAATATACTAAGTATGGGGTCCGAATTCGGGTAGGACCGAATTCGGATGGTGCCCATTTCGGACCTAAGCTTCGGTTCGGATAATATCTATTTCGGATGATTCTCTATTTCGGATGCTTTCAAAATTCGGATCTTAGCATTTCGGATCTAAATGATCCGAATTCGATACCTATATTAATCCCAATTCGGATAACACTAAATTCGATCCTATGTCCGAATTCGGATGATGCTTTGATCCGGATCCGGATGATCCGAATCCGGGCTCCCAATCCGGATGTATCCGAATCCGGATTGATCCGGATCCCATTATTACATTTTGATATTTTTAATTTAATAAATGATTTTATATATATATATATATATATATATATATATATATATATATATATATATATATATATATATATATATATATATAGCTCTTGAGAGGACTTATGGGAATTTAATGAAAGATTGACAAGTTATCAGATATCAGAATCAGATAAAATTAAAGATCTAATGACCAAAAGATGATGAAATTCCATGATAAAGATGATGATATTGACATGAGATTTATATAATATGACTCTGGACAGGTTCAGTTAATATCTGAACAAAGATTTAAAGACTTAAAGACTTAAAAGCGGGTCAGAGAATTGATTGACAGATTACAGATTGACAAAGACAAAATCCTGAGATAACTCAGGTGGCAGATTCATATATCTGTTTGACCAAGACCCAGACCAGTGAGTTATAGATATTCAGATTGAACATGCATAGATCCGGTTGAGATATATTGTTGCTGATAGATTTATTGATATTCACTTTATCAGCTGGAATGAGACCTGTGCACACCATGGATGGGTGTTGCCCAGTGGATCATGATAGCTATTTGATTATCTTTTCATATTGCATTTAATATTGCTTCAGACTTTGCTTTATGATTCATTGCTATCATGACTTCTAAGACATATGCTTACATCATTGATCAGACATTTGATAGATTGATTCAGCTTGACTAGCCCTTATGGTCTATTGTTCTAGACCCGGCTATTTCACCAGTTCTTATGAACTTGGTAATGACCTCCGATGTTCCGCCATATTGACTTACTGGTAGCTAGCCCAGTATGTGGCTGATCCCCACGATTTAAGCGTGAGTGTGGCTTGAACATCATCCGATTCTATGATTCTATATCTCAATCATGAGGGCTGTAGCGGTAGCCAAGACTTATCACGCTAAAATTAATGACTCCGCTTGACACGCATGTTGATATTGAAAATCTATAAACTCACTAAGCTTTGCTTACAGATGTTGCATTAATATTTTACAGGAAAAGCCAAAGGAAAATCACCTGCAGGACCTAGTACTTAGGTCATTCAAGATTCAAGTTTTGAAGATTTTCTAGACCACTACTCAACAAATCTTTCTGGTACTGATTGGAAGACAACAATTGTGGTGGTTCTGGGTAGATTTGATGTAATGTATGATATTATGATTAGATTAGATGTTACCCTTTTATAACTTTATTTTGAAATATGTAAACTTAATCCTAACCTTGTATGTACATGTAATTTTATTTTTCCGCAATTTAATTACCCTATCTTAGTATGGTTGATATCGTATTGCTATTTGTGGGACCTAGACTAGTGAGCACTGCCCCGGAAGGGGGTGGTCTTCACATTTAACATTGATATACTCATTACTATGAGAAAAAAATTGAAGGACAAAATAATTTTAGAAGTACATTCTCTATACGTGAAAATATTTTTTTTTTAAAACATGAATGTGTGTGTATAATGCAGCGCATCAGAAAGTACTACTCTTAAAAGTAATTTTTTTTTAAATTTTTTTCATAAACATGTTCTAATTAACATTACACAGATGATATTTAAAATTCACGCACATTCACACATCCTAAGTGCATGAAATCATGCATCACATAAATGCAATTTCACATATATGCAAAATTATGTAAGTGTATGTTCACATAATTTTTTAGGAGTTAGAAGATGTGAATGTATGTGAAATTTACATATGATCTTTATAATGTTTTTTAAAACATGTTTAAGAAAAAAATTTCAAAATTTTTTTTTTAAATGTAGTACCTTCTGGTACGCTGCATAATAAGTGTTACTTTCTCGAACTATATTCTATATATATAAAATATTCTAGCAGCATTTTATTGGTTAAGAATTGAATTCCCCATGGAGCTTGTCTTGTTGATGTCCCCCTCTTTTTATTCTATTTCGCTTGTATTTTGTACTTTCGGATTTATTCATTCTTCACCTTGATGTGACTACACAGTTGTTTATGTTTCTTCCCTAAGGTAGAAATGTATACCAACTTATTATATAATAACATTATATATATACACACACAGATAGAATCAGTACAAAACCTAAATTTGATTCGATGTTGAATTTTTAAATTGATAACGTTTATTCGATGTTGAATATATAAATTTTAGACGATTCAATGTCGAATATTTAGTGGTGAATATTCAATGTTGAATGTCCAGATTTTTTTAAAAAAATAAAATAAAATCATCAGTCACGTTTTAAAAAAGATAAAATTATTGTTATTATAGTATACTTTTTTTTGTTTTAAACATTTATAATTCTTATGTTATTTAATTTAAAGTTGCTTCTACAGTTTTGGACCAAATTTAGGTTATGCAATGATCCTGTTTGTACACATACAGTCACGTTCAAAAAAATTTCACACGAAATCTAGTGCACCCGAATTTATCACCCTTAAAAAATATTTTAAATTTTTTTTCATAACCATGTATAAATTAATGTTATACACATGATATATGAATTTCACATACATTCACATTTTCCATGTCGTAAAAAATTATGTGAATGTTTATGCACATTTATGTGAATGGATATCCATGTGAATTATCATTCACACAATTCACACGATTTTTTTTAACCATTCGCAAGATATATTTTTTGAAATTTGATATTGCTCCTTTCGATAAAAAGTCTTATAATGTTGTCTTATACACGTCTATGCAAAAAATATATATGTGAATGATCATTCACAACCGGGTACACTGGAATATCATATGTACGCTGATGAATCTGATTATATATATATATATATATATATATATATATATATATATATATATATATATATGTGTGTGTGTGTGTGTGTGTGTGTGTGTGTGTGTGTGTGGTGTGTGTGTTAAAGGCATATATACACCTCTATATATATAGAATATATATATATATATATATATATATATATATATATATATATATATATATGAAAAAAAATTACTTTCAAAATCTAGGGCACCTGAAAATACCACCATTAAATAATTTTAATTTTTTTATAATTATGTTTAAATTACTATTACACATATTATATGTGAATTTTACATACATTCACATTTTCTATGTTCTTAAAAATAATGTTAATTTTAATGAATATTTATATGAATGATCATTCACAACATTCATATGATCTTTTATTACTATTCTTAAGATTTATTTTTCGAATATAATCTATGGTTCTTTTGATGAAAATTTTTGTAATGTTAACTATATATGTTTATGTAAAAAAATATGTGAATTATCATTCACAATAGGATACGATGAAATTTAATGGGTACGTTACCAAACTTGATTATACACACACACCCATTCTCAATGAATAATCACCTAAACTTGTATAGTTAGATAAAATCTTCAATACTTGACGATTCTAAGAAGTTGAAACTGACATATCATGGATCGATATTATAAATTAAATTAAACTAGTTTATAACCCACGTATTACGTGGATATTTTTAATTAAATTTATTTATATAAAATGTATATGAGTAAAATAAAAACATATAAAAATAATAATTGTGTTTATTTTTTATTATTTACAGATTAAAAAATAGGATATATTTATCTTTTTTTTTAAAATATTAAATTGTATTTATCTTTTATTTTTTATAAGTTGTAATTATCTTTTTAGTGAACGTAGAGGTGACACGTGACATTTGATGTTTTCTTTTATTATACATAATAATAATAATTTTCACAACTAATTCAAAATTTTACATTTGAATCTAATTATGATTATTATGGATAATAATGATAGATATTTATTTTAGGTAAACATTAAATTTTTAAATGTTACAAAATCTAATTTATTACTGATTAATTAATGAAAAAAATAAAGTCAAAATTTAATACAATTAAGTTAAGGTGTTAAATTTGGAAAAAGAGGTGGAAAAATAAAAATTTTCTTTTATTGTAGAAGTGACATATGACATGAATTGTTTTGTTTTATTATATATATAGGTTAATCAACTCATGTATTACATGAGTTGATTTAGAAAATACATAGTTTTTTTTATATTTTAATAAATATATATATAATTTATATATAATTAAAATAAAAAATATTGAAAGCTAGTTAAATTAAAGATAAAAAAATACTTAGTTGTTTGATATTAAATAAAAATATTATTATATTGTATTATTAAAAACAGATAATATGTTTTGCAAAAAGTATTTCTTTTAAGTTTTATTAACTTCAAATATGAAATATCAATGTAAGTTAAGTTAGTAAATTTGGAAAATGTTTTTTAATTTTTAGGTAAATATTAATTTAATATTAATTCATTAATGAAAAAGTTAAAATCAAAATTTAATGTAATTAAGTTAAGTTAGTAAATTTGGAAAATGAATTAAAAAAAGGCATATGTATAATTATTGATTTTAATTAAGGGTATAAGAGACATTTCCTAAATAATTATGAGTTGTCATTAATCTGAACCATTGATTTATTTCCATCCAATGGTCCAGAAACTCCAAGTGGTTTTCATATTTTATATAGGATTGATTATATATGCTATTTTGCTTAAATTGATTGACATAACTGACTAATTTAGAGAAATTAATGAATTAGGTTAAATAACTTGATAATATTGGATGATATAATTATTATTAAGGGTTTAATATGCAAAAAACTCAATATGTTTTCATATTTTTTGCGATTTAGTCTTTCTGTGTTATTTTTTCCTAGTAAAGTCTTCGTCCTTGAGTTATTGTTTTCAATCCGGTTTTCGAAAAAGTTTTGTTTTTTTTCATAATCAACCCTGATTTTTTCCACAAAAAACCAACATGTTTTCACTATTTACCTTCGAAAAGTCCATAAACTTGAAGACTTTTAAAAAAAATAAAGAAGAATTCCAAAAATCACAAACAAATATATTTACTTAAGGATTTTATTGGTGAAAAATAACGCGGAGGGACTAAACCGCAAAAACGTGAAAAACATGTTTGTTTTTTCATATTAAACTCTATTATTAATTGTATTAAAAGGTAACATATTTATGTGTGATTTTTTTATAAGTAACAAGTTAAGTTTGTCCATACGAAAATGTAATGTATTATTATAAAGTTGTAGAAAATGAATTTCTTCTCTTTCATGAGACTTTTCTATTATAAAAGATGATTAATTTTGTCCCTTTTTAATAGTTCAAAAATGCAAGTAAATTTTCATTGATGAAAAATTAAATTCATAAACTGAAATAAAATTAAGAACTCATAAGGACATATATTTTATGTAATTAACTCATATAAATATAACAGAAAAGTTTTTGTTGAAAGGCATTTTTCTATCTTAATTTTTTATTATTGCTTGTATACTTTTTTAAAAAGTGACAATCATAAATCGATATTTTGTAATTAACTAATTATATCATACATTTAATTGATATAAAAAAAAAGCAAAAAGAAAAAAAAAATCATGCATCAATTATGTTGTGTTTTTGTTATTTCCAAAAATAAGTCCTAAAGTCATGTTTGCCTAACTTTTTAGTATCCTAAAGTCATCCAATTTTCTAGGTTGGTCTAGTAGTCTATATATTGGTTTCAATTAAAAGTTTAGGTTTACCATTTTTTAAAATTTTAAAATTTGGTTTTTTTTTTTTAATTCAAAATTGTGTTTGATAGATAAGCTATTTAGTGGTTATTAGAAAGATAAGATCTTTTGATAAAAAACTATGTTAAATAACTTTAAAAAAATAGATATAATTGTGACTAGGAATGAGCTCGGTTTCGATACCAGCCTGATCTAAAAAAAAATCAAAATAAAATTAAGAATCGTGAACCGGCACGAAAACAAAACGGTTAGTTACGGTTTTCTTTGACTTTTACAAAGAAAAATAGAAATCGGACATGACCAAACCAAACCCAGTGGAACCGAAAGCCGAATTAATGTAATTATAGGAACCAAGAACCGATCCAGTCCGGTTCCAATAAACGAGTTTTTTACTCATCCCTAGTTATAACACATGAAGTTAAAAATATTTTTTAATTAAATATTTTTAATTTGTCTTTTCTAATTCATATGTTTTTATGTTATTTTACATGTTTAATTAGTTTCTGTTATTTTTATAAACACACATATCTTAATAAAAACTATAATAGTAAGCTATAAAACTACCTATTTTTGTCAAGCAAACTCATTATTACTTACACCAAATATAACAAAGTGCTTGAGAATATTTTAAACCTTAACTAAGATAAAAATAGTACTTGAGATGTGTTTTGTTAAATGAAATGGGATGTTGAAGTACGATATATGCAAAGTCTATGAAAAACAAATTGGTACATAAATGTGCGAGTCGAGGGGGTTGAGCCCCCTAGCAGGGTCCAATGGGCATTATTAAAGCTTAACAACTTTCGTCAAAAGCTTAACAACTTTGTTATGATTTTCTAAACCTTCACTCTGAAGGCTTGTGGCTGCTGTTGATCCTTAACTATGTTGTGCATCTTCACCTGATGTTGTGTAACTTTTGCTGTTGGTAAATATGACGGTTGAATTAAAAGTTAACTGATCTTATCTACGCAATTTCGTATGCGTCTTATATATACAAACGAAATTTAACAATTAGGATCTAACACATTTTTCTTGTGTATAGTCCCATACCAAAAGTTAGATAACAGTTAGCACAAACGGTTATTGTCAGAAAGTAAAGATACACGATCATAAAAGCATTCAGAATTGACTCTCATATTTGTCCATATTTATCTAACAAGCTATTAATGCCATACTTCAACAACAAAAAGGTTTTCAAAAATGTCACAAATTCACAATTATAGTAACTTGTTATTGGATTTAAAACATAATAATAATGGGCAGCCTTTTTAGAGAAAGGTTTCTTTTAGGGATGTTTAGATTTGTCTTATAGGAGTTGACAAATTCAATTTGAAACAAGAAATTTAATGGATCAAACAGCAACTATTTAAATCTAAACCAAACAATCTATACTTTGTTATATAATTAGCTATAACTATAGCAAAAAATTGGTTTTTAGTTTGCTTTTTTACTAATTTGGTCCAATCTGAACGAGAATGTCTTAAAAAAATTTTCTCGTTCCATTTTGTTCTATATTCATCTGGTTGTTTTATTCGAGTGATAGGATGTGATGTCTTTCACATAATCACATCTCCTACCTCGTTGACTAAACTTATTTCGGAAGAAGATCCTTTATTTCCTTTCTATACTCTTCATAAATTGATGTAAAAAATCGGTTAGATGGATTTCGTTATACATGATACGGCACGTCGGCACTCAAGGAACAAGGTCGTGTTTTCAGGCAAATATATATGAGTTTATTATAAAAAAAATCAACATTATTTTACGGTTTTTGTGTTTTCGTCCCTCAATTTTATTTTTTTTCTAGAAGAGTCTTAAAGTTGTTTTTTTTACCCCAAAAACACAAAAACGGTGAAAACATGTTGGTTTCTTTCATAATTTACCCCAAATATATTATAACGTTACAAGTGATCTTTGATATTCAACTTAGTAAAGAGTTTTTATGAGCTTCAGATTTTAATTTTTGGAAGCTCAATTCAAAAGTTGCGTTTGGTTGATAGGAGTTTGAGCTTTTGGTCAAATAAATTAACTTTTGTTATTCTCCAAATAATTATAAACAACTATTAATATTTTATTTAACTAAAATATTGAATTACTGTAATATATAACTTATTTACTTAAAATATTTTTATAAATTATCTAAATATAATACATAATTAATTTAATCTAACATAAATTAATATTTTAATTGATTAAAATGTTAATTTAAATTCTATATAAGTTTGATTAATTCACATTTAAGAAAATTTATTCAATTCAACTAATTATAATACTAATTTTTTTTAGATATATATTAGTCGTTGTTAGTTTTATTTTAATTATATAAATTAATTAAATATAGTATATACTTATATTAATTTAGTATAGGGTTAAAGTCGTAGAATAGTTGTGTACTTTTTAAAATGTATCGATATGATACGTGTACTATTTTAATTATTCATATTACACGTGTACTTTCTGAATCGTTCAAATTTGATACGTGTACTACATTTTTTCATACCAATATGATACCTTTGGTAACCGGTTACTGGCTATACCTGTTAAGAGTGGAATTTCTCTTTTTATTAATGTTCAAATTTTCATAATTGAAGCATCAAATACACTTTCTCGTCCTTGTGATAACCTGGTAGGAGAATTCACACAGCACATCCAACTTTAAACACATATAGACCTCTATAGAAATCTCCAATGATGATCTCCACCGTCCAGATCGAAGAACTATGTGTTGCGAAGCTTCTCCTCGAATTTCACGCAGATCCAACGGTTAACAAATTTGTACCGACGATTCTCCCACAACTGCGCAAAGCTAGACGAAATAACCAGTCATAAAAAGTAAAGGTATCATATTAACAATATAAAAAGTACACGTACTATATCGATACACCTTAAAAAGTACACTGCTATTGTACGACTTTAGCCCTTTAGTATATAATTAATATTGGTAATTTCAAATTTTGGATTTTGAGCCACAACTTAAATTTCAGACGCGATTTTAGGCTTCAGACTTGACTTTAGGGTCACCTCTTAAATTTCTTACATAATTTCAGATTTAAGATATTTAACATCTTAAAACCAAACAACACATGAATTTAAAGTAAATTTCTTATGAAACGATAAAGGTATATTAAATTAACAAGCAAGAATATAGCAAAAAAGAAAAAAAATTACAAATTGGTTGCAATATATGGGTTTTGAAGCCAACCAACCCAATTAATTATGATGTTGTGACTCCAACCACTTATAAAAAATACGATCTAGTCACAAAATCATCAAAAATTGGTGTCTTTTTTAGAGGAGTCACATCAAACATGATAGAATTACGATATTGTCACAATGCCAAAAAAATAGTAAAACACATAGTTTGTAAACACTTATTTTGCATGTTCTTCCAATTTAGAGTATTACTCTACGAATGCTATTGTTGAGAATTTTGACAATTAAAGGAATCTGAGCCCAGATTGATCGATTGATCGAGCAACCTCCCATTGAAAGAACAAATGAAATGTCGATTCAACCTAAAATCACACACCAAACATAAGAAAGTAACCACATTGAATCCATGCCAATCTAGATTAACTCTTGGAAAGCTTATTCAATCAATTCCATGCGTCAAACCATAACATTTACTATTGTCATTTTGTCAGTCTTTAATATTTTTATGTTCCATCTGTTTGATGTCAGTCATTAATGTTATTCCGTCTGGGTGAAATAACCACATCATAAAGGTTACAAACTTACAATAGTCATATTTAGTGACGTGATAGTACTTTAGACATATTATCGAACACAATCCACATTATTGAACACAACTTGTTTTACATTTGAAATATGATTACCAAGAATTAGAGAGGTTTCCATGTATGAATGTTCGAGTCACGATTTTTGTCTTGTTTGTTTAGAAAAAAATCACAAAAATAAAAAACGTATATTGAATGACAAGAATAGTAAAATAATAATGATGACAAAATAAGATGGTTACCTAAATATGATAAAATCCTATGTGTGTTAATTAAAATAATTACATCATCTTTAATATTCTATCAATAATAGATTCATACTACGAAATTTATTAATATTATGTAATAACATTGTTTATTTTCTTCATCAATAATATCAATATTTTATATTAGTTATATTATGTTTGATGTTTTCTACTAATGATATAAATTTTTAACTAAAACATATAATTTTTTTTCTTACAAATATGATATTTTAAAAGTATCAAATATAATCCATGCATGATTTGTAATTTGATGATTCATGTTTATTTATTTATAATGATATCAAACAACCATTGAGAAATAAATATTTGTAAGTGTACGTGAATTATTTTAATAAAAGGTTAGTGTTTAGGTTATTTTTTATAAATTGGATTTAGCTTACATATTTTGAGTTTTTATTATTTAAAAAAAAAATAATTGCTCTTATTGTATTAATAATGAGATAAAACTAGATTCTTTTGAATTTTTATGTAAATCGAGCACACAATTTTTTTATATTGAATTAAATCTCATATGCGTATTAATAAATAAAATTAAGTTTGAGCTAAAGTTTATGGATAATTTTTTTTTTTTGTGACATCCTACATTGATAGTATACAAAATGTTATAGTTGAGACGTTATTAATGTTTGAATTGAATTTTTATAAACTAGATATATGCAATTACACATGCATATAATAATTGTGTATTTTTATAAGTTTATATTCACGAATATATATATATATATACATTAGTTGAAGTGAGTACCACCTATTATACAGCGCACCCGAAAGTACCACTTTTAAAATTATTTTTTTTGAAATTTTTTTTCACAACATGTTTTAATTAATGTTACACAGATCATATGTAAATTTCACGCAAATTCTAATATTCTAAGGGCATGAAATCACGCATCACATAAATGCACGTTCACATATATTCAAATTTATGTAAGTGTACGTTCACATCATTTTAAGGAGTTTGGAGATGTGAATGTATGTGAAATTGACATATCATCTGTATAATGTTAATTAAAACATGTTTGTGAAAAAAAATTCAAAAAAAAATATTTTTAAGCGTGGTACCTTCTGGTCGTTGCGTAACAGGTGGTACTCTCTTGAACCATATTATATATATATATATATATATATATATATATATATATATATATATATATATATATATATATCAATAAAAGAAAATGTCTATCACCACGTGCTGTTTCCTTGCTTAATAAAAATTTTGTTTTCCGGCCCAGTTTTTCATATATAGTTCTTTTTTATGACAAGATTCATAAGATTAAACAAATTCAAATGATTCAATAAACTTTATAGGATCCAATAAGATTAATTAATAGGTTAATATAAGGGTTCAGTAGTATGTCCAACAATATTCATAAGATTGAAAGTCATTTTATGGTTGTTCGCAACGAATAAAGTGTTCACAAAACTCTCTCTCTCTCTCTCTCTCTATATATATATATATATATATATATATATATATGTGTGTGTGTGTGTGTGTGTGTGTGTGTATATATATATATATATATATATAGAGGTTCTATGGGGCACCACGATGCATTGGGAACCGGTGGGAACCAAAAATGCATAATCTATTTACTAATGATGCAATATGGGTAATACGGGAATACTAATTATTTTAAAAAATTAATTAATCTTTTAATTAATAGATTAGTTAGAAAATAAGAAACTAAATAATATCATTAACCATTTTCCCTATTTTCTTCCACCTTTCCCTCCCTCACCTCTACCTCTCTCTCTCTCTCTCTCTCAAAACTGGCGGTCTTAATCATTTCTTCCACCTCAATCTCGCCGGCCACCACCTCTCTCTCTCTCAATCTTGCCGGCCTCCATCATTTATTCTCCATCAATATCGCCGGCCTGCATCACGAAGTTGATGAACAATGCATCACTATGATGTGTCTTGTTTAAAGGATGAATGCACACCAAAAAATCACAATGACGTTGATGTTTATGGTTCACGATTTTACCGGTGATGAATCTTGATGTTTTCTGGTTCAAACATGTTGTACAGCAGCAATGCATCGAGATGATGTTTCTGCTTCAAAGGATGAATGTGATGTTTTTGGTTCAAATATGATGCACATTAGCGGTGCATCAAGATGATGAACATGTTGAAGACGGTGATTAACACGTTTAAATTCCAGATATGCATCACGATGATGAACACGTTGAAGCCGATGAACACATTCAAGATGAATATGAACACGATAATGCATAACCTGGGAAAGATGAATACGAAGATGCACAGTCAATGATCATGATGAAGCATCATGTTGAATTTTTGTTCAATTGAAATATTTTATAATTTTAGAAGTGTATTTTATAAATTTATTAGTATTTTATATGTGATTATTGAATTAAATATTCAATCAATATAAATTTAATTTTGAGTTGGCTTGATATATTAATTTTTTCCCAAAATACCCTTATGCACATCTAATATGTAAATCGTGCATCATGATGCGTACACAAATTTCATCTTTATTACCCTTTTGCCATTGTAATCTTAGCCATTCATTTTCTAGATCTAACAGTGTATATAGGTTCCTAAGTTGCACGATGCACACAGGTGCCCCATAGAACCTAACCCTCTATATATATATGTGTGTGTGTGTGTGTGTGTGTGTGTGTGTGTGTGTGTGTGTTAGTTTTAAGTAATTTTTTTGTGACGATAAACTTATATAAGAATGACTAGCAAGAAGCTAACAAAAAGAATAAACATTACAAATTGATGGCAAGTAACGAGTTTTGAAGCTAACCAACACAATTAATTATGATTTTTTTTTTACTCCAACCACCGATAAAAATATATGATCTAGTCACAATATTGTAAAACATTAATGTCTTTTTTGGAAGAGTCGCATCAACAATGATATAGTTATGCTGTTATGGTGTCGACACAACTCAAAAAAAGTAGTAAACAACATAGCATGAAAACACTTATTTTGCATGTTTTAATATCGACTATTACTCAAGGAATATCATTGCTAAAAGTTCTGACAATTTGCATTCCATCCCAACATTTAGCAACTTGATATCAAATCGATTGAGTAATGCCATGTTGAAAGAACAAATGAGACGTCGATTCAACCTAAAGATCACACATAGAACATAACAAAGTACCCACATAGATTCCATGCCAATATAGATTAACTCTGGGAGGAAGCTTATTCGATCAATTAATCCATGAGTCAAATCGATCATAATATTTACTATTGTCATTTTGCCACTCATTAGTATTTTTTTTTACTCTATCTGCTAGCTTTCTTGTTGTTATTTTTTGATATAATTTAATAGCTCAACACTGTTTGGTCATTTCAATAACTTTTTTGTTTCGTTTGTATGAAGTAATCATATTTTAAATGTTACAAACTTACAATAGTTATATTTAGTGACGTGATAGTACTTTAGACATATTATTGAATACAATCCACATTATCGAACACAACTTGTTTTGCATCTGAAATATGATTATTGATTACCAAGGACAAACGGTTTCGTTATACATCAATGATTCGAGTCAGGATTCATGTCTAATGAAAAGATCGAGTGGTTGAGTTCGTAGATGAAGATTCGGTTTGTCAAATTTTGAATTTTGTGTAAGATTGAGTATTGAAAATACGAGTCTTTAAATATTTATCTTTTCTTTTTGATAAAAAAATCACAAAAATAGGAAAAAAAATATTGAATGACAAAAATAGTAAAATAATAATGATGAAGAAACTGATTAGTTACCTAAAATATGATAAAATCCTATGTGTGTTAATTAAAAATATTAATAACATACTTTTAATATTTTCATTTTATCAATAATAAAAGCATCACGAAAAGTTACTAATAATTTGTAACCATACATTTACTTTTAGAGAAAATTACTGATTTGGTCCCTGTGGTTTGTCCATTGTTGCTGGTTTGGTCCTTTAAGATCAAAAATTACTCCGTTGGTCCTTATGATTGTAATTTTGTTTCATGGAAGGTCCTTTTGAGAAACGGCCGTTAAGTGTCAAGGTTAGTGAAGGGGCATTTTAGTCTTTTACATTCTCTCTCTCCTCTCCCTTCTTTCTATTAAATAATCTAGCCTATTTCTTCATCTTCTTCATTTCTCCTTCTCACCATTTTCTTCATTTTCTCCTTCTCCATCATTTTCTTCTTCTTCCTTCTTCCTTCTTCATTTAACATAAAACTTACAAAGCTTCCACGGCAAGAAGAAATAGCAAATGAGAAAGCGCATCCTCCTGACTTAATTCCCGTTCCATAACAAATTCTTTTGATGAAGATCCATTTAACATTCTCGAAACTGAGGTCTGAAGCACCCTGCAATCCATTTGCAACACTGTCAAAAGCTTTTTCAAAAGTCAACTTTACAAAGTAAAAGTTTCATCCCAGATTTCATCCATTTGCAACACTATCTATATCAATCAATTTACTGAAAAGAGAGCTGCGAAAGGACGATCTCTGATGATTCTGCTCTTTGAACCTATTTTCGAAATGCATCAATATTATACTTTTCAGATGATCGGGCTCATCAACCCACCCTCCAACCAACAACCCTCTAATGATCTGTTTCCTCACTAGGTAATGGCAGGTGACATGATGTACAGATGCATATATTTTGTCATTAATGATAAGAATAATCAACAAGAGAAACAATGATCTTTAACTCAACAGTCAATGCAATCTAAGTACGACAGTTTTTATGAGGGCAAAGCATTGTGTTGATCAAATGGAAAAAAAAAGGAAGAAGGAAGAAGAAGAAAATGATGGAGAAGGAGAAAATGAAGAAAATGGTGAGAAGGAGAAATGAAGAAGATGAAGAAATAGGCTAGATTATTTAATAGAAAGAAGGGAGAGGAGAGAGAGAAGGTAAAAGACTAAAATGCCATTCACTAACCTTGACACTTAACGACCGTTTCTCAAAAGGACCTTCCATGAAACAAAATTACAATCATAAGGACCAACGGAGTAATTTTTGATCTTAAAGGACCAAACCAGCAACAATGGACAAACCACAGGGACCAAATCAGTAATTTTCTCTTACTTTTATTTCTTAATATGAAAGTTACATTATTTATTTTTTTCATCAGTAATATCAATATTTTATATAACTTTTCTACTAATAAAATCATTTATTATTATTATTATTGATAACAAGGTCATTATATCATTATTGACAACTTTTATATAACGAGTTATTAAATATCCGCGCGTTGCTGCGGGGTCAAAAATATTAATCACATAAATAACTATAAAAACAAATGAACAAAAATACTTTTCAAGCAATTCAAATAACGAAACAAAACTGAATCAGGACCGAAGAATGAAATTGAAAGCTGATATAGATTCAAAAAGCATGACAAATGATACTGTTAGTTGGTTCTTATCATTGATTTCTAGATTTTGCAATGTTAAAATTACAAACAATGTCTTATAAAATTGTATCGGAACCAGATTTAATTAATTAAATATTTATACCCATAATTTGAAATATTGACATTGATTAGGTTTGATCGTCAATTTAATTTGTTGGTTTTACGATCAAATCAAATAAATTTATAACAATAATGTCTGTGATACATTGATTTGAATTTGTCAACGGTATAATAGTAGTGTTCAATGTTATACATTATCATATTTAATAATAAAAACATCTAAACATTAAATATTTACATTTTAATTATAAAGCAATTTCATTAAAAGTTTGTATCGTGAATTTGAATAATAAAGTCTTTTTCATACAATTATACATAGCATAATAGTTTCAATAGAAAACTGTAAACATAAGTATAATTAAAATCATCATTTTAAGTGGGTAAGAAAATGTTGTAATAATAAATGTTAAAATAGGACTAAACAAAATCTTATTAAAATAAAAATGCTAAATAAAAGATGATGCTAAGATAATGGTGTGTTATGAAAAAATTAAATTTAAAATAAAAAAGAAAGAAAAAATGCCATTGGCTTACTTTATGCATTTGAATAACAAAATCTTTTTCATACAATTAAACATAACTCCAAACATAATTATAATTAAAATCATAATATTAAGTGCGTAATAAAATATTGTAATAATAAATGTAAAATAGGAGTAAACAAAAATTTATTAAAATAAAAGGGTTAAATAAAAGATAACGTTAAGATAATGGTGTGTTATGAAAAATTGAAATTAAAAAAAAAAAAAAGAAAAAAAGAAAAACGGCCATTGGCCTAGAACATATGGTAATTGTATGTATGTGTGTGTATACATATAATATGCTTTTTTACTGAATATGCTATATTATTTTCAAGATTTTTTACTGTTTTTTTCCAAAAAAAACTTTATTAAGTAGAAATGAAGAATTACTTGGAACATGGGAACCAACAACATCAAACTTTGGTATGATGTCTTTTTTTTTTTTTTGTCATTGTCTTAAAAGGAATATATAATTTAAATTCATTTATATATAGTTGAATACCTAATAAATAATTGTTATATTAAGGTTATTATGAAAAAATCAACATGTTTTCACGGTTTTTTTCATTTTCGTCCAGTCATTATCATTTTTTCCAGAGAAGTTATCAACTTAATTACTTTTTCTTGGTTTTGTGAAATTTGACTATTAGAGACCAGTTATAATGTGTAAACCGGATTTTTAAAAACTGTAAAACCGGATTCTAATAGCCAAAATTTCACTAAACAAAAATATAGTTTAATTTAAGAATTTTATAGAACAAAAATAACATGGAGGGACGAAAACGTAATAATTATAAAAATACGTTGGTTTTTTTTAATAATAAATGTTTAATATGAAAAAAACCAACATGTTTTTTACCAATAAAATTCTTAAATAATATATTTGCTTGTGATTTTTGGAATTTTTATATTTTTAAAAGGTCTTGAAGTTTGTGGACTTTTCGGAAAAAATGATGAAAACATGTTGGTTTTTTTATGGAAAAAGTCATGGTTGATTACGAAAAAAATAAAACTTTTCTAGAAACCGGATTGAAAATAACAAATACCGAGCGACTAAATCGTAAAAAAACATGAAAATATGTTGGTCTTTTTTATCATATTAAAACCCAATAATAAACCATGTCTTAAATGGAAAATTATAAATTGAATTTGCATTAGTGCATTACCCTTCTCCTTCCCAACCTACACACCCCACACGATAACGTCGTGTTCTCATCTTCCATCATCCAATCTTTGATACTTTCTTCACAAAATTTGTGAAACTTTTCTTACTTTTAATTCAATCTTTAACAGAAAGTTGAAATCAAACTCATTCAATTCATCCTCAGAAGTTAGATCCATCATGAAAAGCCTACAGAAATTGCTTTCACGGATCACGAAACGTTTTTCTGATCTAAAATGGCGGTTTCTTCTATCACTTATTCTACCAATCTCTCTCCTGCTGTTTCTTTCCATCACCACCTCCGGAGCCGTCGTACGTGGCGGAGCTTTCACCGGATACAATCCTTTTCGCTATTTAAACAACCTCGATTCATTGTTTTATAACCAGAAGCGGTTACCTAATATAAGCGGCAAGTCATTTCCGGCGAGGAAGTTGAACGCGTCGAGGATGGCGGTTTGTTTGGTAGGCGGAGCACGACGGTTTGAACTTACCGGACCGTCGATTGTTGAGAAGATTCTGGAAGAGTATCCGAATGCTGATCTGTTTTTGAACAGTCCTTTGGACTCTAATTCGTATAAATTCTCTCTGTTGAAAACGGCGCCGAGAATTGCTGCGATCAGGATATTTAAGCCGATTGATATACCGGAAACTGAATCGGCGGCGAGAGTGTTAACCGCCAGTAACTCGCCTAATGGTATTCAGGTATTGATTCTTGCCTCCTTTTGCAGTTTTAAAAAATATATTTTTTAATTGAGAAAATTACGCATTTGGCCATGCATTTGTGGCCATTTTTTTAAGGCTTTTTATGAAAAAAAATCAATTGTATTCATATTTTTTGCATTTTCACTTTTCTACGTTATTCTTTATCACAAAAATCATAAAGTTAATTTTTTTCTTTTTGTTTTGGTGAAATTTAGATATTAGAACCCGGTTATAATTAGTAAACCATGTTTGAAAAACTGAAAAACTGGTATCTAATGTTCAATTTCACTAAACCAAAAAGAAAAAATTAACTTAAGAACTTTTATCGGAAAAAAATGACATACGAAAACGCAAAAAACGTGAAAATATGTTGGTTTTTTTTTTCATAATAAACCTATTTATTTTTAATTTGGGGATAAATGCTTATGATATTAATTTGCCTCCATCTTTCTATTATCGGTTATAACATTATTAATATTATTACTTTTTAAATTCTAGATTACACATTATTAAAATAATTTAGAAAGTATATTGCTATAAATAGTAATATATAATATTATTTAGGTAAGTAACCTATTTTTTTCTTTTAATAATTAATTTTGTACGTTTGGTGACTGCATATATTGCTTGCTTTGGGGTATTAATTAATTCTTAATTTTTTAGGTCTTATGGCATGCATAAAAATTTATTATGCATTTAATATTTTGACGTTTTTTTCAATAATAAAACCAATACTTCATCTTCTTCTTCCTCACAAATGCAAACGTATATACTTTACATATAATTCAACCCGTTTTACTTTTATTAATTTAATAAGTAAATATATAAAAATGTTGCCGTCAAATCTTAATAGAAAAAAAAAAACAGAATAATGATTAACTAAAGGTTAATATTTTCATTATAAAACTATATGGAATACACATAAATGTGTGTTTTTGAATAAATTCAATTCATGAAAATATAAATACAAAGATATGAAATTTATTAAGCATTTATTGTATTTAATATTTTTCATGAAACTATATATAATATTTACAATCCTTTAGTAGATGGAAGATTATTTAAAAAAATTAAACAAAATGTTGTTGGTAAACTATGGCGACCAACCATTGAACAACTATGACAATCACAAAGGTGGCGAAAAATTAAATATTAAAAAAATTTAAAATAGACTGTTTTTCTATATTTTATTAAATAACTAAATAATCTATATTAAATACATAATTAAAAAGGTTGAGTGTAATTTTATACAATAACCTTTACTCTTTTTACCAATCTATGCAATCAACTAATTTATTTATTAATTAATAACAATAACTTGGAATTTCTTATCATTTTATGTAATTAACTTATAACTTTTTTTTTAATCAATTTATGTATTTTACATACTATTGTAAATAAAACTTATTAATAATAATGTTTAATTGTGTAGTCTTATGTAATGAACTCTATTCTTTTTTATCAAGAAATTTATTTTCTTTCATTAAATGCAGTTAGTTTAACAAGTTTTTGGTATATCATTGTATATTGATTCATTTTCGACTAAAAGTTAATTTTATTATTGTTTATATTAAAATTTTAGATTATTTCAAAATGAATCCTAACATTTGTTGTTATATATTTATTTATAGGTTTCATTACTTAATAATATTTTATTTTATGTTAGTTAAAGTATCCTTTTTTTAAATATAAAATTAATTATATATAAAATTATGTAATTGAGTTTGAAATGTTAATATTAAATAATTAACTTAGAGTCAGAAGTTTAAAGCTATTTATATATATAAACATATTTAAATAATTGTAAAATTTTTATATAGTATAAAATCATATGTACAAGTTTAAATTGTTAGAAAATTTATTAATATAAAATTACAATTAATTAAATATGTTTAATATATTTTTAGTTGAATATATATGTATGTATCATGTATGTATGTAAATGAGATACACTAATTGTATCAAATGAAAGAAAATAAATATGTTTTATAGATTTGTTAAAAATAATAGAGTTCATTGTATAAATTTATAATTAAACTTTGTTAAAAACAAGTTTAACTACAATAGTAGGTAAAATACATAAAATGAAAAAGATTTACTGGTTAACTGTTAAATGATTAAGAGTTGTATGTTGACTGAATTGTTTGATAAAAAAATTAGTTGATTCATAGATCGATATTTTATAAATAATAAAACTGACATCATTTGTAATAATTATCTATGGAAAATAGTTATATTGACAAAATTAATATAATATGAAAATTATGCAATTAATTGGTTATTGTTTCTGCATTTGTAGGATTTATTTATTTAATAATATTATTATATTAGCAAGAATGTATATATGCCAATAGAAAGCAAAAAATTAATTAAATGTTGGAAAAGTGTCACATCTAAATCTTGGTTGGTTTGTTGCTATCAGTTGGTGAGATCCATAACTCTAGAGGGGAAATGAAATGACAATTTGTGGGGATTCATGTTTGTTTTGGTGGTGGTCATGTAAATATACATAGAATATACATATAATATATAACTATACATATATTATATATTAAAGACCTTTTGTGAACACTTTATTTGTTGTGACCATTGTGAGCAACCATAAAATAACATTAAATCTTATGAATCTTGTTGAAAATACCACCTAACCTTTCTATTAACCTATTAATATCATTGGATCATTTGGATTTTCTTGAATACTATGAATTTGTCGAATCTTATGAATCTTGTTATAAAAACTAGTATGAACCTTTTGAATGTTCTGAATCTTGTTGTAGATATTTCTATGAATTCTTTGAATCATATGAATCATGTTACAAACACTTGTTGATATATATGAATGATTATATGTATATTTTTTATTTGTTCACAACGAATAACTTGTTCACTATTCTCATCCTATTATATATATATATATATATATATATATATATATAGGTGGGTTCAATGGAGAACCTCCATGCATCGAAGAACCTTGAAGAACCTTCATGCACCACCACAAATGCATCACAATTCCCCCATAATGCATCATTATTTTCACGTGATGCATCAAATTCTCGAGTGATGCATCGATTTTTACATTATTTCCACTTGATGTATCAAATTTCCGCGTGATGCATCGATTTCTACGTGATGCATTTCAGTTTTTCTAGCGATGCATTGTGGTTCTCCAAGGTTCTTCGATGCATAAGGTTCTCCATTGAACCCACCCATATATATATATATATATATATATGTATGTATGTATGTATGTATGTATGTATGTATGTATGTATGTATATATATATATATATATATATATATATATATATATATATATATATATATATATATATATATATATATATATATATATATATATATATATATATATATATATATAGATTAAGGATCTTTTGTGAACACTTTATTCGTTGTGCACGTTGTGAACAACCATAAAATAGCTTCTGAATCTTATGAATCTTGTTGAAAATAGTACTGGACTCTTCTATTAACCTATTAATACTATTGGATCCTTTGGATCTTATTGAATACTATGTATTTGTCGAATCTTATGAATCTTGTTGCATCCTATGCATCTTGTGCATCTTGTTATAAAAACTACGTACTATGAATCTTTTGAATGTTCTGAATCTTAAATAGACACTTCTATGAACCTTTTGAATCATATGAATCATATTACAAACACTTGTTGATATATATGAATGATTATATGTATTTTTTTTATTTGTTCACAACGTGCACAATGAATAACTTGTTCACAATGGATCCCATCCCTATATATATATATATACACACACACACACACACACACACAAACACACACACATATTATATTATACGATACACACACACACACACACACACACAAACACACACACATATTATATTATACGATACACACACACACACACACACACATATATATATATATATATATATATATATATATATATATATATATATATATATATTATATTCAAAGTTTTGAAGGAAATACATATTATATTCGTCCGAATATATATTATATCATATATATCCTCATAAAATTACTAATTTTACTGTTTATGACTATAAAAAGCCATGTTATTCCAGTTTTGATTCTATAAACCTAAAAAAGGTAGTGTACTTTAAAAATAATATTTTAAAAAAAAAATGGTAAACATAAAGAGCAAAGCATTAAAACATATAAACTTAGATTTTAAAGCTATATATGTTTAACAAAAGTAGTTGGAGGTGTGAGCAAATTTTTTAAAGGTGTAGTTTTGATAACTTTAATTTTTTCTTTTAAAGAATTAAAACTTTTAATTTTATAATTAAATATGTTTGGTCAAAGTAGATATACTTTTAGTCATAAATGATTTAAAACACGTCAATTATAATTATGAGTTGTAATTTTTAATTATTAAAATGTTAAAAGGGTAATTTTGTTTGATTAAAACTCAAAGTTCTTTTAACGTGTCATATGTGGTAGTCACACGATACACAAAATTGGATAAAAATGTATTGATGATTTGTCTGACATTTTTTTTTCAGCTCTACAAATGGAAATATGATAATTTTTTTAAGGGTTTATTATGAAAAACTAACATGTTTTCATTTTTTTGCGTTTTCGTTCATCCATGTTATTTTTTGTCCATAAAACTCATCATGCTAATTTTTTGTTTTTGGTTTAGTGAAATTTGGATATTGGAACCTAGTTTTTCAGTTTTAAAAAACCCGGTTTTCAATTATAACCGGGTTCTAATGTCCAATCATTAAACAAAAAAAAGATTAACTTGCTTACTTTTATAAAAAAAATAACATGGAGAGACGAAACCCTATAAAACATGAAACAATGTTTTTTTTTTCATAATAAACTCTTTTCTTATTACAAATTGCGTTTTGAATATCTTTTGATGTAATTCATCAATTTTGAGGGAATTTATCCTAAATAACTTTTGTTTTTTTCAACGGGAATCAAATGCTATGAAAGAGGGTACGTTTTAGAATTTATCTGCAGAAAAGCATTTGAATGTGTTTTTATTCCTTTAAGATAAAAGTGTATTTATTACTTGCAAACTAATAAGAAAATACAGTTAAATTTTTAAAAATTATGTATAATTCTATCGTTTTAAGTGGGGATTATAGTTTCATTTTATGCATGATATTTATTTTAATTAAGAATTTATATTTCCATCTCAATAGGTGAATTTTTTTTTTTTATAAATGACAGACTGAATTAATTATGAAAAAGTTTCACATATAACATTCAAAATTTGTTAACGTATATTGTGATTAAAGATCAAATTTCATTAATTTAATATTTATTTAAATTTTATTAAATTTATGAATTAATTTAAAATGTTGTAACTTGTAAGTTTTAAAGATTATATATAATTATAATAAATTAAATAATTTAAAACAATACATTTATTTGACTTCCTTTTTTCATTTCTTTCTTAATAAACATATATATATTTATTTGGAAAATCAACACGGCCTCTTGACAAAATTAATTAAAACGTGAAAAGTAATATTCTAAAAATGCAGGCTTATATGGTTGACACGAAAATTCTAAAATTCGTAGAAAAAGCCAAAAAGGTTTAACACGCAATTAGGCTTTGACTAATTATCCCAGCCATGGGTAGAATTGTCATTTCACGATGCCACCTTTCTCTTTGTTGCCATACATATCAAATTTACAATTTTCATCAATGTGGTTATATCAAAATTATGGATATCGTCATTTTCACGGTAAAATTACAATTACAGTACTTATAGTTGGGATTTTTTTTATGCTTTTGGACCTTTTCTCTAATAATTTTTTAAAAATGATTATTTTACCCTTTTATTTTATTTCACAATTAGTCCCTAAGCAAAATATTTCTTTTATATTTCATTTTCTTAATGATTTATTCTTTTATTTATTTATTTAATATATTATCTTATTGTTACTATTAAAATTTAACCGAAGTAATAAATTATTTAATATGTTTTATTTTCTTTTTTTTGACATTACTATTTCTAATAATAATAATAATAATAATAATAATAATAATAATAATAATAATAATAATAATAATAATATGTTATTATTATTATTATTTTATAGTTTAAGTATTTAGATAACTAAGTGATATTAATTGAAAATAACTTGTATATGAATAAGTTTAATTTATTATATTGTTGCTATTTATTGTTATTAATATTATTATTATTGTTCTTACATATAAATTTTAAATATGTATTAAGTATTTATATATTTATTTTTAAAAAGGTATTTATTTATTTTATTACTTTTTATTTATAAATTTTTTTAATATTTATACATTTAGTTTATTTATCTTTTGTCTCTACTTTATATTACTTTATATAAATACTTATAAATTTAGTCTAATTTTTTTTCAAATTTATACATACATACATACATACATACACACACACACACACACACACACACACACATATATATATATATATATATATATATATATATATATATATATTAATTTATATATTTTAGGGTAAGATAAAGAAATTTATACAAATATGTATAAATTTGGATAAAAATTAGACAAAAATTATAAGTATTTATATAAAGTAATATAAAGTAGAGACAAAAGATAAATAAATTAAAAGCATTAATAGTTAAAACTTTTATAAATTAAAAGTAATAAAATAAATAAATACCTTTTTTAAAAATAAACAAATAAATAAATACTTAAATATGTATATTTAAAATTTATATGTAAGAACAATAATAATAATATTAGTAATAATAAATAGCAACAATACAATAAATTAAACTTAGTCATATACAAGTTATTTTCAATTAATACTACTTGGTTACCTAAATACTTAAACTATAACAAAATAATAATAATAATAATAATAATAATAATAATAATAATAATAATAATAATAATAATAATAATAATAATAATAATAATAATGTCAAAAAAAATGAAAATAAAACATATTAAATAATTTATTATTTCGGTTAAAGTTTCTTATTACGTTTATATCTTTTTAAACTTTTAAAACTTCTATATATGTCCACATATTTAATTAATTAATATTAAATAATTTAAATTATTAATAATTTTATTTTTAATTCTTTCTTTTATTAAAATAGTTTATTGCTCACGTATTACGCGGATATTTGTAATATATATTATTATTTGTATAAAATATAATAAATTAAAAGTTGAAGATAGAAATGTTATTATTTATAACAAAGGTATGTAAGATTGATATTATTATTTATTATAACCTATTAAGTTTTTATATTTTTTAATATATATAAATAGTATTTTTCTATATATACTTGTAAACTTTTATTATTATTATTTATAATTAATAAGTTATTAGAGTAATAGATTTGATTGGATTTGATTTGAATTCAAAATAGATTTTATTAGATTTGGATAAATACAGTTTAAATATTATTTTATTTATATTTTATAAATTAATCACTTTAATTATATTATATTTTTTTATTTATAAATAGAAAATTTCTATAATACACATGCCATTTCTTGGTTAATCCATGTGGCAGTCTAATTAAATGTCATGTGTTATTTTTATTCATTTAATAAAATAAATAGATTCTCAAAGTACCAACAGTAAACAAAAAAAAACCGTCGGTCTCCTATTTTCGCGACTAAAAAATGATATGGACGATACGGTTGACAATATATCATTGAGACGAGAGTTCATGGTTCACTCACCGGCTATTGAGTAAGTTTATACGATAATTACATTTGTAAGTTTATACGATATTTGCTTTATTTCAATAAATTGTTTTCATTCTATTTTCGATCCAAGGCAAGTACCATCTAATTACAAAAGAAGAATGTGGGGACCGATTGTCTTTTGGCTTAGGGTTTAGGAGACTGATGATTTTTTTATTTAGTTTTAGAAGGGATATTTTAAGGATTTATGAATGAAATGAAAAAGATAAAGTTTTTTGAGTTTTTAAATAATTTAATAACAATTAATTACATATTTGGATATAGATGAGAAATTTAAATGTTTAAAATGATAACAGGCGTAATAAGAAAATTTATAATGATATATGCACACGTAATAATGAAGTTTTACAAAGATATATATGAATTCTTTTTCCATTTTATCAATATCGATTATAATCGTAACAATTTTTGGAGAAGTAAAATTAATTAGTTGATAATTTTATTAGTTCAGATTGATGCATATAAAATTAACATTTTTTGATTGAAATTAAATGTTATTATTCAGGGTTTGTTGCAATACTTTAATTTGGTTGAAGGTTGCTTAACTATGATTAAAGCCTACCAACAACAAAACAACTTCACCTACAATTGGATAATCCGTACACGAGTCGACGGGTATTGGTCGACCCGACTTCGACCCAACCTTTTTATTCCGGGTCACTACGTCGTCCCTTCCGGATCCTCCTACGGTGGACTCAACGACCGCTTCGGCGTTGGCGATTTCAACACCTCCGTCGCCGCCCTCTCCCGTCTCTCAATGCTCCCGGAACTCGACGCCGCCGGGTTCCGTGAACTCAACTCGGAATCGGCGTTTCAAGCCCAACTCAGAGTCCGAAACGTCTCTTTCCTCACCAAACGAATCCCATTTTGCGTTGTCTCCGACCGGGTGTACGTCTTCCCTCCGGAGAGGTTTGGTGTTCCGGTGGCGGCGTTGTCGAGTAAAGGGCCTTTGAGTGGGGTGAAATGCCGGCCGTGTACTTCTAGATTTTCCGAACGGTGGGCGGAAGCCATTGTAAACGGGTTAGATCGGCAGTGGAGTTGGACGGAAAGCAAAAACGGAACGCTGCGACTTTGCGACGGTCATGGCGGATGGGAAGATGGGTGGGAAGAATTATTTGATCGTGTCGCCGGGAAGAAGTTGGCGGCGGTGAGGAAAAGGGTGTCGGCGTTGTCATTTAATGAGTGTGTGGCGGATTTTGAGTATATGAAGCGGCGGTCGACGGTTTGGGATGTGCCGCCGCCGGCGGAAATTTGTCAACCAGTTCGATAGAATATATACAGAACAAGTGTATATTATTTTTGGGGGTAATAAATTCCTTTTCTCACTAAATTTAGGAATTTCGAAATATAATAAATAAATTCGAAGATGTAGAATTAGAATATTTTTAAGAGCACAATACACTTTTTTTTTTGGTTTAATGTAAATAAATTTAATAGATACAAGGATTAGAAACAAATGTAGAAATAAATCATTGTAATTTTCGGTGTACATTTAAATATCATATTTTTATAATAAAAGGTTAAATACATGCAATCGCAACTTAGTTTTGTCACTTTATTGTTTATATAAAATATATATTATTTTTTTTGGTTTATGGAAATATATTTTTACATTCTTATAGTTTATCATATTGTCATCATTTTACTATTTATAACCGTGTATTTTTATATTAAATATATATGAAATAATAACATATTTTTGACATTTCTGATATTAATATGTAACATCCAAACCAAAAATAAGTACAAATAATATGCTCAAAAATCAAAATATAATTCTAAGTACAATTAAAATACGAAGTAATTAAATCTTTAAATATCAAATGCCAACCGGTTTACACTTTCAAAATAAGGACAATACGGTTCCAAACATTTCTTATTTAATGTATTCAAAGCTTGCTAACATCATTCATTCATTCTCGAAACCTTTGTCGTGTAGAAGATGTTCTACTACAAATATCCTATCATACGACTTCCAAAATATATATCATGTATATACCAATCAAAGTTATGCAGATGAAATGATAATCGACTGTCCTTTATATAAAACGGTTTTAAAATATTAAACAACTAAAAAAATAAGCTATAAAGTTTAGTAAATTTTAGAATCACTGAACAAAGATAATACAGACATCTCAAGTAGGCATGTACGTATTCAAGTAATTAACACGTTTGATAGGAAATTCATATAAACAATATTGTAGTGCTAGCTCGATGTCGAACCATTTATATAGAATATCAAAGTACTCACGTTGATGTTAAAGGATGAATCCCATGTTAGACACACTAACATGTTCTCTCGAGTTCAGTTGGTTTCCAATTTGATCGTTTTGTTCAATCATGTGTTCATATTCAAGAGTCAAATAGATTTTGAAACCAATTCAAGAGATTCATATTCCAATCATTATCAAGAAAGATCACATATTTGGAAAAGTTTATGTGTGATGTGTATATTATTCTAAAATTCACCAACTTTGGTATAAAAGTATCTACAATTTCTTTTCCTCAATAAATATATAATCGACATATATGAACTATAATGAAGCTATCTGAATTCTGGACCAATCTAGTCCGATCCGAAAACCATAATGCTTTTTAATGGGGCTATATTCACCGGGGCAAATGAAAAGTATGATACTTTTAAAGTAATCACTTGAAAAGTATGATACTTCTAAAGTAATCACTTGAAAAAGTATGATACTTTTAAAGTATGTACATTTAAGGGTGTTTGGTAGGATGAAAAACAAGAGAAAGGAAAAGAAGATAAACACAATGGGTTTGATACTACGAAAAATAAAAAAACAACAATTATCTGAAAAAAAAAAACAAAACTAATAATCTATTTATTCTCATTTAAATTATTTTATGCTCCTTCCTACCAAACGCCCTCTTATAGTCTATGCTTTCAACTATGCAGGTCAACGGACATTTAAATAATAACATTTACCAAGATGTAAATTCACTATTCATAACCTATTCATCCTATTATTTTTTTTATTTTTTTTTGTTTTTTGTTTTAAGATTTTATGTTTTCCCATATAATTTATTTATCAATTTGTTTTAATTAAATAAAATATTATTCTATATTATATATTATTTAATACTAATTTAATCTAATATTTAAATGTTATAGTTTTACATTTAATATAAACTTCAATTCAAAGTCATTTTCAAATGTTGCTATTTTATTCAATCCAATTTTAAACATACTTGATATTAACTATTGCTTTGAAATTTTTTTCTTATTTTTTTATGTTTTGATTTCTTTCTATTTTTATAGATTCTTATAAAATAAAGTATAGTGAATAATAACATTTATCAAGATGATAAATCACTATTCGTTCATAACATATTCATCCTTTTTTTTTTTTTGTTTTTAAGATTTTGTGTTTTTCCTATATAATTTATTTATTAATTTGTTTTAATTAAATAAAAATATAATTCTATATTATATCTTATTTAATACTAATTTAATTTAATATCTGAATATTAGAGTTTTACATTTAATACAAACTACCATTCAAAGTCATTTTTAAACGTAGTTATTTTATTTAATCTGATTTTAAATTTACTTAATGTTAACTATTATTGCTTTGAAACTTTTTTCTTATTTTTTTATGTTTTGATTTCTTTCTCTTTTTATATATTTGTATAAAATAAATAATATTACACATAATTTTCACTACATGTAAAGTATAGTGAAATTATTTCTTTTAAATATGATTTATCAATGTTTTTCTATATAAAGAAATATATAATCATTATTATCATAAAACATATTGCATATTATCAAACTTTTTTTTAACTGAAAACACATACATCCCTAATCTTACTTTTAAATTTACATCTTTATATATTATCTGATATTAGTTATCATTCTTAATCTGTTTGATACATAACATTATTTATAAATCAAATAATTTTTAAATATATTATATATTAAATATTTTATCATTGTAATTGTTGTTTTAATCATCATCTTTATTGTTAAATTGTTTATATAGATAAACCTAGAATCATATGATAAGTTAAATATATCTCGAGAAATGTGAGAAGCATAATGATCCATTCTGACGTATTGATTCACCATTTTTTATTGTATAAATAATAAATCATAAATTACGGACTAAGTAAATCAACAATTCACTATGTTTTAAGTTAATTGATTAGTTTTTGAATTTATAAATTTGAATCATAAATTGAAAAAGTGAATGTATGTTTGTATGTATGCATGTAATTTGCTCGATATATTTTCTTGTATTATTTTCATTATAAGTTTTAGCAAAAATGAATGTAGTATATTTAGAATTTGTTTAAAAAAATCTGAAAAATAGCAATTGATCTTTTTAAATAATAATAACTTTAAAATGATATGTGACTAAAGATGTTATTTATTTTGATTGATAATTACATTTTAAATTTGTTATTTTTTATATTTCAACTTAATTAATTTATTTGTTAATGAATTATATACCCGCCGCAAAGCGCGGGGTATTTTACTCGTTGGTGACATTTACCAAAATAAAAAACTCTTATTTTCCTTCGACTCCAACAAAAGATTTTACAAATTTATTTTGAAAAATCTTGAATAGATTGATGGCAGAACTAACCTTGAGGAGGAGACATATGGACTACTGTCCAGGGCATCAAACTATAAATGAACATTATTTTTTCAGTCCAATAAGTAATATATTAAGTCCAAATGTGTATTTTTTTTTAATTTTTTAGCACAATAAATGACCAAAACCCTTTAAGAATAGTATGTTGTATTTTAATTAAAAAGACATTATTTTTCTATCTTGCCAAACTCATTTAAAAAATAGTATGTTGCCTTTTTAAATTTTTAAAAAAAATAAATTTCTTCTATCTCACACTGAACATGAAAATACTAAGTACAGACTAATTGATAGTATGTGATTGGAGGTATTATAAGGTAAGAAGAAATAACAATGATAATCATTGATGATAAAAATGATGTAATATAATATAATTAACTAATTAACTAATTATGATTAATAGACGATTAACCCATAAATTAGATAAATAAGTTTTTTATTTTGATTTCTTTAATTTCCATTATTACCATTCCCATATTCATTCGCTTGTTTCAACCAAGCATTCCCTAATCTTCTTATTATCCATATCGATCTTTGGACGCATTTTTAGACATATGTATACAATTAATCCATGTGGAAACTTGGAGATGGATCCTCCAAGCAGATTACATTTCAAAAGCTTCCAATTCCAACAAGCAGAGGGATATGTGGTTTAATTTGTTGATTGAATATTTGAATTCCACATATTTGTACACAAAAATGTCCTAAAATCTAACGGTATACGATTTTTGTCAGCATTGATCTCTTCTAGATCAACGACAAGATTACCATCAATCATATGGGTCCAATCTTTATGTTGAAAATCATCACGATATTCATCGTCTTCATCATCATCGCGCATCTTTAGAAAGACACTAAATGGTATAATCCATAATTACTTTGTTACTGCAACTTCCGAAAACATCATTTTCAAAACTGAAAAGGAAGAATTGCTTAAAATAACAAGTAACTTATCTTATTCTTTTCTTATTATAGCAATCTCACAAATTTTGTACCAAATAAAGGAACCAACTCTTTGTTTCATTCCCGATTATAGCATTTAACCGGTAAACAACAAAAGTTAACCAGTAAAAAAGGGTTAAATACAGGGTTTATTGTTTGAAATAACAACCAAATTTTTATTTTTATTTTTCTTATTATGACAATTAGTTTTATTTTTTTATCATTTAATGGCAACACACTTTTTATATTCAACACTTAGGAATACTTAAACATTCCTTCTTTCTAATTGCCATTGCCTATTGGTGAATTGTGAATCTGATCCCACATTGGGCCAACAAAAGATTGAAAGGTGAAGCTGGTTGAATAAAGGGTAGGAGACGACAATTAGAAAATCACTTACCTGGACGGGGTCTTTGGGCGATCAAGAAGGTCCATGGCCTAGGTCGGCAGTCTCCATTGCACATTAAGGAGAGGTGCTTGTCTAAGGTCGGCCCAAGTTGGTCGAGCCTACGTCATAATTTGTGGTAGAGGGGGCTTGCGTTCGCGCAGCCCCTGCCCAAACCTGAGTAACAAACTTTAGACTGTTTACCTTATTTTAACCTAAGGTGGCGTTTCGTTCGTGTAATGGAATTTGACTGAATTGGAATTTAAATTTAGCTTGTTTAAAAATTTTGATAACTAATGTAAAAGGTTAAATTTTATGTATTTTTCATCAAATTTCCTTGTTTATAGGAATTTGACAAATCCTTCCAAATTGTAAATGAATTAAATTCCAACATATACATGAATTAGATTTCAATCTACATCCCTAACCAATACTAAAAACCATCTTCTACATTCACCATCAACCATATTAATAACTAAAATTTAAATTTCAATTCCTTTCGAATTCCATTCCGTGAACCAAACGTTATGTAAGATCCTGGAAAGGTTGGCTTTGGACTTGTGGTTCATATATTTCAATATTGCTCATCAAGGGTAAACAAGGGCTTCAAGTCATGTTTACTGTGAGCTACATCTTATGATTTGGGTGAAATCTTTGTAACTTGATATTGATAATTTGATAGTTATAACTTTATTTGTAATATTTCCTTTAATGGCTGCTACTTTTATCCAGTCACAATGGCCATAATCTAAATGAGTAAATATTGTGTTTGATTCAAGGTTCATAATCAAAGCATGAGTGAGTTAAGATTTATATTTTTAATCTTATCTTCCCCTTCAGTTCGTTTAATGACAATTCTTCCTCCTAGTTTGGTCCCTCGTTACTTGCTTAGTTCCTCAACAAAAAACACGTACTCGTCGCTGAATGTGTAAGCGACGATCTTCCAATAATTCAACAGTAGAATCATTGAGATCATCAATCAATATCAGTTAAAAATTGGATCGTAGTTGCCGTTAAATTTCCTTTTCCGAAAAACAGTTAAATCTTTGAATGGAATTGCAAATGAGTTAGAGATCGATTTTTAGAGCATTGGACCCATGGGTGTGCATGGGTCGATTTTTTGCTCAAGCAAGGCCGTTCCATTGATTTTTGGGGCCCGGGCGAGAACGTATAAGAGGTCCCTATACATACATAAAAATACACACACACATATATACATGTGTCTACACAAACATACGTAATTTTTATTTTCTATTCTTTCATAAGTTAAAAAAATCAATTGTACTTTATTTACATTCAGAACTTATGAAATTAGGGGCCTGGGCGCCGTTTTGGGCGCCCTCAGGGCCGGCCCTGTGCTCAAGAAAAATCCAAACAAAGTGAATCATTTGATTAATCTTGATTGGATTTTGAGGGCGACGTAACATATTACGTTGATAAGGAAATGCTAATGAGGTCTAACAAGGCAAAAATACAACCTTTGTCGGTCTTTGAGCTAAACAAGCCCAATATATATAAATTAATCTCGTAGTAATGGTGTCTTATCATTTGATTTGGGGTTATTGAGATCGAGTTGAGGAATGAAGATGAAATTATTGAATCATTTTCAGTTCCAGATGGTTGATTATATAACCTTTCGAGTTCCAGTTTCATCTCCCAACATTTTTATTTCTTTCGGGTTGAAAGCCGAGAAGCAATAAAAGATGATTGGGATCAAGAGAATGTCTATGAAACCAATGTTCCAGCTTTAAAGCAAAGTCGTTTGAGTAGACGGTAGAATGAAGGGGCTAAAAATCCCACATCAGCTGATTTTAGGATAATCGGGATTGGGAACTGCCTATACAAACCGATGCCCAAGTGAGAGAAAAGTCATACCTTTCTCGGCCTTTTGGCTAAGATCAAGTGTAGTATCTGTTCTTATCAGTTTAATATCTGATATGTGAGCCATCGGTTCACTCAATACTAATATAATCTTTTTATGGGGAAAGATCCACAACAATAGCTTGCTATTGGGATCTTTAAGAGTCGCTTTGGCGTTGCCCTACAACCTTGGCCTGGCTCACCCCTCCAATCATAGTTCCGAGTTTGTTTATGATTGCCCACATGAAGCAATTGCAAGAATCCAGTAATTATGAGAAACATGTAAAGCAATTGCAGAACAAACTCAAATGGGTGCTACATGGTCATTAAAATATTAAGAGAACATGAATCATGTTTCAAAAGATTGCAGAGAGGTTATCATGAACAGCAGAAAATCTATGTACTTTTGTTCTGTGGATAGAGTGTAGCTGGTTCATGGCACAAGTTACTCGATATGGTTCGAGTTCCTGGCAACACCGCTTTTTTTTTCTTCCGGTAAATCTTTGGAAGGGGGTGGAATACTGCTTTTGCAGCTATGGCTAAATGCTATTGATGGTCTGATTCATTTCGTCGTGAGAAGTTGTTTTGATGGTGAAGCTTAGTTTCTATTTAGTTCATGATTCAAATTGTGCTTTGAAGATGTGAATGTCTGAGTTAGGCAGAGCTTGATCTCCTTCAGGTGCGCATCAGTCCGAGTACATTGGTTCAAGTTTGTCATGTTCCTTGCTCTGTATCTGCACCATGCAGAATCTGCGTGGAACAATCTGATGTAATTTTCGATTGCAAGTTTTATAGTTTGTAAAAAATGTACCTTTCCAGGGGCTTTTGACCAAAGATTGTTAGACGTACAGTAAACTACATATACAAATTCTCTGAAATCATATATATACAGAGTATATAAAATCAAATCAGTAACATAAAACACTAACTTATTATCGACAAAATCGTTGAAGCAGTAAATGATTGAGGCCTGCAATTCTGCAGTGTCCTTAAACAGAATTTGCTTACGTCTAGAGGATACAACAATCAATTCGAATTGAGTATTCGAATCTAGCGAATCTCGTATGTCTGCGTGATGACAAACGAACCCATATTTTCAGAGAGAAAACCAAAGAGACGATTTTTGTGAGAAGTGTTTTTATGATTTCGTCCAAAAAACGGACAGATTAGACATATATATAGATATCCTAGTAACTGTTTTGTCAACCGCCAACAGAATTAACTGACCATGAGACCATCCTTTGACCATTAAATATCTATATATATATATATATATATATATATATATATATATATATATATATATATATATATATATATATATATATATAAAATATATGTCAAGTCCTTAATCCAAACTCAAGATGTCAAATTGTTTTGAGAACTATAATTGGATTTGGATTATAATTAGATCATTTTAACAATGTGTTACCTATGTGGGAGAAATTCACACATAAGTTCCAACAAAGATCAAGTGTAGTTTATATGTTCTTATTAGTTTAGGTCTTTTGTCTTCTTGATATTAATCTAACTTTTTATATGTTCTGTATAAGCAGTGTGTCCCTCCAATTTTAGCTTAAAAGATTCTAGTGCAACTCTTGTTAGTTTTGTATGCTCAGAGTTCAAACAGAATGGATGTGTTTGAAATGGAGCATTTTGAACCATAAATATTTGCGGTTTGTTATAGGATGTGGGTTGAAGATCCAACAATAGTGATTTAAATCTAGGATTTATAACCCTTAAGGGGCGTTTGGTTCGCGGATTTCCTGGGATTCACTGGGATTTACATTTAAAATCATGTGTTTGGTTCACAGATTTCAATAAGGATTTAAAATCCCAGGATTTCATAAATCCCTTCCTTCTTTGTTATTTAAAAACCCAGCCTCCCCCCTAGGATTTTAAATCCCAATTACCTTGCATTCTTCATATTAACAAATTTATTTTATAAGATAATGCAAATTCTTTGACAAAATCCTGACAAATGCAAATGCTGCATAATGCAAATCTTTTGAAAAAATGCAAATCCAGTGAAAAAAATCTGCGAACCAAACGTCCCCTTAGGGTGCGTTTGGTATGTGGATTTCTAGGGATTCACTGGGATTTGCATTCCTGTGTTTGGTTCGCAGATTTCAGTAAGGATTTAAAATCTCAAGATTTCTTAAATCCCTACCTTCTTTGTTATCTAAAATCCCAGCCTCCCCCCTAGGATTTGAAATATCAGTTACCTTGCATTTTTCAGATTAGCAAAATTTTTTTATAAAATAATGCAAATTCATTGACAAAATCCTGACAAATGTAAATGCTGCATAATGCAAATCATTTGACAAAATGCAAATCCTAAATAAAAAAATGTGCGAACCAAACGCCCCCTTAGGGTCTTACTTAGTTGAAATGGTAAAATAAACAAGTTTCATATTTATGGGGGCAACGTACTAATGTAAAATATGGTTTAATTATATTTGTTGCATATACATGATAACCAAGTTTCATATTTGTTTCACATGAAAATTTTCTTTTTGCATTTTAACTACTCAAATTTTAATTTGTTTTAACTTTTCTTATATTTCTATTTAAACCATAACCAATTTCTTCAAAAATGGATATTAACGGAATTTGAACAAATTTATATCTATTCTATTTAGAGTAAATTACAGAAATGGTCCCTGTGGTTTGTTCAAAATTATGGAAACGGTCCCTCAACTTTCAAACTTGCAGTGACGGTCCCTCGAACCACTTTTTACTTGCAGAATTGGTCCTCCTGTTTCTAAATTTTTTAATAATGACGATTTTGCCCTTCTTTTAATTACAAGTTTGGTAATTTCAATTTTGGTCCCTTTTCTTAATTTTTCATTTTTGGTTTTAAATTTGAAATAATAAATTAATAATTTATGATTTTGATTCATTATTAATTATATTATTATTATTATTCTCATTATCATTATTATTATTATTATCATTATCATTATTATCATCATTTATATCTATTTATTTTGTAAAATAAATCTATATTTATTTAGTAATATTTATTTTTATTTATATATTTAATTAGTCAAGTTATGCATCTTTTTATGTATTCAATTTATTTATTAAAGTTTTATTTATTTATCTTTAATTGGTTAAACTATTTGTATAATTTTATCATTTATACTTTTCCATCAAACTATTTCATTACGTTGATAAATTTTGATATGTAAATTTTGATTTAAATTTACTAATTCATTACGTTTTGATTTAAGTTTACAAATATTTTGTTACGCTAATATGTTTTTATTTAAATTTATTATTTTATTTGTTTGGTTTTAAAAAAATGCCTTAAATTACTAATATATATTAAAAATAAATAATTTTACAAATCATTTCATAAATAAACAAATAATATTTTGTTTATTTAGATTTATAGATAAAGTACATATAAGATATAATTTGAATGTAGATTTAAATCTTATTATTTATTAATATTTAAAGAGGTAAAAATAATATATTGTATTTATATTTTATATTTATTAATCTTTATAGATATTAGAAATAATGAATAATATTTATCTTTTAGTTTATTTTATTTAAAATAATATATTTTGTTACGTTGATACGTTTTGATTTAAATAAATTATTTTATTATTTTAATTTTAATATTTTGTTATGCCTATACGCTTTGATTTCAATATAGTGTTTAATCTTTTTGATTTACAAGTTTTGTTTATACATTAATATGTTTTATTCGTTTTCACTTAAATATTTTAATTTTCACTTAAGTATTAACGTAGCAAAATTTTAAATCAAAACAAATAAAATAATAAATTGAAATCGAAATGTACTGACATAACAAAATATTTAAATCCAAACAAATAAAATAATAAATTTAAATCAAAACTTATTAGCGTAACAAAATATTTAAATCAAAAATACTAATTAGCAAACTTAAATCAAAACGTAATGAATTAGTAAATTTAAATCAAAATTTACACAAATTCAAATTTATTAAAAGTAATGAAATAGGTTGATGGAAAGTATAAATAATAAAATTATACAATAGTTTAACGAATAAAATTTTAATAAATAAATTGAATACATAAAAAGATGCATAAGTTAACTAATTAAGTATATAAATAAAAATATTTTTTAGTAAAGAAATATAGATTTATTTTAAAAAATAAATAGGTACAATCAATAATAATAATAATAATAATAATAATAATAATAATAATAATATTATTATTATTATTATGATTAATAATGAATCAAATCATAATTTATTAAATTATTATTTCAAATTTAAAACTAAAAATGAAAAAATTAAGAAAGGACCAAAATTGAAATTACCAAACTTGTAATTGAAAGAAGGGCAAAATCGTCATTTTTAAAAAATTTAGAAATAGAGGGACCAATTCTGCAACTAAAAATTGGTTTGAGGGACCGCCACTGCAACTTTGAAAGTTGAGGGACCGTTTCCATAATTTTGAACAAACCACAGGGACCATTTCTGTAATTTACTCTTCTATTTATAATCCAAAGTTCCGAAGACACCAAAAATTTTTTTTTTTTCTAATTCCTACCAATTTTATTTAGCGAGCCAAATGAACCATAAGCATCACACAAAACAAACAAAAGCTGCATTTGAATCTCTTAAACAATAATTGGAGGCGAACACCAAGACAACACTCAAAGAGCACCGTACAAAATTAGTCTTAATATCGACTAATGGCAAGCTACTGAGATGGGTGTTTCATCTCAAAAGAAAAGAAATATTAATATTAAGTGTGTCCATAATCCACATATCAGATATTGAACTACTAAGAATGGATATTACATTTCATCTTAGCCAACAGGCAGAGAAATTTACCATGTTCGGTCTTGGTTTTTATAGGAGTGATGTGGGATGCATCTAATGGAACCTTTGTCTTTCAGTGATTCTAGTGCCTTGGTGCCATAATCAAGATCTATTTTGATTAGATAAATGAAAACCCACTCATATCGTAAGCCTTTATTTTATAGTATTTAATGTCAATCAACCATCTTGCCAAGATGATCTTTAAGACTAAGCAGGTATTAGCAATGTTTGATTGTAAGTAAATTTTAGAAAAATCTAGAACATGCTAAGCTTTGACTGCCCAACAAGACTATACAAAACAATATCAAATCTAAGCAACAAGAAACTTGAGCACCAATCAAATAATGTAAAATTCTCAAAGATTAAAACTTGAGTTTGGTCGGGCTGCGCGAAAGCAAGCCCCCATTAACACAAATTATGACGTAGGCTCGACCAACTTGGGCCGACCTTAGAGCGGCACCTCTCCTTAATGTGCTATAAATAGCGATCTGTGTTTACTACGCTTTAAAATAATATTAGATTTTTGACTTGGGGTTTCTAGTAGAATGGTTTTTTGGTAACTATTGTAACTTATCCAAAATTTCTGCTTCCTTCAAGGCTTGATATAACACTTGAAATTCAAGCATGATGACTTAAAAACTCAATCAATATTAATTAAACATAAGAAGAATTGCTATAAATAGTGATCTGTGTTTACTATTCTGTATTCCCAATATATAGGACATAGTAACATATTTACTCCGATGAATCGCATCTAGAACCAATCATATTAGTACTAGTAAAAGGAAGTGGCAAATTAATTAGATGGTTTTAGATGAGTCCCAACTCCTCTAGCTCCAAATTAGGAATCACACCATTAAGTGCCGAACCACACCAACGAGAGTGTAAATTTAGGAGTCGAATTTAAAGGGTGTGTGTCTTAGGGTTTATTTCTTTTTTTGGTAGAAGACCTTTTTGGGCCCAAATGTCTGCAACCGGGAAGCAAAAAGCATTGAAGACTGTTTGTTTACGAAAAGACAAAATACGTTTAAGATCTATTATTTGCTTATTTGCTACAGACAAAAACATTGTCTTTTTGAGAGAAGCGCTTTCAACCCTAGCCGCTTCAAGAGAGAAGAGAGAAGCTATTGCATTATAGCTAAAAAGACAATTTTTCTAATTTAAAAAAACAAATGGTCTTCTTTATTTAGCTTGAAGACCTTTATATCATCTTTTCTTCAGAAGACCTTTGCAAACATGAAAAAAGATCTTATAGCTATAATATCTTTAAAAACAAACGGCACCTTAGTCTTTCCAAAAAAGAGAAAAAAGCAAAGCATAATTAAAACCTTTGTTAGCCTTAGAGAAAATTAGCCCAATGTATATTAATCTGATAAAAGGGTAAATGCCCATCATCTGTGTTGTTGTAATGTTTTTGTGTGCAAAATGGGGTCCGAGCTGGTGAATGAAGATTACAGTACTCTTGAATCATTTTCAGTTGTAGATGGTTAATTTATTTATATTTCTTGAAGAATGAAGTGACTGAGAGAGAATCCCACATCATCTGAGTAAAGGATAGATCGGAGTGGGAACTGCCTATATAAACTGATGTCCAAACAAGGAAAACTCATACCTTTCTCGGCCTTTTGGCTAAGATCAAGTGTAGTATCTGTTCTTATCAGTTTAATATCTGATATGTGGGTCATCGACTCACTCGATATTAATCTTATTTTTTAAGGGGGAGAGACCATCACGGTAGCTTGCTGGGTCTCTCATGTGTCGTCCTAGTGTTGCACTACTGCTTGGGCCTAACACACCCCTTCATTACTAGTTTAGCAGTTATATGTTTGTTTGATTATTTTGTTTGCAAAAAGCAGTTATTTTTCTTGTAGAATTGATGAAAGTTTGTTTACTTGAGGATTGAACAATTATGACCAAGAATTTCATTAATTACGCATTTCGAACCGGATCGAAATTTGTCGGAAACAACACTTGTATGTCAATGCTCATCTTTATCTTTTGTGGGAGAGAGTCAAATCGTTCTTGGTATGTCACTTTGGTGTTGCACTACAACCTTTGACGTGCACACCCCCTCCAATACATTATCTAGATTAATCTGTTAAAACATTAACAAACTTCTTATTTTTCCACGTCTGAATAAAGGATACATGAGACTGGAAAATTCCTTATGTAAGCCAACTCCCAAAGAACGACTCATACCTTTCTCGGTCTTTTAACTACGATCGAAGTGTTGTATCTGTTCTTATCAGTTTAATATATGATATGTGGGTCATCGACTCACTCAGTATTAATCTTATCTTTTAAGGGGGAGGGGTCATTACAGCCACCTAGTGTTGCACTACTGTCTGGGCCTGGTGTACCCCTCCAGTCCTAGCCTAAATTCTTATTGATGTGTCTGATGCACCATTGGTCTAATTGTTGCATTCATGTGTTTGGTGCTCAGTGACCATAGTTTTGACTAAATTTTAAAGCAGTTGGTCTCTTGGAACCAGTTTTTCCTTGCTCTTTTACTCCATGTTACCATCTCCACATTTAGTATCATTCTTTGTTACTATTATACATATATTTACCAACTGCTATTGATAAATCGTAAAATCAATGCATACATGAAATCACACAACAAAACTGGAACGAAGTTTTGTTTCGTGATGTCACCTAAGGTAGGAAAATTTTTAAATGAATTGGTTTCATACGAGCGATGTAACATCCCGATTTTGAGATAGGTACGTGGAATTAATTCATTGGATTAATTATTTAATTTGGGACCCGGGGATATAAATTTGTATTTTGGGGTATCGGGATCGGATTTTTGGGTGTCAGACCGAGTTAAACCCAAAACGTATATATATGTTGCTTCCTTTGTTCTTGGATTCATTTCAAAATCCAGAGATGAGATATATGTGTGTGTGATTCTAATTCCAGTAGCCAAAATCAGAAATTGAAGCTCCGAGTTGAGAATTAAGCTCCTGAGATTATCATCAAATCCTCCTTTTTATTCGGGTTCACATTTGAGGTAAATTCGAGCTAAAATTCACGGATTAATTGATGTTAATTGTGGTTTTGTAGTTGAATTGGGTTTGTATCTATTTCTGAGTAAATTCGAGTTTGTATCTGTGATTAAAATCAAGCTGGAATCGAGTTTGGGGTGATTCCCCTGGTCTGTTAAGAAACAGAGCATAACTGCTACTGTTCGTCCGTGAGCGCGACCGCGATCCCTTGATCGCGGGCCGCGATGTTCTTGAGATGATCGCAGGCGGTTTGAGCCCGAGCTCGGACCGCGATGTGAGCTCGGCCGAGTTTGAGGTCAGCGCGGCCGAGACCGCGATAGGGTCAGTGCGGCCGCGACTGGTTGAGTTCGGCCGCGATGCGGCTAGAGTTTCGGGTCGGGTTTTTGGGTTCTGTGAGTCGTGTATTTGGGTTCTTGGGGTCTCGAGAGTTGTTGAGAATTGTGTATAGAGTTGTTGGGTTGAGTTTGTGATATTGAGATTGTGTTATTGTGATTTCAGGGTCTCGTGTTGACAGGGTAGGGAAAGGGCAGGGAACCGAGACTTAGTATAGCTAGCTGAGCAGGTGAGTTTGCATGTTTTTCTTGAGATACTTGTACGATTATTTATTAATACTTGCATGATCTTTTACTGAGCTTTTACGAGATATCATGAGTTTCTTACGAGTTTTATTGAGATATTATCATGCATGTATTACTGTGCTTTATTGAGAACTGTGTTTTATATATATGAGATTTGGGACACTTGAGCTGTTGAGATACTAAACCGTACGGCTGGGCAGGGGTTGGGTCGCTCCCAATTCCCTTTTGAGTTCCTGACGACTGCTTTGTGCGGTCTAGGGATCTGGTACGTGGGCCTATCCACGCGAGTTGAGCTACCTTGTGGGATCTCATATACTGGTTCAGTAGAGAATGCTGAACGTTTTATTATTGAGTTAATTATTTACTGAGCTTTATAATCGTACGTTAACCCTTGCATTCTCACCAGCTTTAGCTGACCTGTGTGTGTTGTTGTGTGTATCCCAGGTGACCGGACTACTAGTAGGCCTGCTGCACCAAAGTAGGTTTACGTTTTCTGTGCTCGGGGAGTTAGCTACCTTTCATAGAGGTAGTTATATTTTGGGGATTGTTTATCACACACTTCGGATAGGTTGTGTAATATTCAGGGACTTCCGTGACTGTTTCTTATGTAAAATAATGTTTTAAATTATCGGGTTTTCCGCATGTATGGTTGGGAATAGCGTAGAGATTATTATATTCTATCGTTGCTGATGTGGTAATTACGTGGCATTGTGGATTAGTTTGAGGGTGTTACAAGCTTGGTATCAGAGCCTAGGTTTAAGAGATTAAGTATCTAGTGGATGCTTAAGCTTAAACCCTAGAGTCTAGATCCTTGGATTGTAATCCGAAGTAGAGTATTAGGTGATGAACGAGTAGTGTGTAGAGTTTTGTAGAGTTGATTTGTGTTATTATCTTATTGTGCAGGTTGTTATGGACCGTCAGGGCAGCGGGCCTCAGGGGGATGACCATAGGGATGATGAGCCTGTGCGTAGATCTGACTTGTATTCTGTGATAGGTCAGATATTATATGAGCGTTTTCCGGGTCAGAGTATGAGTAGGGGTCGAGGTGCGGTGCCTCCGCCCGAGGGAGGCCAGAGTTCTGGAGCTGGTGCTTCTTCTTCTAGCCAGCCATCGCGAGGGTCCTTTAAGGACTTCATGACGGGTCGCCCTTCCGAGTTCTTTGGTGGAGTTGGTGCCTCGAAGGCACTGGATTGGTTGAGAGAGGTCGAGGCAGCATTTCGTATAGCTCATGTGGATAGAGCAGATAGAGTGAGTTATGCTTCCTACCTTCTGAAGGGAGGGGCATTGAGATGGTGGAGTTCGGTTGTCAGTGCTCGTGGAGTTGATGAGGCCTATCTGATGTCTTGGGAGGAGTTCCGTACGGAGTTCGAGCTGCAGTATTGTCCGTTGGACACGAGGAGAGAGTTGGAGCGAGAGTTCATTCATCTGCAGCAGGGATCCAGATCCGTCCAGGAGTATATTGATGTGTTTAATGATAGAGCTCAGTTTGCGCCGCATCAGGTAGCTACAGAGGACCGAAAGGTCAATATGTTCATCGAGGGTTTGAGGCCAGACATTAGAGAGTTTGTGGGGATGTTGCGTGACCCCACCTTTTCATCAGCGATGGAGTATGCCCGCCGCCGAGAGCGGGAGATCGAGAGACAGCGAGAGCAGTCAGCTCCCCAGAGACAGCGTATCGAGCCATCGGGCCAGGGTCAGAGTTCTGGGTCTTCGAGGTTTTATCGGGAGAGCCGTCAGGGTGGGTATTCTGAGCAGCAGGGACAGAGTTCAGGGGTTCAGCGAGATCAGAGACGGGATGATAGGCAGCTGGGGGTCGGTCAGAGTCAGGGACAGGGTCGGGGTGGTCAGAGACAGCAGGGACAGAGGCAGCAGGGACAGAATCAGAGGCAGTCACAGAGTCAGGGTCAGAGTAGTGGTGGTAGAGGTTCCAGGGATTCTGGGAGCCGAGTTGAGAGTTCAGCGTCTGTTGAGAGAGATTGTCAGCGGTGCCATCACCGTCATGCAGGGCCGTGTGCCCGGGAGCACCTTCGTTGTTTTAGATGTGGCCAGTTTGGTCACACAGCTGTTGCATGTACCTCTCAGGAGTCTCTTTGCTTCCGATGCGGGAAGCCGGGTCACATGTCTCGGGATTGTCCGAACCCGAGCGCGGGGTTTCCGGGATCGAGTTCGAGCGGAGCTGGGCCGTCAGGGTCATCTTCAGCGCCTCGGGGAGGAGGAGCACCGAGGGCTCGTGGCAGGGTCTTCCAGGCTACTGCTGAGGAGGCGCGCGAGTCGCCTGATGTTGTGTCTGGTACGTTTATCCTTAACGGACTGCGCGCCTTTATTTTATTTGATTCGGGATCTGATCGTTCATATGTATCTACCTCCTTCTGTGATTATTTTGCTATCCCTTCATTTGAGTTATCTGTGCCTGTTATTGTTGAGCGTGTTGATGGTAGTACTGTGTTAGTGAGCCGCATTTATAGAGATTGTGCATTAGAGATAGATGGCCATCGGTTTTCCATAGACTTGATGCCTATGGAGATTAGTAGTTTTGATGCCATTATTGGCATGGATTGGCTGACAGTGCGTCAGGCAGATATCTTCTGTTCTAAGAAGATGATCCGCATTCCCGTCTCCGAGTCAGAGTCAGCAGTCGTGTATGGCGAGAGGCGCAGGGGAGAGATGAGTATTGTATCGATGGCGCAGGCGCAGAGGTATGTGGCGAAGGGGTGTGCCACTTACTTAGCTTATGTGGTAGATTCGAAGAAGGAGAAGAGGGAGGTCAGTGATGTGCCGGTGGTTAGAGATTTCCCCGATGTGTTCCCAGATGAGCTGCCTGGTCTGCCGCCGGACCGGCAGGTTGAGTTTAGGATCGACCTAGTTCCCGGGGCCGTTCCTATTGCGCGTACGCCGTATCGGTTAGCTCCTACCGAGATGCGCGAGATGATGACGCAGTTGCAAGATTTGCTAGATCGAGGGTTTATTCGCCCCAGTTCTTCGCCGTGGGGAGCCCCAGTATTATTCGTGAAGAAGAAGGACGGGACGATGCGCATGTGTATTGATTATAGAGAGCTTAATAAGGTAACGGTGAGGAACCGTTATCCCTTGCCGAGGATTGATGATCTCTTTGATCAGCTTCAGGGGGCGAGTTTCTTCTCGAAGATTGATCTGCGTTCAGGGTATCATCAGCTACGAGTTAGAGATGAGGACGTGCCTAAGACTGCGTTTAGGACCAGATATGGTCATTATGAGTTCTTAGTCATGCCGTTCGGGCTGACTAATGCCCCAGCAGCATTTATGGACCTGATGAATAGGGTCTGCAGGCCGATGCTCGATCGTTTCGTGATTGTGTTTATTGATGATATTCTGATCTACTCGAGGAGCAGCGAGGAGCATGGCCAGCATCTGAGAGAGGTCTTGAGTACTTTGCAGCAAGAGAGGCTATACGCCAAGTTTTCGAAGTGCGAGTTCTGGCTTCGAGAGGTGCAGTTCTTAGGGCACGTAGTGATGAGCGAGGGCGTTAAAGTGGATCCAGCAAAGGTCGAGGCGATCATGAGTTGGGGTCAGCCCACGTCTGTATCTGAGGTTCGCAGTTTCTTGGGTTTAGCCGGATATTATCGGCGGTTTATGGAGAATTTTTCGCGGATCGCTGTGCCGTTGACGGTGTTGACTAGGCAGTTAGTGCCATTTGTGTGGGCTGAGGAGCAGGAGAGTGCTTTTTTAGAGTTGAAGAATCGGTTGTGTAGGGCCCCGATTCTAGCATTGCCAGAGGGTTCTGAGGATTTTGCTGTGTATTGCGATGCTTCCTTCACTGGGTTGGGATGTGTGTTGATGCAGAGAGGTAAGGTGATTGCTTATGCCTCGAGACAGCTTCGGAGTTATGAATTGAGTCGGCCAGTGCATGATCTAGAGTTGGACGCCATAGTCTTTGCCTTGAAGATATGGCGGCATTATCTATATGGGACGAGATTTACAGTGTTTACCGATCATAAGGGCTTGCAATATTTGTTCAGTCAGAAGGAGCTGAACATGAGACAGAGACGTAGTATGGAGCTCTTGAAGGATTATGATTGTGACATCCAGTACCACCCGAGGAAAGCTAACGTGGTGGCAGACGCTTTGAGCAGGAGATCCTATGAGCAGACGGTTGTATCCAGAGCTTCTCGATTAGAGGTCACATCGACCTTGATTGATAGTCTACGGTTAGCTCAGGAGGAGGGTTTGAAAGGCGAGAATGTGCACAGAGAGAGATTAGCTGGTCAGCTAGAGTTATTGAGCAGAGACGATAGAGGTTTGATGACTCTCCGTGGTCGAGTATGGGTCCCCAGAGTAGGTGGCTTGAGACAGCTGATTCTAGATGATTCCCATAAGTCTAGATTGTCGATCCATCCGGGTAGCACGAAGATGTACAGAGATCTGCGAGTTCATTATTGGTGGCCAGGGATGAAGAGGGATGTAGGGAGGTATGTGGAGGCGTGTATGACGTGTTTGAGAGTTAAGAGTGAGCATCAGAAGCCGCATGGCAGACTTCAGCCGCTAGAGATTCCAGAGTGGAAGTGGTACGATATCACCATGGACTTCATAGTGAGACTCCCGCGGACTGTTCGTGGGAATGATATGATCTGGGTTATTGTTGATCGGCTTACGAAGAGTGCCCACTTCTTGGCCGTTCGTGGGACTATTACGATGGATCAGTTAGCGCGCCTCTACATCAGCGAGATTGTTGCGAGACATGGAGTTCCGAGATCTATTACGTCTGACCGGGATAGCCGATTTGTATCGCGATTCTGGCAGAGCTTCCAGAAAGAGTTGGGCACCCGAGTTCAGTTGAGTACGGCTTATCATCCGCAGACAGGGGGTCAGACAGAGCGAACTAATCAGACTCTGGAGGATATGCTGCGGGCTTGTGTGATTGATTTTGGGGGTAGCTGGGATCTTCATTTGCCGCTTGTCGAGTTTGCGTATAATAACAGCTACCATGCATCCATCGGCATGCCTCCATTCGAGGCTCTCTATGGGCGTAAGTGTTTGACTCCGGTGTGTTGGGGAGAGGTTGGGGAGCGTCCTATCGGCGGACCAGAGGTTCTTCAGGAGACTAGCGACAAGGTCGCTATGATTCAGCAGCGGATTAGGACAGCTCAGAGTCGCCAGAAGAATTATGCAGATCGCCGGATGTCTGAGTTAGAGTTTCAGGTCGGAGACTCCGTGATGCTTAAAGTCTCACCCTAGAAGGGTATTATTCGATTTCGTAGGCGAGGTAAGTTGGGCCCGCGTTATATTGGGCCATTCGAGGTTATCGAGAGGATCGGGGATCAGGCTTATCGTCTGGAATTGCCTTCAGAGTTGTCGGGGGTGCATAATGCTTTTCATGTTAGTCACCTTCGTAAGTGTTTGGCCCGTGATGATCAGCGAGTACCGTTGTCTGAGATTGAGGTCGATGATAGACTTCAATATGTTGAGCAGCCTGAGGCAGTGACAGATCGGAAAGTGAAGAGGTTGCGTAATAAAGAGGTGGCATTAGTGTTAGTGCAGTGGAAGCACCATAAGGGTACTAGCGCCACGTGGGAGCCAGAGTTAGAGATGCGCAGCCGATATCCTCACCTCTTCGTTTCGAGCTAGATTCTGAGGACAGAATCTTCATAAGGAGGGAGGACTTGTAACATCCCGATTTTGAGATAGGTACGTGGAATTAATTCATTGGATTAATTATTTAATTTGGGACCCGGGGATATAAATTTGTATTTTGGGGTATCGGGATCGGATTTTTGGGTGTCGGACCGAGTTAAACCCAAAACGTATATATATGTTGCTTCCTTTGTTCTTGGATTCATTTCAAAATCCAGAGATGAGATATATGTGTGTGTGATTCTAATTCCAGTAGCCAAAATCAGAAATTGAAGCTCCGAGTTGAGAATTAAGCTCCTGAGATTATCATCAAATCCTCCTTTTTATTCGGGTTCACATTTGAGGTAAATTCGAGCTAAAATTCACGGATTAATTGATGTTAATTGTGGTTTTGTAGTTGAATTGGGTTTGTATCTATTTCTGAGTAAATTCGAGTTTGTATCTGTGATTAAAATCAAGCTGGAATCGAGTTTGGGGTGATTCCCCTGGTCTGTGAAAAACAGAGCATAACTGCTACTGTTCGTCCGTGAGCGCGACCGCGATCCCTTGATCGCGGGCCGCGATGTTCTTGAGATGATCGCAGGCGGTTTGAGCCCGAGCTCGGACCGCGATGTGAGCTCGGCCGAGTTTGAGGTCAGCGCGGCCGAGACCGCGATAGGGTCAGTGCGGCCGCGACTGGTTGAGTTCGGCCGCGATGCGGCTAGAGTTTCGGGTCGGGTTTTTGGGTTCTGTGAGTCGTGTATTTGGGTTCTTGGGGTCTCGAGAGTTGTTGAGAATTGTGTATAGAGTTGTTGGGTTGAGTTTGTGATATTGAGATTGTGTTATTGTGATTTCAGGGTCTCGTGTTGACAGGGTAGGGAAAGGGCAGGGAACCGAGACTTAGTATAGCTAGCTGAGCAGGTGAGTTTGCATGTTTTTCTTGAGATACTTGTACGATTATTTATTAATACTTGCATGATCTTTTACTGAGCTTTTACGAGATATCATGAGTTTCTTACGAGTTTTATTGAGACATTATCATGCATGTATTACTGTGCTTTATTGAGAACTGTGTTTTATATATATGAGATTTGGGACACTTGAGCTGTTGAGATACTAAACCGTACGGCTGGGCAGGGGTTGGGTCGCTCCCAATTCCCTTTTGAGTTCCTGACGACTGCTTTGTGCGGTCTAGGGATCTGGTACGTGGGCCTATCCACGCGAGTTGAGCTACCTTGTGGGATCTCATATACTGGTTCAGTAGAGAATGCTGAACGTTTTATTATTGAGTTAATTATTTACTGAGCTTTATAATCGTACGTTAACCCTTGCATTCTCACCAGCTTTAGCTGACCTGTGTGTGTTGTTGTGTGTATCCCAGGTGACCGGACTACTAGTAGGCCTGCTGCACCAAAGTAGGTTTACGTTTTCTGTGCTCGGGGAGTTAGCTACCTTTCATAGAGGTAGTTATATTTTGGGGATTGTTTATCACACACTTCGGATAGGTTGTGTAATATTCAGGGACTTCCGTGACTGTTTCTTATGTAAAATAATGTTTTAAATTATCGGGTTTTCCGCATGTATGGTTGGGAATAGCGTAGAGATTATTATATTCTATCGTTGCTGATGTGGTAATTACGTGGCATTGTGGATTAGTTTGAGGGTGTTACAAGCGAGATCCTACAAGGACACCAATGTGAGAAAAACACATCCTGAGACCCGGGAAGAAAAAAAATACATACCCATTCTAGTTTTTTGGCTAAGCAGAATTAAATGTACAGTTCTTTTGTATACGTTTATAAATATATGCTATGATACATTTAATCATGTATTCACTTGAAACCAGTCTTATTTTCTACAGACGAGAGTTTGGCACCGTAGTTTTTGTACTAAAATAAGAAAAAGAAGAAGAGTATGAGAAATAATATGGAGGTGATGGAGAGTACTCGTATTGTTATGTGACCAAGTGAGGTCTTTTCTTCTATTCAACAATACTGCTTTATTAATATACTAGTTTATTTACTCGTATAATATACAAATTTATTTGAATAATAATTTTTTTAAATAGATTATGAATTTTAGAATAACTGTAGAATTTGATGATAACAGTGACACACATTATGAATTTATAATTTTTTTAAAAAGCCCTTAACAACACCTACTTAATTTTTAATAACTTTTTTTATAATTTATATTTATTTTTAATATATTTTAATAAATTTATAAACATATAAATTTCTTTTATAATTAAATTAATGAAATAAGTATAGATAATATATTATTTAGATTTAAATCAGATTAGATTGGTGATAAAATAGAGAGAAAACCAAAATATGGTGTGTCCACTGTATTACAATATGTAGCTTGTGAAAGAGAAAATTACGAAGAAAGGTAATATAAAATACAAAATTTGACAATAAAGGTATTGTAAGAAAGTTTAGGCCAAGAAAGGTAATGTAAAATTGTATTTTGGCCGAGAAATGACATGAAATTCAAAGTTTAGGCAAAGAAAGATAGTCAATTATTATTCTTTTACAAAAAAAGAAGCATAAAATTAAAATTTTACCTTCTTAATTGGTCATCAATACCTTTTTTTGTCAAATTAAATTTTATGTTATCTTTCTGGCTTAAAAAACCTTTATTATCAAAATTTGTATTTTATGTTACCTTTCTTGGTAATTTTCCTTTTGTGAAACACCCAAAACATATTAGACAAGAAAAAGGGGGAAATGCGAAATGGTTTGCTACCAAGCCAATTCAGGCCCCTAAATACTTGGTTACTGGTTTGACTCAATTTAAATATAAAGTTTGTTACCTAAATTGATGATAAAATGCTAGTTCAAATCCATACTAGTTCAATTCTTAGAATCTAATTGTAGATGGAAACGGCTTCCCTTTCTCCAAAAGACCAGCTTCTTCGTAATTTTTTACAGTGTCAATTATGGTCTCTTCCAACGGTCTATAATTCCATCCCAAATTCAACAACTTCTTCGAGCTAAGTAGTGTACGGCCACTTTTCTCTGTAAATCTGACATTCACGGATCAAATTTATCAAACCAAGTAATATACATGAGTCGGGATTGAATCTCTAAACGACAATTTATAGAAGGGTTACTTGCGTAAATAGGTAACACACTTATGGACGATTTCTATTTCAAGTAACAAACTAAGGTTACTAATTTATAAAAGTTATATGTATTTGTAGAGAATTCCAAAGGGTACAATCTTTTAATTTCAGTGACCCTTTTTATATACATTTTAACACTAAAAACGATCAAATTTACCAGTTTTAGAATATTTTAAAAGTATGTTAACTTTCTACAAGGACAAACTTAGATCGTCACTCAACCATAAGCGTGGTAGTTTTTTTTTTATGCAATCAAACATAACTTAAAAGAAATTCACTATGCAAGCACTTACTATACATTCGTAAATGTGACAAATTAATGTCGAATGAAAATAGTGATCTGAACTTACATTTTGGGATAATTGTAGCCTGGAAACATGCTTTCCATTTTGGCGATAAATTCGCTTCTCTGAATAGAGTATGCCGAGCATATATATCTCCCTTCTGATTCAGGATTTTCATACAACAATAAAATTGCCTCAGACAAATCTCGAACGTCTACGTATGGAAGTTCTGCGTTGTCTATCGTGTCCCCTATGAGTCGACCTTCATCTAGAGACAAATGTAAGGTTACTATTATATATTATTTCTTCTCATATACAATATGTAATTGTTAATCATAGTTCCAAACTGTTACTAAATAGTCATGTACTTTTATTATTGGTCCATTCTCGTAATTAATAAACGGAAACTAGTCACTTTTCAATTTTCATTTTCAATTTATAGTTTTCAAGAAAAAAAAAGGTTTTTATAAAAAATGAAACTTATTTAGTTGATGAAGTTTTAATTTTTAGGAAAATGTGATAGGTGATTTATAAAATAAGAAAAATAGGATAGGTGATAGAAAAGTAAGAGAAAGAAAGAAAATATTAAATGTAAATATAGGGTATATAATAGAAAAGTAAGAGAGACCGTATGAAAAATGATATTTTAGAAAGTGAAATAAATATTTGAGTAAATTACCAAAATGGTCTCTGTGGTTTGTATAAAACTTTGGATTTAGTCCCTGTGGTTTCAATTTTGCATAAACGGTCATTATCTGCATTGTTTACTTGCATAAATGGTCCCTCTGTCTCATTTATTTTCCTAAATGACAATTATACCCTTTTCTTTAATAACAATTTTGGTCCCTTTCTTTTCATGACTTTTGTTTCATCTTTGCACTGTCCAATTCGGACATAGATTCGGAATAAAGCCTTCCGTCTCCTCTTTTCTGCTGGCGTTGGCTCACGTTGCCTTTGTTTTTAACTTTTAAAATCTTAATTTAATAAATGATGATTCAATTATTATTATTATTATTATTTAAGATGTATTTATATTTTAATTAAAGTTATATTTTTACATATTTAATTAATTTATTAATTCTCTATTACGTATTTAATTTATTTATTTATATTAGATTTCATAATTATAATATTTATACATTTTTTATATTTTGTATGTTTTTATTTATTTATTTCATTACGTTAAGTGCCTTTTTAGTTTTTTTGAAAAAAAATAAATTTAGGATTTAATTCATTTGGATTTAGATATATGTTACATTATTATTTTTATTAAATTTAATATTCTAGTTGTTTTGATTTAAATATTTTGTTACAATAAAATATTTCAGTCAAAACAAATAAAAATGTTAGGTTTATATAGTTTTCTTGTAAATTATAATTAAACCAAAAGATATTAATATAATAAAATGTTTATGTCATAACATATGAAATGTTATGTTTATATATTTTACTTGAAAGTTATAACCTAATTAAAATGTATTATTAACCTAACAAAAAATTTAAATATTTTATTATACTAATATGTTTACGGATAAGTGTTTATTTATCTTACGTTTCATTTATTATTTTTAATATGATTATATTGTGTTACATTAATTCGAATCGAATTAATCATAATTTTCAAGAAAAAAAATATAAATTAGCAATTGCTTTATTTTGATTTTAAATTTTTTGTCAGGTTAATACGTTTTAAGTTGATTATAAATTTCAAGTAAAATATACAAGCATAACATTTTATTCGTTGTCACACAAATAGTTTGTAATATTATTAGTTTTGGTTTAATTATAATTTACAATAAACCTAATATTTTTATTTGTTTTGACTTAAATGTTTTAATGTATCAAAATATTTAAATCAAAACATATAGAATATTAAATTTAAATTGAAAAAATAATGTAACAATATTTAAATTCAAACGAATTAAATCCTATGTTTATATATTTTCCTTAAAAATGTATATTGAAATCACAATATATTAACGCAATGAAATAAATAGATGGAAACATACAAAATACAAAAAACATATAAATAATATAATAATGAAATCTAATATAAATAAATTTGCAATAAATAAACTAAATACATAATAGAAACGTAAAATAAATTAATTAATTAGGTAAAAGTATAACTTTAATAATAATAATAATAAATAACAATAAATCAATTAAATCATCATTTATTAAATTAAGGTTTACAATTTAAAATTTAAAAACAAAAAGCAAAATTAATGAAAGGAAAGGGGCCAAAGTTGTTAATAATTAAAAGGTATAATTGTCATTTAGGAAAATAAATGAGGCAGAGGGACCATTTTTCCCTCTTTGCAAGTAAACAATGCAAATAAGGACCGTTTATGCAAAATTGAAACCACAAGGACTGAATCCAAATTTTTATGCAAACCACAGGGACCATTTTTGTAATTTACTCTAAATATTTTAAAAATTGTTATTAAGCAAATAAGTTTTCATTTTTTTTGAGAATTGAGACAGATTTTTTAGAAATTTTCAGTAACTAAACACACACTTACTATTTTACTAACAATATAGCATCTAACTATTAACTGAAAAAAGAATTTGTTAACTACAAAAGTGAAATGACAATAATATCCTTTCAATTTGGATTTAAGTCACATATTTAAAACTAACCTTTCATGTAGCTCAAAAGAACTAAGCTAGTAACATTAATGGTGGATTGCAGCATTGGCCCAATGACCAAGGCCGGACAAATCGTTACGACAGTCAGGTCATCTCGTTTTGCGAATTCCAGAGCTTCCTTCTCTGCTATTGTCTTCGATACGGTATACCAATGCTGAAAAATTCATCACTAATTGCTTTTTTACGAGTTTAAACGTATAGTATTGATAACGAAAGGAAAACGTTTGGTATGTCTAGTGGTGAGATACCTCTAACGATTTAGCATATTCTATATTTGTCCAGCAACTTTCATCCATTTCCTGATCCGAGGGCCAGTCAGGATTCTCTAATACAGCCGATCCAGAAGAGACAACCACAACTTTCTTGACTCCAGCCTTCAAACATGCATTTAGTACATTTTGTGTTCCTCGTATAGCAGGATCGAGGACTTCTACCTGTGAAGTTTTTGTTGATTCGTTCACGAAACCAAAAAATTGGAAACAAGAACTGAACTGAATAGTATTACTTTATTCAGTCCAGTTCCTGCTCCGTTTTTTTTTTTCTGAAATTTCAACAAAAATACAAAATTGGACTGAACAAAAATAACAAATTTGGAACCAAGAACCGAATGTTATGGATTTCAAAAGTTTAGACCCAAATTCTACACACCCTAGCCAAAAGGATTAGTACATATGAGCTTGATTAAATTCACTAGTCTAAAGAATTAACTAAGTTTCAAATTTTTATAGAATTCAAATGGAACCAAAATAAACAATTGGCCCATAATATATTGGACCGAGGGAAATGACCCAACTTCAAAGAAGCATAAGAGTCTGCATTTAGTCCATGAAAATATCTTGATGGACTGGACATTATGGCTTAAAATCCATCATTTAGGGCTCCCATTTTAGCCTTTTGGGTTTTAAAATTTAAATAATGTTTTAATATCGAAAAGACCCTGTAAACTTTTCTTAGTTTTGTGATTAAGTCCCTAAACTTTTTTTTCTGATTGTTTAAGTCCCTTAACTATTTTTGTCTTATTAAAAAAACCACTATCTTTACATGTTTTAGCGATTAAGTCCCTAAAATTTTGTTTTATTGATCGTGTTTTACCTACTCATCCGCTAGCCGGTCAATAATATATACTTTTGAATAATACAAAAATGGTTTAGGGACTTAAACAATCGGGAAAAAGGTTTAGGGACTTAATAGTGAAAATGAGAAAAGTTTATAGAGTTTTTTCAATATTAACCCAATTTTAAATCGTTTTCACTTTTCAATTTTAGGAAAATCAATAATTTCCATGATTTCTTTGCCTCACACACATATATTAGCCTCTTAGGTAGTGTGATAACCAGTTTTGATTTGATTGATTTCAATTTTTTTCATCCATGTCTTAAACATAAACGTCCTTATGGAAGACACAAATTTTGATTATCGAATAATTACAAGTTTCATCATATCATGCGACGCTCATTCTACGTTAAATCTTGTAGTGAAATGTGTGCCACGTAAAAAAGAATCGGTTACCTGGGGATTAGATATATGTCCACCAAGAACAGCAGAGGCAACATGAAGAACTCCGGTGCAACCAGCAAACGCAACACAAAGATCTTCATAGTCCAATAAGTCTGCCTTAAAGAGCTGCAATCGTTCTTCAGCGTTCTCCAACTTCTTCAGATGACCATTCTTTTTCTCATCACCTTCAAATCAATTACTTTCCCACTTTTAGATTAATGGACTCACAGAAACTATGAGATCATAAAACTAATACCAAGCTAATTAAACACAGTCGGATGAGTCAGATGAAGTTAGCCAATGTTTACCAAAGAAGCGGATCAAAATGAAAAGATTATGAGATTAGACTGAAACAATTTTACTAAATTGAGGTAATGAACAAGATTCTTCAGGAAACAGATGATCAAAACAAACCATGTGAAAAGATTAACGAGTGAGATTACGGTCAAAAGCTGGCAAGTGTTATATTGTGTGATTATCGAACAAAGTGTTCATCGAGAAAATTCAACCAAGTCAAGTAACAAGACCTGAATAGAACAATGCAACTTCACCAGGTTGATGTTAATAGGTGGGCACAAGCTTGGAACTACGTGGAGATCAATCTCTAAAGAATAATGTAAAAATTCCCAATTTTTCACAATAACAAGGTAAAAGTACCCAATTTCCACATTTTTATATTTTGCAATAGTTCTTACGATTCTGTGTAACTGCGACTTCAAATGTTGGATGTGCCACTAGATAGGCGGCAAAAGATTTACCCTCTTGGATTAAATTTAAAAATAAATTAAATGAACTTATTAGAACACAACAGTATGATAAAGACTATCAGAGCAAGATTAGGAATCAAGAATCGAGTGATTTATGAAACAAAACTAAGTTGAAATGAATTCGAAAGAAGAAAGAAGATACATGGATCTCTAACAGTTCCATGAACCATGTAATCTTTGGAAAGCAAAAGCTTCACAACCCATGAAGCCACATAACCTCCTGCTCCTGTTACACACACCCTCTCCATTTCTTAAATCTCTGATCACTTTTAAGTTTTCAACTAATACTTTATATATAAACCTACACTTGTTTGAAGATATCATATATATATATACACACAAAAACACACAGATACATCAATGTCATTTAGTCAAATTGATGTAGCTATCAGCCTATCAATGAAGTTCATTTATTAGAACATCTTCACAAGTCAATAAAAAATACTTGATAGCCCTACATCTAGAAACACAAAGGCATCTTTGTAATTGTAACTGGTTTCTCCAGAAGTCAGCTACAAACAAACAAAAAAACTGGGTACATACATAAAAAAATAACCTACTTTTACTTCTTCTTTTTTTACCATTCATAGTAATAATGTATTTTAAAAGTATAACAATCATGTGATTTAAAAATTGAAAAACTATGTTGCTATAAACATTATAATGTGAAACTACATTGTTTTTTATCCACTTATCGGAAAAGAAGACATCCATCAAAATCAACAAGCTCAAAGAGAATTTATGTATGTGATATGACCCAAAATCATGCTTCAAGGATTAACATGTGAGCTGGAAGATGCTATAAGAGTCAGGAACTATTTTAGTTGATGATTAATTTAGCTAAACTGCTTACCAGCAGGTTCCGGGAGCTTTATGATGACCTTATGTCAGAGTTGGTGTCATCAAAACAAACAGGCGGTTCAGTCAACCATTACCACCACTCGTTTGACGCCATTGTTAGCATGCTCGATCAATCTGTCCATAAAGTATACTTTAAGTTGCTTCTTGGCTGGATTACAGGAGGAAATACAATGATCAGGTGAGGATGTTTAACCCTTCTATTACAATGAATAATCTCTATTTTCTCTATATTTTATTGAATAGATTAATGAGGAATTTATACAAAAAAACAGGACACTAATCTAGGAAAGTAATAAAAGCTAAATCCCTACAATTAAGCCTGTCAATTTTATGTACAATTGGTGACAGCTAGCAAATCTCCAACAGCTATCAAATCTCTGTCATTTTTGTCTACACTCCCCCTCAAGCTTGGCTGTAGATATTGATGAGACCAAGCTTGCTTATAAGAAATTTATGGGAGTTCTCAGATAGCCCCTTTGTGAGTATATCAGCAAGTTGTTGAGATGTTGGAACATATTCAATGTTGATGATGTTCCCATCTATTTTTTCTTTGATAAAATGCCGATCTATTTCCACATGTTTAGTTCTATCGTGATGAACAGGATTGTGAGCTATTTTGATAGTGGACTGATTATCACAATAGAGTTGCATAGGCTCGACAAGATCAATCTTCAACTCTTTCATAATTCTTCTTATCCATAGAAGTTCACAGATTCCTAGGGCCATGGCTCTATATTCTGCCTCTGCACTGCTCCGAGACACCACAGATTGTTTTTTGCTACGCCAAGTTACTATGTTACCCCACACTAAGGTACAATATCCAGATGTTGATCGTCTATCATCAATAGCTCCAGCCCAATCTGCATCAGTATACGCTTCCACATTTCGCTTATCTGTCTTAGCAAAGAACAAGCCTTTTCCAGGTGTTTGCTTTAAGTACCGTAAGATTCTGTAAACTGCGTTAAGATGACCTTCACATGGAGCATGCATATACTGACTCACTAGACTCACTGCATAGGCAATGTCTGGTCGTGTATGCGATAGATAGATAAGCTTTCCGACAAGTTGTTGATAACGTTCTGTGTCAACCGGTTTTCCTTGAAACAACTTTCGTTTATTCCCAAGTTCAATTGGAGTATTACTTGGTTTGCAACCTAGCATTCCAGTTTCTTCTAACAGGTCCAAGGTGTACTTCCTTTGACAAACAGAAATACCCCTTCTGCTCCTTGCAAACTCCATCCCTAGGAAATACCTCAATGTTCCGAGGTCTTTAACTTCGAATTCTTGAGCCATTAGATGTTTGATTCTCGTTGCTTCTTTGCTATCATTTCCGGTAACAATTATATCATCAACATATACAATGAGAATTGTAATCTGATTATTTCCAGAATGCTTTACAAACATGGTATGGTCTGCCTGTCCTTGAACGTATCCAGATTTCTTGATTACCTTTGAAAATCTCTCGAACCAAGCACGCGGGGACTGTTTTAAACCATACAAAGACTTGTTGAGTTTACACACAGTTGTGCATCCTGATTTTTCTTCAAATCCAGGGGGCTGGTCCATAAACACAACTTCTTCAAGTTCACCATTTAAGAAAGCATTCTTTATGTCAAGCTGATATATAGGCCAATCGGAATTAGCAGCTAGTGAAAGGAGAATTCTAATAGTATTGAGTTTTGCAACAGGAGCAAACGTTTCTGTGTAGTCAATTCCATAGGTTTGAGTGAAACCTTTCGCCACTAAACGAGCCTTGTATCTTTCAACTGAACCATCGGCTTTAAATTTAATTGTGAATAGCCATTTGCACCCGACTGTGCTTTTACCTTCTGGTAACTCTACCAAGTTCCAAGTATTATTTTGCCTGAGTGCATGAATTTCATCTAAAACAGCAGCTTTCCATTCGGGAACAAGAAGTGCTTCTTGAATATTCCTGGGAATTTTTATGCTAGATAATCTAGAAGTGAAAGCATGGAATGAAGCTGATAAATTTGAGTAAGAGATGAATTTAGAGATCGGGTGTTTTGTACAATTTCTTACACCTTTTCTGACAGCAATTGGTATATCCAAATCAGGAATAGAACTAGATGTACCTGACTGATTTTGTGAATGAGTGTTACGTGACTCCATTTGAGGATCTACCATCGGTTCATCTTCTTGGTCGTGATTAAGATTCATGGTTTCGTCTTCTGCTTGAGAACGCTTCCGTCTAGTGTAAACTTGGAAATATTTTTCTGTATGTTCAGTTGAAGCTTCACACATATCCCTTGTTGAACACTCCTCAAGTACTTGAGGATTTGGCTGAATTGGTTTTATAGCTTCTTCAAGTGATTGAGATTCAAGAGTTTCCCAAGGACAACAAACTGCATCTTGAGTTTTTCCTTGAAGTGTAGGTGATGAGTAATAGGGAGTATCCTCAAAAAAAGTAACATCACAGGAGACGTAGGTCTTTTTTGTACGAGGACAGAAACATCGGTAACCTTTCTGAAATGGAGCATACCCTACGAAGATAGTTTTGATAGCACGGGGATCAAGTTTACTGCGATTGTGCTCATGAACATGAACAAAGGCTGTGCAGCCAAAAGTTCTTAAGGGAAGAGTATTGGATGAAATCATGTGAGGATATGTTTTAGATAGACGAGACAAAGGTGTCTCAAACTGGATAACACGGCTCGGTAGGCGGTTGATAAGATATGTAGCAGTTAGAATCGCATCCCCCCATAGATATTTGGGTACATTCATAGTAAACATAAGAGCACGAGTTACTTCCAATAGATGACGATTTTTTCTTTCCGAGACTCCATTTTGTTGAGGAGTATCAACACATGAACTTTGATGTATAATTCCATTTTCCAACAAATAATTCCCAAGAATAGAATTGAAGTACTCTTTTCCGTTATCGGTACGAAGAGTTCGAATATCTTTTTGGAATTGAGTATGGATCATCTTATGAAAGGTTTTGAATACATGGCTTGTTTCGTTTTTGTGACCAAGTAGATAAACCCAAGTAACTCGTGTGTGATCATCAATGAACGTGAGAAACCATTTTTTACCATTGGATGTGGTTACCTTTGAGGGTCCCCATATATCACTATGTATTAATGAAAATGGTTCAGATGGTTTATAAATTTTCGGAGATAAAGAAACACGAGTGTGTTTAGCTAGTTGACAGATTTCACAATCAATGGAAATATGGCTCTTATTAGTGAATAGAGATGGAAACAATCTTTTTAAATAGGAAAAATTGGGATGGCCAAGACGATGATGCCATAACATTATTTCCCTAGTACTAAAAACAGAATCAGAAGCAACAACACTCTGATGGACTTTCGGCTGATTTACAGATAAAGAGTTCTTAAAGCAATAAAGGTCACCATGAATCTTAGCACTGCCAATCGTCTTCCCCGATGATAGGTCCTGAAATTGACATAGAGATGGAGAGAATTTAGCCAGACAATTATTATCACGTGTGAGTTTGCGAATAGAGATCAAGTTACAGTTTAATGCAGGAACATGGAAAACAGATTTGAGTTTCAGGTGCGATGATAGATGAATATCACCTATACCAACAACCGGAATCAAAGAACCATCAGCAATTCGAACCGTAATATTAGTAGAACATGGAGAGTATGAACAAAAAACATCAGGGCTACCCGTCATATGATCAGAGGCCCCGGAATCAATTATCCATGTGTGTAAGACATTACCAGAGGAATTATGAACAGAATTTGAGTTACCAGATTGGGCCATTGAACATGACCCGGACGGCTGAGAGATGTGTGTTGATGATTGATTGAGAAGCTTGTAGAGATGATCAACTTGTTCCTTGCTGAACGGAATAGATTCGCTTGTCATTTCGGGATCTGATTTAGAGTGAAAAGCACGTCCTTCAGATGATTGTCGGTTCTGCCAATTTGCTGGCTTTCCATGGAGGACCCAGCACTTCTCTTGAGTATGGCCAGGACGATTGCAATGATCACACCATGGTCGTCTACCAGAACGTTGGTCAGAATGACGCTGTCCAGTGGAATGAAATTTTTTGGACGCCAATGCAGAAACTTCTGGAGTAGGTGAAGGTGAATCATCATTGAGCATTACCTTACGACGGACTTCTTCACGACGGACTTCAGCAAAGGCTTCTTCGGTGGTAGGAAAAGGGTCTCGAGATACAACACGACCACGTACCTCATCAAGGCTTCGATTGAGTCCAGCCAAGAAATCGAAGACTCGTTCTTTTTCAAGATTGAGTCGTTGTTTCACACTGCATTGAGCACATGGAGAATCTTCTTCAAAGAATAGATCTAATTCTTGCCAAAGGTCTTGTAGATCAGAAAAGTATTGTGTTACTGAACTAGTACCTTGCTTCATCTCTTTTAATTTTGAACGCAATTCAAAGATCTGCGAAGCATTACCAAGATCAGAGTACATGCGCCGTGTAGCATCCCAAACTTCCTTGGCTGTTTTGAACCAAAGATAACGACGACTGATATTTGGTTCCATTGAATTTATGAGCCAGGCAAGAACAATAGAATTTTCAGCCATCCACGTAGTATACGAAGAGTCTGTTGATTTAGGAGTCGGAAGATCACCAGTAATGTATCCCAACTTTCCTCGGCCACAGATAACAATTTTGACAGATTGTGCCCACTGGAGATAATTTTTACCATTCAATCTATGGGATGTTATTTGAAGAGAAGAAATTTCACTCCCGGAAAAAGGAGCAGAAGGGCCATGGGGCAGAATTTTGGATGTGTCAGCAGGATTTTCGCTGTCGTTAACCATTTTTGAAGTGATTGAAGTATGAAATGAAAATTTTTGAACAAATGATTCTTGCTTGGAAGAACACAGCAACGAAAGGAAAAGTTGAAACAAAGGAACCTTATGGCTCTGATACCATATTACAATGAATAATCTCTATTTTCTCTATATTTTATTGAATAGATTAATGAGGAATTTATACAAAAAAACAGGACACTAATCTAGGAAAGTAATAAAAGCTAAATCCCTACAATTAAGCCTGTCAATTTTATGTACAATTGGTGACAGCTAGCAAATCTCCAACAGCTATCAAATCTCTGTCATTTTTGTCTACACCTTCAACAAGTGTATTGCCTATCAATACTCCAAGAGGCCACCCAACAAGCCAAAAAAACCAATGTTTCATCCAAACCCAACCCAGAAACCTTCACTCCCCATGCTGCCCAGATCAACCATATTTACCTCCATTACTTCCCAAGCCTAACACCAATGCATACTTGATAACTCTAAGACCACCACGCGTTTTACTACTAACCCAATACTGCGAGAAGGACATTGTCTCCTACTGAATTTGCAAAGAAACGGTCAAGGGGATTGTTATTTTTGTGTTGAAAAGTTTGAAGGGCATGCATGTAGGGGAAATAAACCACAATTGTATCACTTGGTGTTTAGAAGAAGAGGAAATTCTTGAAGAAGTGGAATCTCCTGAGGTGGAAGAAGACACATAATTAGCACACAACATATCCTAGAATGCCATTGCTGGGCTGACTGCATTTCAAACCATGAGAGTTACTGACTACCACAAGAAAATGGTGTTAAAGCTTCTTCTTGATCGTGGTAGTAGTAGTACACATAATTTTCTTGAGTTTGAGGTAGCAACACTCTTACTCACGGAATGAATTTTGGAGGAATTGTAATGTATTTTGTAATTTGACAATTGTGTTTAGGGTTAAAGGAATCCATCATTACTTGCTATTTATATATGAATTTAGATTCCTAACATTTCACACGCTCTATACATTTAGCTAGCCTTATAACCATTTCAAACATTAACCAATCAACTATGTACTATAATTTAAATTTCAATTCCTTAAAATTTCATTCGGGGAGCCAAAAGCCCCCTTAAGGTGTAAGATCCAAAGAGGGGGTCAATGAAGGTTATTGTAGCTGATGGAAATTAGATTACGTGTACGGAATGGATGAAGGACTTCATATGGGAAATTCAAGGGCTCAAATTTCAAGCCAATGTGTATTTGGTACCCTTGGGAGGGAGCGATATGGGATGCAATGGCTCTCTTCATTAGGGCCAATAGTTGGGATTTCAAACAACTTACTATGCAGTTTCAATATTTCAACTAGAAAGTTGTTTTGAGAGGGGCAAGAATTCAAAGCTATCATTGATAAAGCCTCAACAAGTACTCCATTCCAGCAAAACTGATTGTCTAAACTACTAGGGGCGTTTGGTTCGCAGAATTTTTCCCATGGGATTGCATTCTGTCAAATGATATGCATTATGCAGCATTTTCATTTATTAGAATTTTGTTAAAGAATTTACATTATCTTTTTATTTGTTAACCCGAATAATGCAAGGTAACTGAAATTTAAACTCTAAAAGAGGAGGTTGCCTTTTAAATAACAAAGAAGGATGAGATTTCAAAAATCTCAAAAATCCTGGGATCTTAAACATTTACTAAAATCTGCAAACCAAATACGCTTTTTTAAATGCAAATCTTAGTGAATCCCCGAGAAATTCGCAAACCAAACGCCTCCCTAGGGTTTGACTACGAAATTCCCTATAAACAGGGAGTCTCAAATAAAGTTGTCGACGTCGTTGCGTTATCCAAGATACATGGCATTAAGTTGCTTGCTATATATATTACTCTCTGTGGTAGTGTGGTACAATCCAATTTCATGAAAGAAATTAGAGACTCTTGGCAACAAGATGCTGGTCTACTGTCTACAACAAATCAGTGAAGACTTGAAAAAGAATCCGGCCTCGATCTCATCCTCATTTTACATGGCAAAAAAATCGACCTGGGAGGCATGATAAACTGGTGATTGGAAAGCATTAAGAGTCAAACTCATCTATTGGCATCATATATAGTTCTGCTCAAGGAGGTCAGTCTAGAGCTAGCGACGACAAAATGGAAAAGATTAACAACCTTGTTTGCATGAAAAGGGATGAAAAAAGATGTGGCAGAATTTATCAAGACATGTGCCATATGCCAAAGATGCAAGAATGAAACCGCGGCTCACCAGGTTTGTTACAACCATAACCCATTCCTCAAAATATATGAAAAGATATAGCCACGGATTTCTTAGAAGGGCTCCTAAAATCTGCAGGAGAAGTTACCTTTGTGGTGATCGACAGGCTTGGCAAGTATTCTCATTTCTTAACATTATCACATCCATTCACAGCGTTGACATGCAGTGGCACATGATTTCTTAATTAAGTGTACAAGTTGCATGGGCTATCTAGAATCATTATGCGTGATAGGGACAAGGTTCTTTTGAGTAATTTTTGGTCTGAACTATTAATTAGTACGTGGTGCAAGGAGTAAATCAGAATTTGTCAACTTCTTATCACCCACAGACTGATGGTGAGCAATGTTGGACCTTTTTAACAACATAAATTAAGTGCATTATATATATATACACACACACACACACACACACACACATATATATATATATATATATATATATATATATATATATGTAATTAGGATAGTCATGAAGGAGCATATTAGTAATTATTAGGAAGAAAAGCAGTTGCAAACCGATGCAACAGTAGGAATGGTCGTGACTGCTAAAACTGTTGCCCAGATCTGATCTTTACTTTGAGTTTATGACCATGATGATTCCATTTGCTTGTTTCTCCAATCTCGAATGAAACTGGTCTTTTTGATCCATCATATACAGATGGATCATTCTTTCGTTTGAGTTTCGAAAACATGAAGAATGATATTCACAACAAAGATTACTAAACTATAATAATATTATTGATACTTTGAAGATTTACACACACACTACTTACTGCAAATAATACAAGTATACATAGGCTTCTAATCGGTGTAATATCAGAGAGTTGTGGCTGTTAGTGAAACGGTGTCTGCATGATCAACAGTCACAACGGTTCTAACATTAACCGCCTAAATAATTTACTAAAAATGGTCCTTAATAAACATCTTAATTACATACATATATAATGCACTTAATTTATGTTGTTAAAAGGTCCAACATCTCCCCCTTAACAACAAAAATTAAGTAATCTTTTCTTCTTTATCATTGATGAACTTTGCTTCATATGTTGGTGTTTGTGATCTTATCTTTTATCAGCTCTTCAGCTGCATGTCCTGAACCTCCAGTTTGTACTTCAGTTCGTTGATGATGAGCATGTCCTTCTGCATCTCGGGTATGCTGGCCTGCATACTTGGTGTGTCAATCCTTGGCAATCACGGTAAACTCAAATTAACAATGTGGGTGCAGCAACATGGATTCAAATATTTCTTTAAACTTAGTTTCATAGCAACCAGGGAATCCAAGACCTTTGGCAATTCCACTCCATTTCAGTTTGCTTGAAACTTCATCATATCATTCATTCTCCTCAACTATTTTATAAAGATCAAGCAAGCAAATTGATACACCAAAAAGCTTTGGTGGTATCTCTATGTTAATTCCAAGATGAACCTTATGATACCAACATATACACTTCTCAAAAGCCCTTTTGAACACATCTTTATTTTTCATTATTGATTTGGTGTCCTTAATCAAAGTCATAAATCTCACAAAGTCATCAATTGATTATACTTCTAATAAAACTTCCGTTTGTGTTTCATGTGCAATAGGTACTTGGACATACATGATCCTATCTATTTCATCAAAATAACCACACAAATATTCTTCGTGTAACATTTTGCCTTTTTCATCATGCTGATATGTTTTCTTTAGTAACCGAATGATCAAACATGTGAGATATCAAACATTTTGTATCATCAATCTTAATCTCAAAGCTTTGAAGTATAAGTTGCTTCAAACTTAAGAGATTTAGATTGATTTCTAGAACATACTTCACATATGGAATTATATAATCCATGTCTTTAGTATCCAACTTAATACCCCTTATTTCATGTGCAAAAATCAATTTGTCTTCATGATCCTTACGATTAACCGAAAAATTTTCTTTCAATCTCTTAAAAATAAATGCTTTATTGGTGACGTGTGTTGAGATTGAAAAGTCTACATACCAAATTTCGTCCCAATGTTTGTGTTTTGTCCCAATCACCACGTATTCTCCCTTGTATGAAACCTTTTCAACATAGATTTGTTCATGTAGTTTCAAATTTTCTGCAATGGGTGTGGAGGGTGTGTACACGAGGAATCCTTCATCAGGTTTCTTCTTTTCTTTGTTGTCTTCTTCTGCAGAACATTCCCAACTGAAATGTCCCCTTTCTTTGCAATTAAAAGACTTTGATTTCTTCCTCTTCTTCTCCATTTCTCTGTTGTAGAATTGTTCTAGATTGTAGTGTTTTTGAAACCTTGATCATTGCATCCCTCTGGACTCGAAATACATACATGAGAAAGATTCATCTCTTTATGATGGATCAAAGAAGGCAGTAACATTCGAGATAGGAAAGTCAAGTAAATGAAACCATCATGATCACAAACATAAAGAAAAGATCAGATCTGGGCAACAATGGTATCAGAGCAAGAGCGATCATGATTTCAGAAATAAAGATGGATCATGGATTAAACATAAATTAGACAGATTGAAGTCCAGAGGGATGCAACGATCAAGGTTTCAGAAACACTACAATCTAGAACAATTCTACAACAGAGAAATGGAGAAGAAGAGAAAGAAATCGAAGTGTATCAATTGCAAAGAATGGAGACAATTCAGTTGGGAATGTTCTGCAGAAGATGACAACAACGCAAAGGAGAAATCTGATAAAGGATCACCCGAATACACACCCTCCACACTCACTGCAGAAAATATGAAATCTCATGAACAAATATGTTGAAAAAGTTTCATACAATGGAGAATACGTGGTGATTGAGACAAAACACAAACATTGGGACGAAATTTGGTATGTAAACTCTTCAATCTCAACACACATGTCACCAACAAAGCATCTATTTAAAAGATTGAAAGAAAATTTTTCGGTTAATCATAAGGATCATGAAGACAATTTGATTTTTGCACATGGAATAGGGGGTATTAACTATTAAGTTAGAAACTAAAAACATGAATTATGTAATTCCATATGCGGAGTAAGTTCCAGAAATCAATCTAAATCTCTTAAGTCTGAAGCAACTTATACTTGAAGTCTTTGAGATTAAGATCGATGATGCAAAATGTTTGATATCTCACATGTTTGATCCTTCGGTTACTAAAAAGAACATATCAGATTTCAATGATGAAAAAGGCAAAATGTTACACGAAAAATATTTGCGTGGGTATTTTGATGAAATAGATAGGATAATGTATGTACAAGTACCTACTGCACAGGAAACACAGCTGGAAGTTTTATTAGAAATTGAATCAATTGATGACTTTGCGAGACTTATGACTTTGATTAAAGACACCAAATCAATAATGAAAAATAAAGATGTGTTCAAAAGAGCTTTTGAGAAGCGTATATGTTGGTATCATAAGGTTCATCTTGAAATTAACACAGAGATACCACCAAAGCTTTTTGGTGTATCAATTTGCTTGCTTGATCTTTATAATTTTTGTTGAAGAGAATGGAGGATATGATGAAGTTTCAAGAAAACTGAAATGGAGTGGAATTGCAAAAGGTCTTGGATTCCCTGGTTTCTATGAAACTAAGTTTAAAAAGATGTTTGAAGCCGTGTTGTTGCACCCACATTGTTACTTTGAGTTTATCGTGATTGCTAAGGATTGACACACCAAGTATGCAAGCCAGCATACCCGAGATGCAGCAAGAAGGACATGCTCATCATCAACAAACTGAAGTACAAACTAGAGGTTCAGGACATGCAGTTGAAGAGCTGATAAAAGATAAGATCACAAGCACCAACATATGAAGCAAAGTTCATCAAGGATAAAGAGAGAAAGATTACTTAATTTTGTTGTTAAAGGGGAGATGTTGGACCTTTTTAACAACATAAATTAAGTACATTATATATAAATATATATATATATATATATATATATATATATATATATATATATATATATATGTGTGTGTGTGTGTGTGTGTGTGTGTGTAATTAGGATATTCATTAAGGACCATATTAGTAATTATTAGGAAGAAAAGCAGTTGCAAACCGATGCAACATTAGGAATGGTCGTGACTGTTAAAACAAACCATCACAACCCTTTGTTGCACCGGTTGGTTCTCTATATATATGTGTACTGTTATTAACAATAAGTGTGTGTAAGTATTTTCAGTGTGATATCAATAATATTATAGTTAGTATATTCTGTTGTATTCATCTCATTCTGTCATGAACTCGAAATACATACGTGAGAAAGATTCATCTCTTTATGATGGATCAGAGAAGGCAGTAACATTCGAGATAGGAGAGTCTAGTAAATGGAAACATCATGATCACGAACATAAAGAAAAGATCAGATCTGGGCAACAAGCTAGACCCCATATCACACCTTACTGGCTTTGTTCCTGTAGGGAGTTATTATTTTTTGAAGTTGACAGCAAAATTTCCGTTGGGTTTCTGCGCAGCTTGTGAAAAACGAGCATCGTGGGTTCGTTAACTGTTCGATCATTGTCATTTTTTAGCAGGAGGTTCAAGACACATAGATCTTGTGTTTTCACCGTTGGGTTTCTTTATTTGAGCTTCCTACAGAGAGATATTGATTGCAGGGCCGGTCCTGAGATTTTTGATGCCCCTGGCAAAACAATAGATAAAATGTCCATTCTAAATAAACCAAAAACACACTACATTCAAAAAATGCCCCTTCCAATTAGTTAATTCTTGATCTTTTTTTCTTACGTTTTCTAATTTAACACCCAATGATTGTTTTCTAGGAAACATGGTTAACCAAGTATTCAAGACAACTAAGACTTGTAATATAAATAGTAACTAAGCATAGAACGATAAAACCTGATCGAAATACCGTCTGAGCTGAACTTTTAAAGCCAATTTACATTTTAATCACAATCTGTCAAATGCAAATCAAACCAATAATCACAATCAGTGAATAAATCGGACTTGAAATCAATTGTCTTCAAAGAATACAAATCAACATTAATAGATTATAAATCTAACTTGAAATCAAATGACTCAAGAAAATAAAAATCAACATTAACATATTTTTACTTGAAATCAAATGACTCAAGATTCTTGGATTAGCAACTAAGATCAAGAAATAGAAGGAAAAAAAGGTGCAAAGTTGCTTCTATGACAACTTTAGTCTCAAAACACTTCATCTTCTATTTGTATTAATGCTAATAACAGTAATCAAATTAGTAGAAGTTTAAGATAGTGAAGAAGACACTTGGTATCCTTTGATATAACAGAGTACAACTCTCTGGTGCACAATAAACAGAATCATCATCCAATCTCGTGAAGAAAATAAACAGAATCATCTATAACAATTTATTGAATTAAAAATCAATTGACTGAATTAAATGAATCAAAAACCAATTATGTGAATACAATAAACAGAAACATAAACATAAAATCAGAAATAGAAATACAGTATGTCAAATACAAAATCACAGAATCACATAAACATAAAAATTTAGGTTTCCTGTAAGCAATTTAGGTTTCTGGTTTATGCTGTAAGCAAATTTAGGTTTCTTAGGGTTCCAATCATTTATTTCATCACTTATTCACTTGATAAATCAGAAACTATAAATCAAAAACATAAACATAAAAATTCACAGAATCATAAAAAGTCAGAAACAAATACCAAAAATGAATAAATGATCGATGGATCAAACTTCCTGCCCGGTTTTCGATGGGAAGATGGATTTCACAGATTGGTAGATGACGTACTATTGAAGATTTGTTGGTGCAACAAGGTATTGATATATGAAGCTTTACAAGAGACACAACCAAAGGAGATAAAAGATGATGTTTGGAAGACGATCCAGTAGAAGGCTTTAACTACAATCAAGTTGGCAGTTTGCTTCCGAGATTAAATATAGTGTTTTGAGTAGGGGGTTCAAAACCGCATGGATATCCGAAATTTCGGATAGTGAATTTTGCTATCCGAATCCGAATCAAAATTGGATATCCGAAATTTCGGATTTGGGTATCGAATTATCCGAATATCTAAAAATTCATTTTTTAAAAAACTTTAATTAAATATTTAAATATATAAAATACAAATTCATATATCCAAATAGATATTAAAACTAAATGTATCCGGAATTATTTTACTCAAAATGACTGAAAAAATATTAAAAAACTAAAATATACAAAAATATTAGTTAATAAATCTATAATATCAAGATAAAACTCAAAAATATACATTAGAATAATAATGAACACTCAATATTATGTAAACAATCAAAAATAAAGATACAAAAAAATTTTTAAAAATATAATTTTTTTTTGGATTTTTGGATATCGGATCATCCGAATATTTGGAATTATACAAACCGAATCCAAAAATTCGGATAGTTTCAGATAGGATTTTCGGATTTTTATACCGGATGCTCGGATTCAGATTTTTATGAACGTCCCTAGTTTTGAGGGAGAACAAACCGAAGGGTATATGGGATAACCTCACAAGTATATATGCTTCTAGTTGTTGACGAATCAGCTATTTCTGAATTGGAACTCGAAAAAGGAGGTAACTTGCATGATCATATCAACTCTTTAATTAGTTGGTTTGTTGTTTGTATCATGTGGATTAGGGGTGTGTTCTACAACCCCACTTAACAAAGGAAAGGAAAGGAAAACAGAATAAACTTCACAAAGTTTTTGTTCCACAATTTTTTTTAGGAAATGAAAGGATGGAAATATCCTTCATTATAACACTATTTTCATCATCTCAAGATTGGAAAGAAAAGGATTGATTTGTATTATAAAGTTTTCTTTTCCACTTCCTCCCTTTTCTTTCTTCTTCTTTCTTCTTCTTTCCTTCAACCGGAACACAACCTAGGTGATGAAAGATGAAGAGTAAGCCTTGTTGGTGTTGTCATCGTTGTCGAAATCATACAAGTCGTTTGTCCAGATCGACTATGTGGACAAACTCAATTTCCTTTCCATTGTTTTTATTCTCTCCAGGAAATGATATTAATTAAATTTGTAATAAACTCAATTCTCTACTTCCTCTCATTGAGATTCAATATCATATAACAAAATTACATGTAAATCTCATACAATTTCATTCCATTGTACCAAACGTCAGGGGCTGTTTGGTTCACAGATTCCTGAGGGAATCCTGTGGAATTGGAATGGACATTCCATTCCGTGGCATGTTTGGTAGGTTTATCGTTAGAAAAGAGAATTCCCTTGACAAAAAAATTTTCCATTGATTGCCTGAATCTATTTTCCAAGGGGGGAGGCCAAGGAATTCACATTTCATTCCATTTGCCTGAAGTTTTGCTAAATTTTATGTGCAAAACTACTACTGCAAAAATAATCTATATCTATATATATATATATATATATATATATATATATATATATATATATATATATATATATATTAATAAAAGAAAATAATTTTTGACATGTGTCACTTTCTAAGGTAATTATTTTTTTCGTTTTCCCGCTCTTTTTCCTAATTTAAAACATGATTATAATTAATTTAATTTAATAAAAAGTAAATAAAATTTGTTTTTGATTTGTTTCCTAATTTATGAGACTCAATTAATCAACAAAATTAATTGTATTAACAATAATTTCTTGATGAAATATCTTACAATAAAACCAATATTTATATCTATGTATATTTAAAAAGCCTTTATCATCACGCGTCATCATAAAATTACATAATAATTTTTTCAAATTCATTTTTTTATTAAATTAACCAATTATATTAGACTAAGAGAACGTGAATAAATACATTGAATTTTTCAAAGGCTATTGTTGTTTGATTTCATATCATCATTTTCAATTGCATATTTTATATTAATTCAATAACAATTGTAAATCAAATTATATTATTTCATTATTAATATATTTTTTGATGTCTTTATAATAATATTTTTAATAGTTATATATGTTTTAAGATAATAACCATTCATAAAATATACCCCATGTAATACATGGGTTAACAAACTAGTTGTAATATAAAAAACATGATTTTTAAAAAGTTCAATCAATAATTAACGGGAGACTCTAGACATGCAGTTTATTACATTATTAATATATACTACATATTATACTATATTAGAAACTAATTTATCTATTTACGTATTATACATACATTTTTAATACATAGTTATTTATATAAAATATATCTAAACTAACAATTAATACATACAAATATATATTTAAAAAATACAAGATCAAATAACATTATTATTTTTCTAGTATTCTAAATACAAATGAATGGTAATTACGTATTATTCTTTTAAAGTTTAATTTTTTTAGTGAATATATAGATAATATAATTTACATATGATTTGATTTAAGTTAGCTTGGTATTGGAATTTGAAATCCATTCCTTTCCTGCCAACCAAACAAGTGACAGCTTTTGGATTCTGACAGATTCCATCCCTTCCTGAATTCCATTCCTTCGACAGATTCCATTCATTCAGACAATTTTCCGTGAACCAAACAGCGCCTAAGAGAATTTGGATCAAGGGAGGATTTGACAATATTGACCCAAAATTTTTGTTCCACATTAATACGGAGATAAAACTACCCTTGTGTGTTGTCTATATAGATCGATAGAGAAATTCTTGATCTAGAGTTGAGAGTTTCTTGTGAGTGAAAAAGTTGTGAGGGTAATCAAGCTTGTACGTTGAGAGTCGAAAGTCTCCACTCTTGTAATGCCGAGTTTATAGTGATATTCAATTCGTGGTAGTGGATTAGGTCACTTAGCCGAACCAAGTAATTCTTGTGTGTTTTTGCTTTTTTCTGTTTACGTTAATTATTAGTCATGTGTGTTGATTTCTTTGTTGTGGTGATCGATCTAACAACACGTATGAGTTAGGAAGGGACTTGCACATATAAGCTTGATATCTCTTCCCATCACGGATAAAATGGCACAAAAACGTGTCAGTAGGAAACACAATCCAAACTGAAAATCATATGAAAATATTCAAGGCAACAATCGACCAAATCGCAGAGAGAAATTTGAGAGCCAAAGTACATATATTTTTTACCAATTCGATTTTGATTCCCTGCATATCGCTTCGTACGTGAAGATTTGAATGACTAATTTTAGCTTATGAATTATTGATCGTCTCTACCAAATAACATCCTTATTCCAGCAGCTGGAAAATGTGGATCGTGAGGTTGGGGTGTGAACTGTGAACAGCGGTAGTATTTTACTATTTTTTGAAAAATAAACGAATACTTTATTTTTGCACGACATAACAAGCTTTTTAAATAGAAGCAAGGACGTATCCCAAAAATTGTTTCATAAAAAATATAAAAATATCAGTGTTTATTAAAAGAAATTAAAATTTAATTGATAAATATAATAAAAGTTATTAAAGAAAATAAATGGTAAATTTGATTTTATAAAGTTAAAATTGATAAAGTGAATGTCATTGGATTAATTGGTATGTTTAAAAGAACATGGATCAAAGATGTCCATCATAACAAAATGAGGTTAAAAGCGAGTTAAAATGGTGAATGGTTTGTGTTACAGCAATTTAAAAATATTATATTATAAATAAGTCATTAAAGCCATAACATAAAGTAATAAAACTATATTTTTTATAATAATATGATTATAAAGATCATGATAACATGATTCATGAAGATCTTTATTATGAATTTAAGATAAATATATTTATTGTTACATCATTAAAAAATAGACATATATTTTATTGATAGTTATACATTCAAATTTAATATGATACAGAAGAACATTATAAATTTATATTAAAAGTTATAGAAAGAGTTAAATATTGAAAAAGAATTAATTAAAAAAATTTATATTCGTATCTTGTAAATAGTAAAATAGTTTAGACCATTATAGTTTTTATATTAGAACACAAAGAAAAACAATAAGATTATTATTGAAAAATCATTATTTTATGAAAATAAAAATATAATAATGGTTATAATAGAAAAATTCATTAGAAACTAAAAATTCGTTATATAATATATAAATGAAAAGGGGGAAAATGCCAAATGGTTGCAACCAATCCAATTCAGCCATCTAAATGTTTGGTGACTGCTTGTTTGCTTAATTAAGAAAATAGTTTGTTACCTAAATTGATAATAAAATGATAGTTCGTTGCCATATTACGTCTAGGAACACATTCCCTTGGGTGGCGTTTGGTTCGCGTAATGGATTTCGAAGGAAATGAAATTCAAATTTAGCTTGTTTAGCTTTTGCTAACAAAGATAAAAAAAAGTTCAATTTTATTTATTTGACACCAATTTCTTTGTTTATAAGAATTTAACAATCCTTCGAACTCAAACATGAATTATATTCCAACCCATACATGAATTAGATTCTAACATACATCCTTAATCAATACTAAAAACTATCTTTTACCTTCAACATCAAACACACTAATAACTAAAATTTAAATTCCAATTCATTTGAATTCCATTCCGTGAACCAAATGTCACATTAGAATCTGATTGTAGACGGAAATGGCTTCCCATTCTCCAGAAGACCAGTTTCTTCGTAATTTTTGACGGTGTCGATTATGGTCTCTTCTAATGGCCTATAATTCCAACCCAAATTCAGTAACTTCTTCGAGTTCAGTAGTGCACGACCACTTTTATCTGTGAATCTGACATTTTATGGATCAAATTGATCAACAAGAAATAAACATGACTTAGAACCTCGACGGCAATAAATATATATGGACTAATTGCATAGAAAGGTAATACATAGGGGTGGCAATCTTGACCCAACGGGCCGCAGAGTTAAATGAACCCTTAGTAAAAACAAAGATAGAACTTAAGTTTTTTTTAAAAATGAAAATTTATAAAACAATGCATTAAAAAATTGTTCTTTGAAAAAAATTTCAAAATTATATAAAATTTATGACTTTTGGTCGTCAACCCGTTTGACCCGTTTGCTTGAATGGGCTCAAATTGCCACCCCTACTAATACACTTATGGGGCGTTTGGTTCGCAGATTTTTTTATTTGGGATTTGCATTCTTTTAAAGGATTTGCATTATGCAGCATTTGCATTTGTCAGAATTTTGTCAAAGAATCTGCATTATGTTATAGAAAAAATTTGTAAATCTGACAAATGCAAGGTAACTGGGATTTAAAATCCTAGGGGGGAGGCTGGGTTTTTAAAGTACAAAGAAGAAAGGGATTTATGAAATCCTGGGATTTTAAATCCTTACTGAAATCTGTGAACCAAACACAGGATTTTAAATCCCAGTGAATCCCAGGAAATCCGCGAACCAAACGCCCCCTTATAGTCTATTACAATTTCAAGTAATGAACCAAGTTTCTAACATATAAAAGTAATGTATTTTTAAAAGAATTCTAACTAAGAGTAACTTTTACACTTTTTAATTGACACTTTACCACTAAAATGACCAAATTTATCCTTTTTAAAAGATTTTAAAAGCATGTTACGTTTGTCAGTTAAAATAGGAATTAGCCACAAGAGTGGTACTTTTTTTTATGCAATTAATTATAAATTTGTAAAAGCTCTACGTATGTTATCAAATATAGTTAATAACTAACGTATAACACTATCCAAAAGAGATGCTATAAAAAGAAAACCAAATAAATTCACTGTTAACTATTCATATATGTGACAAATTAATGTCGAATGGAAATGGTCTGAACTTACATTTTGGGATAATTGTAGCTTGGAAACATGCTCTCCATTTTGGCCACAAATTCCCTTCTCCGAAATGAGTATGCCGAGCATATATATCTCCCTTCCGATTCAGGATTTTCGTACAACAATAAAATTGCCTCAGACAAATCTCGAACGTCTACGTATGGAAGTTCTGCATTGTCCATTGTGTCCCGTATGACTCTACCTTCATCTAGAGACAAATGGCAGATTACTATCATATATTAGGGCAAATTACCAAGAAAGGTAATATAAAATTTAAAAATTATCAGTAAAGGTAATGTAAAATTTTTTAGGCCAAGAAAGATAATATAAAATTCAAATTTGACGAAAAAGGGTATTGATGACCAATTAAGAAAGTAAATTTTTAATTTTATGTTTTTTTTTGGGAAAATTACCAAGAAAGGTAATATAAAATACAAAATTTGACAATAAAGGTATTGTAAAATTTGTTTTGCCAAGAAAGGTAATATAAAATTCTATTTTAGCCGAGAAAGAACATGAAATTCAAATTTTAGGCTAAGAAAGATAATCAAATATTATTTGGTTACCAAAAAAGGAGCATAAAATAAAAAATTTACCTTCTTAATTTGTCATGAATACCCTTTTTTGTCAAATTTGAATTTTATGTTATGTTTCTTGTCCTAAAAAATTTTACATTACCCTTATTGGCAATTTTTGAATTTTATATTACCTTTCTTGGTAATTTGCCCTTTTTTTTTGGTAAAAGAATAATATTTGATTATCTTTCTTGGCTTAAATTTTGAATTTTATGTCCTTTCTCGGCCAAAATAAAATTTTATATTACCTTTCTCGGCAAAAAAAGATTTTACAATACCTTTATTGTCAAATTCTTAATCATAGTTCTAATTTATGTAAAGGAAAATGTTATTAAATGGCCATGTACATTTATCACTAATAGTCCATTCTGGTAATTAAATTCTTTTTGTCCAATTTGGTTTCTGAAATTGTCCATATTTGCAACTATTGTTTGAGATGATCCATATTGGATTATTGGTACACTTTTAAAACTAATGATCCATTTTAGTAAACAGAAGTTTTGAATCAACTCAAATTTTAATTACAAGAATAAGTTACTTCAAAATTTAAATTACCAAAATAGACCATTTTAACAAATACAGTTCTAAAATCTTTGATCTTAATAATTACTAATATGGACCATTTCAGTGAGTTATTCCATTGACCTTTAACGCCAAAATAATTGACTTGGTACGGTGGAATAGAATGGAATGGAATAAAATTTATAAGTTTTTTCAATCAATTTTAGTTACAATAAATAGAGGTTAATATAGAAAATGAAGGAAATACTAAAAACTTCATTCCCTTTCCATCGTTTTGATTCTCTCCACGTTGAGAAGAAAAAAAGAGAAATGAAATTAATATTAAACTCAATTTTCAACTTCCTCTTACTGAGAATCAATGTTTTCATCACATAACAAAAATACATGTAAATCTCACGTTATTTCATCCCATTTTGACGTACCAAACGTCCCCTTCTTCAAAATACACTCTAGTTGTACTAACAATAGTAGAATCTAACTACTAACCGAAAAAAAGAATTTGTTAACTACAGAAGTGAAATGACAATACTATCCTTTCAATTTAGATTTAAGTTCACATATAGAACACTAACCTTTCATGTAGCTCAAAAGAACTAAGCTAGTAACATTAATGGTGGACTGCAGCATCGGCCCAATGACCAAGGCCGGGCAAACCGTTACGACGGCCAGGTCATCTCGTTTTGTGAATTCCAAAGCTTCCTTCTCCGCTATTGTCTTCGATACCGCATACCAATGCTGAAAAAGACATCACTAATTGGCTAATTGCTTTTTATTGGGCGTTTGGTTCACAGATTTTTTTATCTGAGATTTGCATTTTGTCAAAAGATTTGTATTATGCAGCATTTCCATTTGTCAGGATTTTATCAAAGAATCTGCATTATCTTATAGAAAAAAAGTGTTAGTCTGAAGAATGCAAGATAACTAGGATTTAAAATCTTAGGGGGGAGGCTGGGTTTTTAACTAACAAAGAAGGAAATGATTTACGAAATCCTGGGATTTTAAATCCTTACTGAAATCTGCGAACCAAACACGAGATTTTAAATGCAAATCCCAGTGAATCCCAGGAAATCCGCGAACCAAACTTTCGTAAATCATTTCCTTCTATATTTGTCCAGCAGAGATACCTCTGGGATGTCTAACAGAGAGATACCTCGATCGATTTAGCATATTCTATATTTGTCCAGCAGCTTTCATCCATCTCCTGGTCCGAGGGCCAGTCAGGATTCTCTAATACAGCTGATCCAGAAGAGACAACCACAAGTTTCTTGACTCCAGCCTTCAAACATGCATTTAGTACGTTTTGTGTTCCTCGAATAGCAGGATCAAGGAGTTCTACCTGTGAAGTTTTAGTTGATTTATTGTCAAAGCCAAAAGTAGCGGTGTGCAACAGTCCAAGACTAAACCAAACCAAAACCGAAAAACTGGAAACAAGAACCGAAATGAATGGTACCACTTTGGTGCAGTCCGGTTCCTGTTCCGGGTTTTTCCCAAATTTTTAATGAAAAAAATACGTAAGCAGACAGAACCAAAACCGAAAATATAGAACTAATAACCTAAGGGGGAGTTTGGTTCGCATATTTTTTTCTCTGGGATTTGCATTATGCAGCATTTGCATTTGTCAGGATTTTGTCAAAAAATCTGCATTATCTTTTAGAAAAATTAGCTAATCTGAAAAATGCAAAGTAACTGGGATTTATAATCCTAGGGGGAAAGCTGGGTTTTTAAATAACAAAGAAGTGAGAGATTTTAAGAAATCCTGGAATTTTAAATCCTTACTGAAATCTGCGAAACAAACACAGGATTTAAATGCAAATCCTAGGAAATCCAAGATAATCCATGAACCAAACGCCCCCTAATGTTATGGATTCCAGTAGTTTGTCGGTTTTCAGTCCAGTCCCAAGTTCTGCTCACCCTTAGCCAAAAGAATTAGTACATTGGCCCACAAGTTCATGGACCATTGGCCATTGGGAGCATTCCAAATGCTGAGGGAAATGACCCAACTTCAAACCAGTATAATAGCATGCGAGTAGTCCACAAAAATATCATGATGCACTGAAAGTATGGCTCAAAATCCCTCCTTTAGGGCTCCCATTTTAGCATTTTTTGTTTTAGAAATGGTTTATTATGAAAAAAACCAACATGTTTTCATGTTTTTGCGTTTTCGTCCCTCCATGTTATTTTTTTACATAAAAGTCCTCAAGTTATTCTTTTCTTTTTGGTTTAGTGAAATTTGGACATTAAAACCCGGTTTTTCAGTTTTTTAAAACCCGGTTCACAAATTATAACCGGGGTCCAAATTTGACTAAACCAAAAGGAAAAGAATAACTTAAGGTTTTTTATGGAAAAAAATAACATTGAGGGACGAAAACGCAAAAAACGTGAAAACATGTTGGTTTTTTTCGTAATAAACCCTTTAGAAAATGCTATTAAACTTTTGATCGTTTTCAATTTTAGGCAAATTAATAACATCCGTGATTTCTATTGACCACACAAATCTATTAGGTAGTTAGTAGTGACTTGATTGATTTCAAAAATTTTCAATCCCATCTAAACCTCCGTACTGAAGACAATGTTTTATTATCGAATAATATTACAAGTTTCACTATATTGTGTGACTTTAATTCTTCGTAAATTCTGTAATGAAACGTGTGCCACATAAAAAAGAACAGGTTACCTGGGGATTAGATACTTGTCTACCGATAACAGGCGAGGCAACATGAAAAACCCCAGTGCAACCAGCAAAAGCAGCACAAAGATCTTCATAGTCTAATAAGTCTGCCTTAAAGAGATGCAATCGCTCTTCAGCATTCTCCAACTTCTTCAGATGACCATTCTTTTTCTCGTCACCTTCAAATCAATTAATTTTCCACTTTTAGGAAAATTGGACCGACAGAAACTATGAGATCATCTAATAAACTAAACCAAAAACTAAAACCAAGTAAAATTCAGCCGGATGACGGGATGAGTAACATGAAGTTAGCTAATGTTCACCAAAGGATCAGATTATAAGATTAAACTTGAAACAGTTTCACTATATTGAGGTTATGAACAAAACTTCAGGAAACAGATCATCAAAACAAGCCATGTTAAAAAATTAACGAGTGAGATTATGATCAAATTATCAAAAGTTGGCAAAATGTTATATTGTGTGCTTATAAAAGAAAACCGTTTAACCATAAGGGTGGTGCCTTAGTGGTAAAAGTTGGTCTGCAAGGACCAAGGGTGAAAATACCTGGATGTCCCAAGTTCGATCCCTAGGAGCAACGAAAAATACCCCATTGTCGCCACAAAGATTCACCTCACCATGTTGATGTTATTAGGTGTGCACCGGAGTGAAACTATGCGGAGATCAATCTCTCAAGAATAGTGTAAAAATTCCCAATTTTTCACAATAACAGTCTAAAATCACCCGATTTCCCGATTTTATATTTTGCACTAGTTCTTACGATTCTGTGTAACTGTGACTTGAAATGTTGGGTGTGTCGCTAGATGGGCGGCAAAAGGTAAGGTGCCGTTTGTTTTTTAAGACATTAGATATGCGAAGACCATCTCATGTCTTCAACTTTGAATATTACATGTCAAATGTCTTCTTTTTGAAGACATAAGTGCTCAAAAAAGATCTTATTATAAAAAACAAACGACACTAAGTTGATTAAATTTAAAAATAAATTAAATGAACTTATTAGAACACAATAGTATGATAAAGACTATCAGAGCAAGATTAGGAATCAAGAATCCAGAGATTATGAAACAAAACTAAGTTAAAGTGAAGTTGAAAGAAAAAAGAACATACATGGATCTCTAACAGTTCCATGAACCATGTAATCTTTGGAAAGCAAAAGCTTCACAACCCATGAAGCCACATAACCTCCTGCTCCTGTTACACACACCCTTTTCATTTCTTAAATCTCTCATAAGTTTTCAACTTTCAACTATAACTTGATATATATATATATAGCTTGTTTAAATATATATCATACACACACACACACACAAAGAAAAACACACAGATACATGAATGTCAATTAGTCAAATTGATTGTAGCTATCAATGGTGGGACATATATACAATATATTCAAGTTCATTAATCAGAACATAATCACATGTCTATAAAATAATACTTCATAGCCCAACATTTAGAAAAGACAAAGGCATCTTATTAATTGGTTTCTCCAGAAGTCAACTACAATCAATCAAAAAAATTGGGTTAAATACATGATAAAAAACAACCTACTTTCACTTTTTGTTACACTTCATAATAATTTTTTATATAAGTATACAAATACTGTGATTTAAACCCTGAAAAAAAAACTATGTTGCTATAAACATAAAAAATTTGAAAGTACATTGTTTTTTTATGCACTTATCGGAAAAGGAGCCAGCCAAACTAATCAAAAAGCTCAAAGAGAATCTATGTATGCCATAGTCTCATAGAGTAGAAAACATAAACCCAAACTGGAAAATCATATGAAAATATTCAAAGCAACAGTTAACCTAATCGCACAGAGAATTTCGAGAGCATTGAAATTGAAGTAAACGAATAATAGACGTTTTTTTTTTACCAATTCGATTCCAATTCCCAGCGTAATGTTTCGTGAAGATTTGAATGACGAATTTTAGCTTCTGAATTTTTGATCGTCTCTACCAAAAAAATCATCCTTGTTCCGGCAGCCGGAAAATGAATGGTGAGGACTGAGGAGTGGTGGGGTACCGGGGTTTGACCAGTGACAGTACCATACTTCTTTAAAAAACAGAAAAAAAAAATTTGGAGTTAATTGTAATCTTTTTTAATCATTTTTATTATTTAAACTAATCAATTTTTTTTTTTGAATTTTTATTTTTTAATCATTTTAACGTTGTAAACAAACTTTGTTATCTTAAACAATAAAAAGATAAAACTTGTTATCTTTTTTCTCTCAACGAGATAGATCTATTAAAAAATTAATCATGAAAAATAACAAACAATTTTTTAAATTTGATGATTATTATATTTTATAACAATAAATTTTTATATTTAATAATAATAATAATATGCTTTTTAGATTTTTATAACTATAACAATCTACTTTAAATTTCATTAATTATAACAATTTTTTCACATTAATAGTAACTCTTTTATATGACATGTCAATTTTTAAATGTAAATGATTAATTACGTCAAAAGGTAACCTACTGTCACATTTTTTTTCAATTTGGGTAACGTACTAATTTTTTTCTGATCAAAGTAACATACTTTCCAAATCAAGTCAATCAAGGTAATCAATCGGATTGAAATGTAAAAATTACTGACGTAACAGTTTCTTTGTCCAGTTAACATTTTTTTTACAAAAAAGACAGTTTAATTGTTATATAATGTGCACTATTTTGTGCAATTTAAAAGTACTTTTTGATAATAACTTGCTATTTTGAGCAGATCTAAAAATAATTAAGCAATATTAGAAATCAAAAAATCTAATAACTGGATAAATAAATTGTCATGTCAGTAATTTTTACCTTTCAATCCGATGTGTTTACCTTGACTGACTTGATTTGGAAAATATGTTACCTCAAATAGGAAAAAATTTAGTATGTTACCTAAATTAAAAAAGCAGTGATAACAGATCACCTTTTGACGTAACTTTGACAAAGAAGGTGTTTGGATTTGTGTTTGTAAAGTGCTATAGCGTTTTGGAAACTAATAATTAGATAATAGCTGTAACAAAAAGTGCTTCTAAAAATTTAGTGTTTGGTTTAATTGCTGCTATTTGCTATCACAATTATCAATCAGTTTTTAAAGTATTTGAATTTGTATGTTGACATTGTAAAATGATCATATTTTAAATTAAAAATAAGTGTTACGAATAACTCTAAACGCAAATAATCACTTATTAATGAATAAAATCCACACATTTTAAACTAATTATTTACGTTATTGTGAGGTAATAATCAAATAATTTCCATATCAACAATAAAAAAAAGATATATCATATCGATAATGTTCAAAATGTAAATTATTATTATACAATCTAAACCTTATTATTAATAGTTTGTAATACACAGGAAAATACCTCAATCCCCAATGGATTTGATCGAAATCTAGATATCATTTTATTCAACAGCCAAAAGGGGGAAATGCAAAATGGGAAAAAGAAAAAAAAGAAAAAAAGAAGTTTGTTACCTAATTTTATAAGAAAATGATAGTTTGTTGCCATATAAGTATGCCGCGAAACAAGATCACTCATTAGAATCTGATTGTAGACGGAAATGGTTTCCCTTCCTCCAAAAAGCCAGCTTCTTTGTAATTTTTTACGGTGTCGATTATGGTCTCTTCCAATGGCCTATAATTCCATCCCAAATTCAATAACTTCTTCGAGTTGAATAGACCACGATCACTTTTCTCCGTAAATCTGAAATCATATGGATCAAATTTATCAATAGAAGTAAAAAAGATGATTTTAAACCTCATTGATTATAAATAAAAGGATTTATTGCTTAAAAGAGGTAACATGCTTATAGCAGAATTCTAATTCAGATAACGAACTAAGTTTACTAACATAGAAAGATTATCTTCTTTTAAAAAATTCTTAAAAAAATAAAAAATTTGGAATAATTAACACATTTATCAACACTTCTAATGACATCTTACCACTAAAAATGACCAAATCTATAACATTGTAAAACCTTGTACTAGTACGTTACATTTTTATGTTGGTAAACTTAATTCGTTGCTTGGAAATAAATCATCCATAAGGTTGCGTTTGGTAGAGAGAATCTTAAAGAAAGGAAATGAAGACAAATTACAAGTTAGGATAGTTGAATTACGTATATAAATTCTCTATGAATTCTCAAGTTGGATTAATGTATAGGTTAAAATTCTATTCTTTCATTTCTCTAGCAATCTTGGAGAATCAAGTATACTCTAAAATTAGAGAAAGAGAATTACAACCACCAAATGGTTATTGACTTTTCAATTTTGATAGTATAAAAAACCATTGATTTTATACTTTATTCATTTCTCTATGATTCTTTTTACCAAACGCAACCTTAGTATGTTACTTTCTTATGAAATTAAGCCAAAATAAAAATAACTCAGCTTACGTTATCATAGTTTATAACTAATGATATCGAGAAACATTAGATGATAAAAAGAGCTTTCATATGCAAAGCATTAGAAATTCACTATCTAGAAGCCGATACATTCTTATATGTGCCAAGTTAATGTCGTGTGAATATCGTTAAGTGAACTTACATTTTGGGATAATTGTAGCCTGGAAACATGCTCTCCATTTTGGCAACAAAGTCCTTTGTCGTAAATGAGTATGACGAGCATATATATCTCCCTTTCGACTCAGGATGTTCATATAACAATATAATTGCCTCAGATAAATCTCGAACATCTACGTATGGATATTCATTGTTCTCCATCGTGTCCCCTCCAGCTCTACCTTCACCTAGAAAGAGACGGAAAATGGAAAATATATATCATTCCTTCCATAACAAAGATTCATGGACCAAATTCCTAATTTCTTAGTCAAAGTTTTAATTCTTGCAAGAGAAAATGTTACTATATATAGACGTACTTTTGTTATTGATCCATTTTGATAGTTATGTCACTAAATCCATTTTTATATATTTGGTCCAATGATTTCTAAAATGGTCCACATTTGTAATTATTATTCATTTATTTATAGTAACTTATATAGGTAATTAGATATATTTCTGTAAAGTTGATAATTAAAAGCTTTGAATCGACTCAAATTTTCATTACCAAAACAAAGTTAAAATTTTTAATTACAAAAACTATAAGGGTTTATTATGAAATAAACCGACATGTTTTCACGTTTTTTGGGTTTTCGTCCTTCCATGTTATTTTTTTCATAATAAAAATCAAGTTAATTTTTTCTTTTTGGTTTAGTGAAAAATGAATATTAGAACCCGGGTTTTCAGTATCTAAAAATCCGGTTTAATAATTAAAATCAGGGTCTAATAGTCAAATTTCACAAAACTAAAAAAATAGCATTGAGGGACGAAAACGCAAAAACCATGTTGGTTTTTTTCGTAATAAACCCAAACTGGACCAATAACAAAAGTATGTCACTATTTAGTGTTATTTTCCCTTCCTGTAATTCACTTGAACTTAGTATAAAACAAAAATAGGCATGAATTGCTACAAAGTTTGTGTACATTTGTAGTTGAAAGTTATTAAATTGACCTTTAATATCAAAACAACCGATTTTGGTAGCGTTCTTGAAAGGCTACCTACACTACCACCAATAACAGTAGCATCTAATTTTTTTTTTTGAACGACAAACTATCATACTCCTAAACTACTCTTTTTACCACAAGACTTACTTACTCCGCCTATATTTCAACTTGCGTCCGACGGGAGTCGAACCCATGACCTCTCACTTATATCTCCACCCACATACCGCTAGGCCAAAGACCCTTTTGTAATAGTAGCATCTAATGACTATCTGAAAAATAATTTGATTAACTACAAAAGTGGAAAGACAAAACTACCCTTCTAAGTTAAACTCATGCCACATATCTCACACTAACCTTTCATGTAGCTCAAAACAATTAAGCTAGTAGCATTAACGGTAGACTGCAGCATTGGCCCGGTGACTAAGCCCGGACAAACCGTTACGACGGTCAAGTCATCTCGTTTTCCGAATTCCAAAGCTTCTTTCTCGGCTATTGTCTTCGATACAGCATACCAATCCTGAAAAACGACATCACAAATTGCTTTTTACTACTTTAAACATACGATACTAATAAGGATTTATGAAAGAAAAAAGTTTAAGATATCTAGCGATAAGATACCTCGATTGATTTAGCATATTCTATATCCGTCCAACAGCTTTCATCAATTTCCTGATCTGCAGGCCATTCAGGATTCTCTAAAATAGCCAATCCAGAAGAGATGACCACAACCTTCTTGACTTTAGCCTTTAAACATGCATTTAATACGTTTTGCGTTCCTATTATTGCAGGATCAAGCAGTTCTGCCTGTGAAATTTAGTCGGTTTATTACCAATGCCAAACAATAATATCCATAGATTGTGTCAATCGTATGATATTTTAGGTCACTATTATTAGTTTTGATTTGATTGATTTCAATCATGTTGTTCTGTATTAAAAAGAAACATCCGTATAAAGATATGACTTTCTTATAGCCAGGGCCAGCCCTGAGAGGGAAGGGGGGGGGGGGGCTACCGCTCAGGGCATCAAATCAGGAAGGGGCAACATTTTTTCAGTCCAATATGTTATATATTAGGTCAACACGTGTATTTTTTTAATTTTTCAGCCCAATAATTGACCAAAACCTTTTAAAAAATAGCATGTTGTATTTTCAAGGGTTAATATTGAAAAACACCCACGGACTTTTATGCAATTATTGATTAATTCACTGAACTTTTTTTCAAGTATATAAGTCTCTAAACAAAATTTGTCCCTAAACAAAATAGTTTATTATTAAAAAAACCAATTTTCTTTTCCAATTTTCACGTTTAAGTCAATGGACTTTCTTTTTTCTTGGTTAGGTCACTGTACCGTTTACCGGTTAGTGACCTGCTAAACAGGTCAAATATATAGTTTTGAATAAGAGAAAAATTGTTTAGAAACTTAAACATTTAATCGATAAATTCATGAAAGTTCGTAGGGTTTTTTCAATACTAGAGACATTTTTTTCTAGTTTGGCCAAACCTATTTAAAAAAAAGTACGTTGCATTTTAAATTTTTTAGAAATGTTTTTTTCTTGAATCTTGCCCAGGGCATAAAAGTAGTCAAGACCGTATAGCGTGTGTGTTTATCGTGTGACTTCTGTTCTACGTTAATTCAGTAGTGCCATGTGTACGCCGCATAAAGAAAAACGGGTTACCTGGGGATTAGGTACTTGTGTACCGGGAATAGGCGAGGCAACATGAAAAACCCCGGTGCAACCAGCAAAGGCAGCACAAAAAGCTTCATAGTCTAATAAGTCTGCCTTAAAGAGTTGCAATCGCTCTTTAGCGTTCTCCAACTTCTTCAGATGACCATTCTTTTTCTCATCACCTTCAAATCATTTATCTTCCCATATTTAGAAAAACACACACACAGAAACCAAACTGAGCCAAAAACTAAAACCAGGTAAACTCAGCCGGATGGGCAACATGAATTTACCCAATGATATGTAATCCCGTTTAAAAATTACAACTAAAAATTATCAACCGGTGTTTAAATGATATGTAATACTTGAGAACTGGTTTCAACAATACACACACAGAAAGTAGTAAACTGAGCCAAAAACTAAAACCAGGTTAAACTCAGCCGGATAGGTAACATGAATTTACCCAATGTTTACTGAAGCAGATCAAAATTCGAAGAAACAGATCATCAAAACAAGTGAGATCGTGACCAAAAGTCGACAAAAGTTATATAGTTTGATTAAGAAAGAAAACCATTTCGATCGAGTGTTCATTGAGAAAATTCAACTTCACTAGCTTGACGTCAATAGGTGGGCACAAGGGTGGAGATCAATCTCTCAAAATTAGTATAAAAATTCCCAATTTTTCAAAATAACAGAGTAAAATTACCCGATTTCTGTTTTTATTCGACTTTGCAACAATTCAATGTAGATGTGACTTGAAATATTGGGTCTGCCACTGGGTGGCAGCAAAAACTTCACTATACATTCTTGGATTTGATTAAATTGTCTAAAATTATGAATATAAACCATAGCAAACAAACTATAAAAATTTGATAGATCTTATTAGAGAAAGATTAGGGATAGAAAATGGAGTCGAATATCGAGAGATTACGAAACAAAACAAAGTTGAAGTGAAATCAAAAGAAGAAAGAACATACATGGATCTCTAACAGTTCCATGAACCATATAACCTTTGGAAAGCAAAAGCTTCACAACCCATAAAACAACACTTTTTTTTAACAGATGTTAGTGGTTAGATATTAGCACCAATGTTAGACACCTTGAGGGTGAGGACCAAACCCCACACCTCCACCCAAGGGGAAACACCATTGGCAAGGCTCGAACTCGAGACCCCAAACCCCTCACACCTTTGGTGGTAGCCACTTGATCTATGTCAAGGGTTAGGTCATCAACACTTTACTATAGCAAAATTATGAATATAAACCATAGCAAATAAACTATAAAAATTGATAGATCTTATTAGAGAAAGATTAGGAATAGAAAATGGAGTCGAAAATCGAGAGATTACGAAACAAAACAAAGTTGAAGTGAAATTAAAAGAAGAAAGAACATACATGGATCTCTAACAGTTCCATGAACCATATAACCTTTGGAAAGCAAAAGCTTCACAACCCATGAAGCCACAAAACCTCCTGCTCCTGTTACACACACCCTCTCCATTTCTTAAATCTCTAATCAATTTTAAATTTTAAAAATTAATACTTATAATTAATATATAAAGCTACACTTGTTTACAGATATTATATATATACACAAAAACAAACAGATATATGAATGTCAATTAGTCAAATTGATTGTAGCTATCAATGGTAACATGGCCCAACTTTTGGAAAAAAAACAAAGCCATCTTTGAATTGGGTTCTCCTGAACTCAACTTCAAACAAACAAAAAAAATGGGGTAGGTACATAAAAAAGCAACCTACTTTCACATTTTTTTACTGTTTATAGCAACTTCCTTTATATATTTTTGGGTTAATTGCGTCAAAAGGCAACATACTGTCCAATTTTTTTCAATTTGGGTAACATACTAATTTTTTTCTAATTAAGGTAACATACTTTCCAAAACAAGTCAATCAAGGTAACCATATCGGATTGAAAGGTAAAAATTACTGATGTGACAGTTTCTTTGTCCGATCAGCATTTTTTTTTACGTTTTTTACGGAAATGACATTTTAAATGTTATATGATGTGCACTATTTTGTGCAATTTAAAAGTACATTTTGATAATACATTGCTATTTTGAGCAAATTTAAAATAATTAAACAATATTAGAAATTGAAAAAACTGATGACTAGATACAAAAACTGTCATGTCAGTTATTTTTACTTACCTTTCAATCCGATACGGTTACCTTGATTGACTTGGTTTGGAACATGTGTTACCTTAAATATAAAAGATTTTAGTAGGTTACCCAAATTGAAAAAACAGTAACAATAGATTACCTTTTGACGTAATTAACCCTATATTTTTACCATTCATAGCAATGTATATATAATAATTCACTTAAAACTTGTAAATTATGTTGTCATAAACATTAATAATGTGAAGGTGCAATGTTATCTTATGCAATTTAATCTCAATTTTTCAATATAAACGATACAACAATGAAAATACCTTCATGTATATGGTAAAATGATGAAATTATGTTGCTATAAATGATTAAAAAAAAACAGAGTTCATTGCTATAAACGCTAAAATGCTGAAAGTAAGTTGCTATTAGATGCATTTACCTAACAAATATTCACATACTTCTTGTCAAGGATAGCTTCCCCTAAACACAAATTTCAAGCGAGAACGTGGCAAAATATTTAGCACAAATTGCAACCAAAATTACACCAACCATTTGTCCAAAAAGTACAAACTCACATAGAAATTAGAATCCACGTATGCTAGAGAATAGAAAATACAAACCCAATTGGAAAATATTCAAAGCAACAGTTGACCTAATCGCAGAGAGAAATTTGAGGGCGATAAATTTGAAGTTAACCAAATCGATTCCGATTCCCAGCGTAAAGTTTCATGAAGATTTGAATGACTAATTTTAGCTTTTTGAATCGTCTCTACCGATGAACATCCTCCGGTAACCGGAAAATGAATCGTTTGAACAGCAACAATATTTTACTTTTAGGAATTTTTTTATTTTAATTTGGGTCAAGTATCATTTTAGCCGTTTAACTTTTAAGTTTGACTCATTTAGTCGTTAGATTATTTTTTGTCATGATTTAGTCATTAACATCTGTAATTTATCAATAATCTATAAACACCATCAATATGTAACAAACTGTCACTTATCAGATTTTCTTTTAATTTATCACTTGTCACGTAATTTATTAAAATTTAATTTAAAATTCAATTCAATTTAAATCAAATCAATTATATTAAAATCTAACATAAGTAATTTAATAATTAATTATTTAAACTTTATTAACTCTATTATGTTATTAGTATAATTATATCTTTATAAAAATTTATTTTTTTAATCAGCTTATGTAATACATGAGTATTAACATAGTTCTAAACAAATCATCACTTTATATCTTATGTTTTTCTCATTAATTTTCGATAACATATTTTAAAATAGCGAAAAATGATTATTAACATATTTTAAATAGAGATGTTTTATAAAAGTTCTCATGAGAAAAAACTTTCAATTCAGAATTTTATAAAACTTAATTTTGGATAATAAAAAAAACTTGTAAAAAAATGATTTGATTGCAAGCATTGTTTTATTTTTCTAAACTTCTAAAAAATATAAAAATAACAACCAGTCTTAAAACGTAAACTAAAACTTTATTTAATATAGATATTTACATGTAGGGTTTATTATGAAAAATATCAACATATTTTTAATTTTTTGCGTTTTTGTTCATCCATGTTATTTTTTTCATAAAAGTTCTTAAGTTAATTTTTTTTTTCGTTTTTAAAACCCCGGTTTACTAATTATAACCATGTTTCAATGTCTAAATTTCACTAAATAAAAAAAAATTTACTTGAACACTTTTATGAAAAGATAATATAGAATAAACAAAACGCAAAAAACATGAAAATATTTTTTTATTAATGATCATTCTCTAAGAAAATATTTATTTACTGAATTAATTTGTTATTTTATTTTGAATTTAAATTAAAGGGTAAATTACAAAATTTTAGCTGTGGTTTATTAGAAATTATGAATTGAATTATTTAGCTTTAAAAATTACACAGACAGTCCTTGTGGTTGAAGTTTTGTTACGGATATGCTCTTTTGTCCATTTAAAATGACCATTTTACTATTACTTGTTTAGTAATTATTATTAATGTTGTTTTTACTGATATTTCTATTATTAATTATTAAATAATAGAGTAATCTAAAAAACTAAAAATACCAGTAAAACTAATTTAATATAAAAGACATAAATTTGAATGATAAAATATTAATAAAGACAAATGCATAATAATTAGTATTAATTAAAAAACTAAAAAATAACGTTCTGAGTTTATATTTTTTACTTTAAAAAGGTAAACCCTTTTTAAATCAAAAAATAAATGTAAACATTGTCAAAAAGTATTAAAAACTTTTTTGATGTTTTTAAAATTCTTACATAAACATGTTTTTAGCACTTTCAATAAAAGTTTAAAACATAATTTTATAGATTATACATTTTAAAAACTTTAATTGTAATGAAAAATTTAAAAATTTTAAACATTTTTAAAAAGTTATTTTTAAAATGTTTTTTGAAAAGTTATAGAAAACTATCAAAAAACTTCAAAAATGTAACATCCCGTTTTCAGAGTTATTGCGTGTAATTATTTTAGTGGATGTTTAATATATTATTATTGCGTGGGTCGAATGATAGCCCGATTAGTGGATATATACGTGTCGGGTTTGTGAGTTACGTGTCTCCGGGTTGTGATATTAGTAAATTAATTATGTTTATGGGTTCGTGGATTTAAATGGGTTAAAGGGTATTAATATTGAAAAAGTAGTATCAGGTTCGAATTTAGCGGGTTCGAGACTTGCTTAAAATGGAAAGAAATATATATGTGGATAAACCTTGAGCTTCCTTTTCCCTTTCACTTTCCAAATACAGAAAGTGTGTGTGTGTGTGTGTCTGATTTTGAAGCAGCAAGGAAGAACTAAAAATCTGAGTGTGATCATCTCCTTCCTTTTCTTTGTGGTTGTGGATTATCAAGGTAAGGATTCATGATTTGTGGTATAAAATTCGAGATGTGTGTGTATAATATTAAGAGTTTTGGTTTCTGGAGTTATGTGGGTTAAATATGTATGAGTTTTGTGTATTTGGATGCTGTAAATCGAGTTTTGGGAGGTGATTCCTCCTGGTTCTGCCATGGAAGTCGAACAGAGGGGCTGCTGTTGCAACGTGAGCGCGGGCGCGATGGCCGCGGCGGGACTGCGTTGCCTGGGCATGGGCCGCGATGCGACGGCTGTTCGGTGGGGTTTTTGGGCGTCGGTTGTTCGTTTGGTGCTGTGTTTTGGGTCGTGTTTGCTTATGATGATTGTGTTCGGGTTTTGTTGTCTATTGGTTGGAATTGCATTAATATATGGGATCCGTTATGTTACAGGTTCGAGCTGACCGCGTATTGAGTTGCGATAGAGATTTGGGTTGTTTATTGGGTCGTGTTTTGGTTGGGTTTTTCGAGGTTCTGATGGGGTTGCTTTTGAGTCTGAGTCGGGTTTATGTTCATTATGAGTTTGCGATATGTGTTCGTGGGATTTGTGTTGACAGTTTGGGATCCGTGTGATTTCAGGGACGAGTCAGCGAGCTGAGTCGAGCCAGAGATTTCGAAATTAGTGGATTGACCAGGTAAGTACCCGAGTTTTTTTTCTAAACCGCGGGATCTTTTGCGAGTCATAAATGTGTAGCGAATGTTGTATATGTGTACTGTGTATTGTGTATGAGACAGGGACGCGAGCGGCAGATATTATTCTATTCCTACATATGTGTTATATGTGCATGAGATGAGATCCAGTCCAGGGGTCCGTGATGAGTTCCATACGGACGGTGATCCGCGATGTGTGATCGCACGGGTTGACTGTCTTTAACAGTCCTTGGGGCGTGTATACACGGCAGGGCCTGTAGCCGGTTCGCGCCCGTGCTACAGGGTTTTAGCTAACCACCGCGGCCACGGTCGTTAGCTGGGGAAGGGTCCCCCCCTCAGTGATCCTGTGTGCAGGGCTCGGATCTCATGCTGTGTGTTCATACCCGTATAGCAATGTTGATTGCTTGTGACAGTGATAGAGATTGCGATGTGTGTAGGTGCTACGTGTATGTGTGTTATGTGTTTAATGTGCAGAGTCTAACCCTCGCGTACTCACAAACTTTCGAGCTTACGTATTCGAGTCTGCCATGTTCAGGGTATCAGATAAGGGATCTGTTAGTGAAGACCCTTGTGTCTGCTTTTGCTTTTGGCTATGTTAGTGTTAACAATAATTGTAGCCTTGAGACGTTTATGTAAAGTTTTAATTATCAGTGATTTTGGTTTAACCTATGACACGTGCATGATAGAGTTATTAAGATATCGCCACCTGCATATTGTATTGACGTGACATTTCCCGGGGGGGGGGGGGGAGGGTGTTACAAAAAATATCAAATTTATTTATTGTTCAACAAAATGTTTAATTTTTTTGTTTTATTATTCATGAAAACGTTTAATTTTTTCAACAAAAAATCAAAAAAGAAACCTAAAGTTAAAATATTTTTATATTTTTAGTTTTTAATCATCAAAATGATGAAATAACAATTTATATGTTTTTATAGATATTTTAATCATTATTAAAAATTAACGTGATAACGATAAAAAATAAATACTTAATAAAATAATTTATTTTACGATTTTCGAAAGGTTTACATTTTATTTTAAAAAATCTAAACTAAAAACGTTAAATTTTAGTTTTTAATTGATTATATAATTTTGTTGTATGTCTTTAAAAATAATTATCATTTATTTTAATGCGTTCTACACTAAATTAATTTTACTGGTTTATAAAATTATTTTGAATTATTGTATATATTTTTAATAATAATAACAACAACATTAATCATAATTCTTAAACTAGTAAGGGTAAATGGTCATTTGAAATTGTCAAAAGATCATATCCGTAATAAAACTTTAACCATAATGACTGTGTGTGTAAATTTTAAAGTTAAATAACCTAATCTATAATTTCTAATAAATCATGTTGACGAAATTTGTAATTTATCCCGAATTGAAATGGTGCATTTTGTAGATTTCGTAGGGTATAAATACGATATGTACATGTTATTTCGGTATTTCCAAACCGTCGTCAGAACGCAGGGGAAGGGACGTTGGTAACCGAAGCTCGCTCCGTACCTCTCCTGCGTTCGTCTGTACCGTCCGCCGGTGGTTCTTATGGTGTCCTTGCCGCCGGTTATATACGGATGATCTCCGGCGTTATTGATTCCGCAACATCATTATCTCCATCACAAACACAAGATATACAAAGACAAAGATTTTGAATCGAGTTTCTCTGATTTCATCGAAACAATATATATCTTTAGAGAGAAAAGAAGAAGCTTGAAGCATAAAGATGCCATTGAATTCAAGTACAATGCATAAACAGAACAAAATTAAGCGGTCGGATCTGGTGGACCAGCTACGTGAATACCAAGTTCGATCAAAATTTGATTGGGCCTCCGTCTCCTTCTTCTCCTCAAATGCAAAACATTCGTTTTCTTCTTCTTCCAGGTATCATTTATGTTTATCTAATGTATATGGTTAGTTCGTCTTGTTTTTGAATTTACCTCTTTCGTGTTGTTAGGGTTAGGGTTTTGCAATTTCTATATCTGATTGTTTGTGTTAGGTCAATTGAACGATCTCTTTGTGAGTTGCAATTTCGTACAACATTGACAACTACCTCGTATATGCTATCTGTTTAAAATTTTGGTTCTCGTTTAACACATTTGTCTTTCATTTCTTTCTCGAATATTTGTATTTATGATTTTGGCATCCATCCATCCGAATGATATGTTTCTGTCTTTCCCATTACATTTTTGGGATAATTATCTGCTTGATCTTTGATGATTAAGCTCTTGGTATATGCCATATGATTTCTTGTGGAATGAAGGGTGCGTTTGGCCTTGATGATTGAAATGCACTGCTACACTAGAAACAGCTAAAATTTATGAAATTACATACTAAAAATTCCAATCCGAGTACTCCTCTGTTAATCTGTGCCTAGCCTATTAATCGCTAGTCCCTGCCGGCCGGCCGACTTCCGCCTAGCTAATTCTACAACAGACATGCCATGCTTATATGGTAAAAGAAATTACATTATTTAATCAAAAAAGGAAATAGATAACAGGAAGGAAAAGCAGATGGTCCTCGAAGGTGGTGAGCAAGTTGCAAATGTTGCAGGTCCTAACTTTGGTACTCGAAATTTGTGCTTCAGTTTCAAGTTGTAGAATCTTGCACGAGGAACTCCAATGGGTCGGTTTGAAGTCGGTAAAATCTGGTTTGCAATTCACATTTTCTTTTAAAACCGGACAAAGATCAATATCTGTTGGGGGATGGGAGTACCCATCTTTCCCATTCCCCACCTTTCTGTACACCTCAGCGCAGTGTAGTCAAAGGCGAGAAAGGCGAGGGACTAGGCACAGAGGTGAGGCGATTTAGGCCTAGGCGCCTTGTTAGGCCTAAGTCCAGGCGCAAATTTTAGGCGATCGACTTAAGGGACTAGGCGCACAGGCGAGAGGCGACCAGGCGGTGGCCTTAGTGTTTAGGGCCGATTTTTTATGAAACGACACATTATGTTTTTTTATTTATTACCTCCTTAGGCTTATTTAGAAGATTTCCCTTCATAACTAACTATAAAATAAGGCATGATAATCATAAGTCGTATATACCTACGGCTACGTGACCTACGTCAAACCTACGGCTGTCCTCTTTCTCTTGCATGTCGATCATCTTCAACAAAAAATCATCTTCTTCAACAGCGATCATCATCTAAAATATTACCATGTATGTCTTTTGAGGTTTAGAACACCTCAATACCATAATGTGGCTAAATTTTTTTTGTTTGAGTTTTGATCATCTGATTAGTGATGGGAGATATTGTCAGTCTGCCGTAGCCTATTACTATTAACTATCGTAATACACTATTATGTATTCAGGATTTCTTATTCTACTTTGTGAGTTTATGTATTCATGCTTATATCTATTCAAATTATCCATTTGTTTTCATGTTTTATGTTAAATGATGTCATATATAGTTGCTTGAAAAATTAATAATGATACTTAGCTCTGGCCCTCGCCTTTTTGCGCCTCTCGCCTTAGTCCCTTGGATTGAAACTCACACTCCTTGTGCCTACAAGTTCACCCACATTTTTAATACCCACACGAAATAGTTCGTCTTCGTGAGCATTGGGTAATGTAACTTAACGTTACCATCCTTTCTGATCCTTTGTGAAGTATCATCATGAATGTTTGAAGACGGTGAACTCGACGTGGTCGATTTTGGCTTAAACTTAGGCATACACAAAATGAGGCTCTGATACCAGTTGTTGGGAAAATACAATTGTATCGGAATAATGTGTATGGCTTTCTGCGGTGATAATCAAGAAGAACAAAAACTGAGTTTTTTGATGGAAGATTTCTTTATAATAAAGAGGAAGAAATTACATGCAAATCTTGTTGTGTCTTTAAAACAAGTACACATGCCATGCTTATATAGTAAAAGAAATTGTATTATTAATTAAAAAAGAAAATAGACAGTAAGAGGGAAGAAATAATATATGGTCCTCGAAGGTGGTGAGCAAGTTGCAAAAGTTGCAGGTCCCAACTTTGGTACTCGAAATTTGTGCTTCGATTTCAATTTGAGGAATCTTACTTAAGGAACTCCAATGGGTCGGTTCGAAGTCGGTAAACTCCGATTTACCATTCACATTCTGTACATAAAATATTAAACATAGTTATATTCCTAGCTTAAAATATGAAGCATACTAATATGGTTCAGTTATATATAATCTAGACAGGCAATAGGCCAATAGCATACAAATACATAAATCCCTAACTATATATTATGTAGATATCAACCATATTCAACAACTGAACAACCATGATATGTGCATAAGAAACCTAGTAATTTGGAGTTCTGGACAGGTCACTTGTAGCATTTTCATAGATGGGTGTATAAGAAACCTAGTAAAATGCCCTCTTCATGTAATCTGAAGTTTTGGACATTGGACAGTAATTGAAGTCACTGATGAACGAAGGAAGTTTGACACTTTGACTGGATAAAGAAAGAAGACTTGATCTAGGAAATCACAAACTGAAGAAAGAGCAAGAAGACTAATATAAAATAGAGAAAAAAATTACATGGTTGACAGGTTGAAAAAATTGCAGATGAAGAAGACAAGTCCTTCTGATATAGTATATGTGAAGAAGACCATGCAATGTCTAGATGAAGACATAAGTCGATTGAAGTTGCTGATGACTTATCTGTGGTTTCTTTTAGTTGTTTGGGGTCAAGCTGTGAAAATAAACCTAAGACGATAAAAAGACTTGTAGCCCAAAACTGGTCCACAGGATAAAGACTTTAGCCATGTAACCATGTGCCTAAACCCTACTGAGCATCTGAGCCTCACAGCCAATGCGCTGAACCTTGGTGAGACTACTAAACCTGCCTTGCCTCAGAGTTAAAAGAGCCCAGGGCAGTGTGGCTTATGCACCTAGGCTAACTTTTGACAACTATGAGAGCCACCACAATTGGTGTTCTGAAATAAAAAATTACATGATAACTCTGCTTTAACCAAAGATTGTAGCATGTATGATTCTCGCTAATCATTAACTTGAATTACAAAGAACGTCATAACAACAATGCACTAATTGATCCTGTTAGGAACTTAGGACCAATTTGGAAGTATCAAAGGCGATTAGATCTTGAATAAAATTCCTAAGGGAATGCTGTTCTTTTTGCTGTTGTTACTATGTCCAAGAGTAGTTCCGCAGCTGGAACCCTGGAACCCAAGATAAATGGATCTCCTTATTAATTCTCTTCTTGACCGGAAAAGTTAACTATCTTCTATATGCCTATCATTTGTCAAGAAGTTCTTCTGTTACTTTATGGGATGATAATCCGACTTTGAGTTTTAGTACTGATTAGGTCTTAAGTACAACTTTTCTTAGATATATTTTGATCTATATCTATACTACATTACCAACGATGTATTATTGTTTCTTAATATCTTCATTTTATAAAATATTGACCATCCAAATCTATTCTATAATCAATCATGTCCATCGATCTTTTAAATCATGTATTCTATTATCAATCATGTCCATCGATCTTTTAAATCATGATCATCTATAACTAAGTAATCTTTAATTTGGCTACCTTATTTACTCCCTTGTAATCTGGCCACTTAATTTTTAACCTTCTTACCTAATTTGTTAGAATATATATAACATAGAGCTACTAAGACATTTCATGAAAAACATAAAATTACAGAGATCTGGTGAATACCTGTAAAAGTGAGTCCAATTTTAAATATTTTACCACTAAACTTGTAAACTTTCTGTCGCATTATTCAGGTACATTTCTAGTTATGTATTAATACACATTTACTTTTTTTTTTCGTAGTGATATAAAAATTTTAATTAATGCTAATAACATAAAAAGATAAAATAAATATTAATACATAAACTGATAAGCATGTAGAATAGTGTTAAGTATCGTTTTGACCATCCAACTTTTAGATATTTTTTGATTTAGCCATTAAACTATTTTTTGTCTCGATTTAGCCACTAAACTATTTTTTGAATATATATTTAGCCACTAAACTTTATTTTTACTGATTTAGCCACTGAAAATTGTTCCGATTTGGCCACTAAACTACCATATTTTGTATCTATTTTAGCCATTAGTTTTATTATTCTTCCCAAAATAGAACAATATACAAAAGTTTAGTGGTTAAATCAGGACAAAAACTAGTTTAGTGGCTAAATGGGACAAATCTAAAAGTTGGATGGCCAAAATGTACTTAACCCTTTAGGATAATGATACATTGTGTGAGAATTACTTCTAAAATTTCCGAAAAGCACAATAAAGGTCATTAGATAATTTTTAACCTATGAACATAGTGGTATTAGCTTAATTTGTACAAAGTCAGTATCAATCTTGAGTTCATGGTGTACCCTCTGTTCTCGGAACGAGAGGATAATTTATCTATTTGATAACCATAACCTCTAATGGGTATATTCTCATTTTGATTTCTGTTCTAAAAATTTTGATGTCGAAGAACAAGAAGCATGAACCATTTATGCTTTAGTTACTAGCTGATGAAAATGTAACTTCGATCTTAATTAGCCTACTTATTTTGTTTTATGGAAGTTTTACATTTGTTAGACGATAAAAAGAATCATCTCTAACGTTCCCCTTCTTTGGGTTAATGCAGGATGGATATGATGATGTTCGTAATATGGGAACTTGTGATTCTAGCTTTTTTTGTTTTCTCAGTCATTTCGTTATATTTCACACACTTGAGGCTCTCTTTAATCTTAGCAACTGTCACATGGATACTGCTGTTATGTATGAAGGTTACAAAGCAAGTAAAACTGAACCGGAAAACAAAGCGAAGGATGCTTCTTCCTTTATCGATGTAGAAAGTGTTATATAGATTGCAACAATTCTCGACTACTTACTTTATTCTACATCTGGTTTTCGTTCTTCAATTCCCAGTTTGTAAATTGCAATTTAAATGATGATATCGGGTGAAAAATAGAATTTATTGGTTGAGTATGATTCGAGATTGTATGTAGCAGGTTATGTGCATTTGTAAATTACTTGCCTTCAAAAACTGGAATCAACTTACCTGTGGAAGTTTGAACAATACCATCGCGATCAAGGATAATTTGAAGAGAGTTGCAGGATATTGGAAAGAAAATATAGTTAATGGTGTTTGACAAAGTTGTTAAGATCACTGTTAAGATTGTTGGATCGGTCTCACCAAGTGATTTTAAGCTGGATCGGACGTGGGATCGTAGGATCAGATATTCGGATGTGAGATGGTAGGATCAAGTCATTGATCTGATCCTACCTTTTACTTGGTCCTAATCCTTTTAATCGGTTTCCCGTAAGATCGTTTACCGATACTAGGTTAAATCTCGATCTTGAAACCTTTGATTCTTACTTCTTAATTTGTTTAGTTATTGATGTTATTAAATGAATTTTAAGCTTTTGGTTCCATTCGTTTAGTGTATGGATGACAATTTCAGCCTGTTTAAGCAAACGGGTCAAACGGGTTGACGACCAAAAGTCATATATTTTACATAATATTGAAGTTTTTTTTTTCAAAGAACAATTTTTATAATACATCGTTTAATAAATTTTCGTTTAAAAAAATTATGTTTTATCTTAGTTTTTTACAATGGGTCCATTTAATTGTTCGACCCGTTGAGTCAAAATTATCACCCCTAGTTTAGTGTTTGACAAAACTTTCCTTCTCGTATGAGGAAGGGGTCTTAAGACATTCTTTGTTAAGTGTCTTTTAGTCTAAATTAAAGTTTTAAAAACTCTTAAGTTAAAACTGTTATTTGTTTTAGAAGTTATCTTTGAGTGCACTACAAAGTGTCATTTATTGACACAAAAAAAAGTGTCACTATATCTTACTTTTAGTGACACTTATGAAAAAGAGTAGGTACAAAGCAATCTTTTACCCATACTTTTTCTAAATTAGTGACACAAATATATAAATTATTAGTCATTATATATCTATACTCACTCTACTTTTACCCACTCTTTTTGTTGTGTAGGTAAATGATTATGATACCTATAGTGACACTTTTTTGACAACAAGAAGAGTGGGTAAAAGTGGAGTGAATATAGATATATAGTGACTAATAATGTATGTGTTTGTGTCCCTAGTTTAGAAAAAGCGTGAGTAAAAGATTGTTGTAATGATGTGACCCTAAAGTACTAAAGTCAGAAGTTTGAAATTAAATTTGAAATTTCATATTCTAATTAATTTATTTGAATAATTATTTTCGAATTTTAATCAACTAAACTTATCTTAAATTGAATTTAATATTTTTATTAAATAAATATTAATTTACATTAAGTTAAACGAGCAACATATTATATTTAATTAACTATTTTTTGAACTCACGTTTTACGTGGATCATTTTTAATAAATAATTGGTACATAAAATGTATGTTATTAATAAACCATATAAATATTATTTTAATAATAAATACAAGAAAAATACAGTAATTTATCATATGTATTATTATTTATTTGTCAAATATACATGAATAGTAGTTAATTGTTTAAACATATTAAAAAAAACCATTTATAAATTATATACTTATGTTTAATCGATATAATTTGAAATTTTAATTTTCTATACAACATAATGTATATATATATATATATATATATATATATATATATATATATATATATATATATATATATATATATATATATATATATATATATAGAGGGTCGGATCAATGGGGTGCCATGTTAGACTGGGGAACCGGAGTCCATCCATGTTTGGTTATAAGTTAAAAAGGGTAATATAATCAATTAGATTTATCTTAAATAATAGATGACAACTAATAAATTAATAGATCCCATAATTATAGGGATTTACTTCCATAAAATATAATTATAATAAATTTCAAAATGAGTTTTAATGAACATGTTCAATTGGATTCGACAATGAGTTTTAGTGAACATGTTCAATCGGATTCAACAATCGGTTTTAGTGAACTTGTTCAATTGGAATCTACAATGGGTTTTAGTGAACATGTTCAACCGGAGGTGTCAAATAAAGGTTTTTATTATTTTCTTCAAACCCCACGTACATGAAGGTTCAATTTCATTTTCACGTTATTGAACATGTGCAATCGGGGTTTATTGTGTTTTTAGTCGTTTTAAACCGTTTTGGTGACAAACCAATATTGACGGTATTGAACATGTTCAATCGTGGTTTATGGAATGTCATCATTGCACATGTTCAGTATGGGTGTAAGGAATAATATTAACTGAAATAGAGATTTTCATGGGATACACAGAATCTTTGATTCTAATATATAAACTTTTTAATACCATTTTTACCCCCAACATTAATTAATGTGGGAAATAATTTTAAGTAAAATTTATATTATATTTTAATGATTTTAGTTATAAATGATTGACTATAAATGGTTCCCCGGTACCCCAGTCTAACATGGTACCCCATTGATCTTGAACATATATATATATATATATATATATATATATATATATATATATATATATATATATATATATATATATATATATATATATATATATATATATATATGTATGTATATGTGGGATCATTGTGAAACCTAAATTTAGTGTAGAATTGTAAAACCAATTAGATTAATCTAATGGTCTTGATTAAAACAACCAAGTTTGGAATTAGTGAAAATATTTTTGGTATCAGTGATAATTTAATTCATTGAAAAGTAAAAATGTAAAAGATTGAAAATAACAAAAAGAGTGACATTAGCAAAATAAATAACATTTTTCTTCAAATTAAAATAACATTAATATGATTAATTTTTAAATCAAAAAAATTATACCATAAAAACGTGAATTTTATACTCTTTAAAACGAGACCGGTCATGATATATTTTTTTTGAAAAATTTTACGTATTTATTTTTCGTAAAATTTTTTTTACCCAGACCACGATGCAATATAGAATGACGAGATCATTCAATATCGAAAGAACACTTGATATCGTATATTCAACATCGAAGTAATACTATATATCATATATGCAACACTACATATACATTCAGTATTAACAAAACCAAAATAATTGTCAAAATTAGTACTTAAAGTTGATGGATTTAACGACAACGGTCATGGTATATTTTTTTCGAAAAAGTTTTATGTGTTTATTTTTCGTAAAAACTTTTTTTTACACAGATGACCATTCATATATCGAGATCATTCAATGTCGAATTACAGTTTATATCACATATTCAATATCGAAGTAATACAATATATCATATATGCAACACTGCATGTACATTCGATATTAAAATAATAAATATGGATAATTGCGCAAAAAACCCTAAACTTGTCAGCTTTTTGTGATTAAAACCCCAAACCATTTTTCGTTGCATAGAAAACCCCGAACTAACTAAAAATCAGTAAATCAAGGTTTTATCAATGAGTAACTGATTGAAACCCGTTATTAATCCTAGGTGGACTCGTAAATAACCTACGTAGAATAAATTTTAATTATTGAAACCGGTTTCCAAGTATTACATATCATTTTAACGCTCGTAGATGAGGTAACCCTGTTTAAAAATTACAATTAAAAATTATCAACGGGGTTTTAATTGATGTGTAATACATGACAACGAGTTTCAACAATTAAAATTTATTTAATGTAGGTTAGTTACCGGTCCCTGTAGGATTAATAACTGGTTTCAACCGGTTACACATTGATAAAACCTTGATTTACTGATTTTTAGTTGGTTCAGGGTTTTCTATGTAACGAAAAATGGTTTGGGGTTTTAATCACAAGAAGCTGACGAGTTTGGGGTTTTTTACGCAATTATCCCTAATAAATAATGGTCAAAGTGGACAGTCAAACTTGGTAGACTACTATTAATTCAATTTTAATTGCATAATTACCATCTTATCCCTAGTGTTATATTATAATCCAATGGTTTATATTGGTTCTATAGTTCTACACTAAATTAAGGTTCTGCAATGATCCCAACCCTTATATATAGTGGGGTTCAATGTAAAACCAACATGTATAGGAAAATCTTCATGCACCACCACAAATGCATCACAATTTTCGCGTGATGCATCGACTTTAGGCGTGATGCATCACCCGATCCAATGGATATAAAGTGGTTCCCGGGTTTTCCGATGCATATATGTTTTCCATTGAACCCACCCCTATATATATATATATATATATATATATATATATATATATATATATATATATATATATATATATATATATATATATATATATATATAGGGTCAGGTTCTATGGGGCACCTGTATGCATTGTGCACTTTGGGAACCTGTATGCACCGTTAGATCTTGAATTTTAATGGTTCAGATTGTTGTGGCAAAATGGTAATTAACTTGAAAATGGGTGCACGTGTGCATAACTTCTCGCATGCAGAAGGGCAAAATCAAAAGATGCTTGAATTCAGAAAATATTCTATCCGAATCTAAACAAACATGATGCATCTTCATCCAATTTATTGGATTCGTCTTCAAACACGATGCATCTTCATCCAATTCAATTTCAAACATGATGCATTTCGACCATATTCATCCTCGTCTTTGTTCCATCATTATGCATCACCAAAATCGTGATGCATTTCGGCCATATTCATCCTCGTCTTTGTTCCATCATTATGCATCACCAAAATCGTGATGCATTTCGACATTTAAACGTGTTAATTTCGTGATGCATCTTTGAAATTTAAACGTGTTCATCAACGTCTTCAATGTGTTCATCATTGTCGTGATGCATTGTTGTTGTTGTGCATCATGTTTGAAACAACCAATACCATATGCTCCAACTATTTCTTGGAAGCAATAACCACCAACATTAATAAAACATCTTAGAATTCTTTGACTAGTCATAAGCATGATACGGAATCGTAGAATGAACTGTTTGTGAAAAAACTGATACTCAAAAACCATGATCAACAGACGCAAACATATTCTCGTCAACATCGATGCATAGGTATGGTGCAGAGTTGCATACCGACTGTGGACATCGATGGTGGTGCTGGGTTTGACGGTAATAGTAGTGGTTGTCTTGTGAAAACTGGTTGAGAGAAAGAGAGATGGAGAGAGGCTAGCCATGAAAGAGAAAGGGAAAGAGAGAGAAAAGAGAATGGATTTATGGAAAGGTGGTTGATCATTTTATTTAGTTTCCTAAATAAATGATAAATATTAAATTAAATCTTATAATTTAACAATATATTATTAAGCATTCCCAAAATGCCCTTAATGCACCCTTTGTAAACAAGCAATGCATTTTTGGTTCCCATTTGGTTCCCGATGCATATGGTGCCCCATAGAACCTCAATATATATATATATATATATATATATATATATATATATATATATATATATATATATATATATATATATATATATATATATATGTATATATAAAGGATAACGTAAGGACTGTGCTTAAAATGAGGACGGTAAGAACCAATAGGAGATTTTAATTTTATGAATCAACCAATAAGAATTAAGGTGACATAATTGTAAATAAATTGAAAATATACTGACTGGATTCACACTAAAAGGGTATTTTGGTCCATTTCACATTTTCCTTCCATTTTATTTTGGAAATAACATGCTTACAATCTAAATCAAATTCATATTTTTATAAAACAAAGATTCATAACTCTTACAACACCACTTGTGATTCACGACACTATCGTGATTCATGACCCCACTTGATAGCACCATTGTGATTCACAAACACCACTGTCGTGGTTCACGATACCAGTGATGACTGTCGTGGACCGTGGTTCACAACACCACCACCAGCAATTCACGACACCATGAGAGATTCATTCCACCACAATGGTTCATCACCGTTTAAAATATAAAAATCATCATATGAACCTTAACAAATGTAAAAATTCACATTTTGTAATCCATTAGAATATATATATCAGTGTTCACGTTAAGCTACTCACGGTTCACAACTACAACAAAACATTATTTACTATGACAAATAAAAATTATTTCACTTAAATGATTCATATTATTTAATTATATGATTCACGTCATATTCTTTTCGCATGTATACAATAATACTAATTCACAAGCATATTGATCCAATGCTTGTATGATAACTGTGGTTCACAAACCAGTTCAAAACAATGATTATGCTTCATAAAATAATTCAGCTATGGTTCACGACTTACACAAAACTAGAGTTAAGTATTTTCAATTTTATTCTAAACATATTTAAGAGAAATAATTCATGATTCACATGTGTCACAAGATTCACGATTCATTAAAAACCCTAAAACTGAAATCAAGATCTAAAAATTAGTCAATCATCCTCCATCGAACAAGAGCACCAATATCTCCTTTATGATTCCCCAACGAAGATTCACATTAGTAAAAGATAAAGGCGATCATGGTGGTGACGATTCACGTTAGTAGAGAGAAAAAGAACACGTGAAGTAGTCAATGGTCAGTCATGGTGGTGGGTCACGGTGGTCGGTTTATTTCCAAAAAGAAGTGTTCTCTCGCAACGGTGGTTCTTGATATTCTCTCGCAACGGCGGTTCTTGATGGTTACAGGTCTCCATGGTGGTGGTGGTTGTCGGGGAAGAGAGGCTTGAAAGCATGTGAGTGGAGGGGGTGATGGATCGTTGGAGAAGATGTGAGGGTGCGCTATCGTCGAAAAAGCTTGAGGAGAAATATAGTGGCGGCGTTGTCGTCTTCATGGTGGTGGCCGCCCGGTTTTTTCACATTGGTTAGCCAGACAACATAGAGAGGGAGAGGAGAGGGAGAGATAGATGATATAGGAGATTCAATAGGTAGGTGATATTAATATGTAAGACAGAGAGATAGATGATATAGGAGATTCAATAGGTAGGTGATATTAATATGGAAGAAAAACAACTGCCATCCGTGAATGGAGGAGGTGTATTAATTTTTTTTTTTGTTAATTTTATGTTATAAAATTGTCTAAATTGCCCTTGAGATAGGGGATTAATATTAGTGACGTGTTATAAATATTATTGATTCTTACCGTCTTCATTTTAAAAAGAGTCCTTATTTGATCCACTCCCTATATATATATATATATATATCTGTGTGTGTGTGTGTGTGGTTCGTGTGTAGGCATGACAAAAAAACCCATACCCGACGGGGAACCCGTAACTCGACCCCGATTTGACCGGGGATGGGGACGGGGAATCTCCGATTTAAATTAACGGGGATGGGGCGGGGATGGGAGACACTTTAAACCCCGATCCCGAACCCGCCCCCGATTGTGTTATATGTTTTAATATAGATATTTATATATATTTAACTTTACAATGTAAATTATTCATTACATTTTTTATAATATTATTAAATATTATTTTATGTGACTTTTCTATAGTTTAAAATACTATTGTTTTTTTTTTCATTTTAGTGGTTTTATAAATCTTTTGCAAACATTTCTTTGTTTTAGTTTCATTATAAATTATAAATTATATATGTAAATAACTCAAATATGTTTGAATTGATTTGTTTAAAGTTTATTTACATAGTTTTTTCTATTAAATTACTATTTATAGTTTAAACTTAATAATATTTTAGGAACTTGAAAAATCCGATTCCCCGACTGGGATCCCCGATTGGGACGGGGATGGGGATAGAAACTCATTCCCCGACGGGGATGGGGCCGGGGATGAGGGAGAGGATTAAGAAGCGGGGATGAGGATGAGAACTGATATCCCTGTCCCGCCCCGTCCCGCCCCATTGCCATGTCTATTCGTGTGAGTACCTAAAAAATGCAAAGTACCGTGAGTACCTGTGAACACACGAGTTTTAGATGTGAACATGCTCCGAAAAAAAAGTTTTTTTTTTTTTTTCATATTCATTAAGATACAAATAATATAAGCCTATTTGTAAAAGAATTACACACATTCAAAAGTCATGTGAACATACTGTCACAACAGTGCAGTTCATGTGAACATGCACGTTTCACATAATTATAATGTGTGTTTATGTGTGATTTTTTTACAAGTAGTATTGTATTATTAATTTAAACATGATTATGAAAAAAATTTAAAAAACAAAGGTTTTAAGCGAGGTATCTCCGGTACTCCGCAAAACTAATGTTACTCACTTGAACCCAAATCACACACACACACATATATATATACATACACACACACACACACATATATATATATATATATATATATATATATATATATATATATATATATATATATATATATATATATATATATATATATATATATATATAGAGGAGTTCAATAGAAAACCACAATGCACCTGAAAACTTGTGAAAACCGCATTGCACCACCACAAATGCATCAATTCCCCACGTTATGCAACAAAATCCCACGTGATACATTAAATTTCCAGCGTGATGCATCAAATTTCCCGCGTGATGCATCAAAATCGCGCGTGATACATCACCTTATTTACGATCATGCCACCGCGTTTTTCATTAAATGCACCAAATCGGACGGTATGCGTAGGTTTCCCCGCGTGATGCAACAAAATCCCGCATGATGCATCAAATTTCCCACGTGATACATCAAAATCCCGCATGATGCATCACCTTATTTACGATCATGCCAGCGCGTTTTTAATGAAATGCACCAAATCGGACGATAATTGCGTAGGTTTCCATAGTTTTCAGGTGCATAGTGGTTTTCCATTGAACTCACCCCTATATATATGTATGTATGTACGTAGAAATCGATGCGTCACGCGGGAATTTGATACATCAAGTGGAAATAATGTAAAAATCGATGCATCACTCGAGAATTTTGATGCATCACGTGGAAATAATGAGCATTACGAGGGAATTGTGATGCTTTGTGGTGGTGCATGGAGGTTCCTTCAAAAGTTCTTCGATGCATGGAGGTTCCTCCATTGAACCCCACCTCTATATATAGTAATACATATATATATATACATATATCATATAATATACATATATATTATAACATAATACATATATATATATATATACATATATATACCATAATATTTATAATCCATTTACATAATATATATATATATATACATACATATATAATATATATATATATATATATATAAATATATATATATATATATATATATATATATATATATATATATATATATAATATATATATATATATATATATATATATATATATATAGAGGATCAAATGAGGACTGTGCTAAAAATGAGGCCGGTAAGAACCAATAAAAAATCGCCACATAAGCAATATTCTTCTCTCTCCTTTAAGGGCATTATAGACATTTAACTGAGGGCCTGAAAATTTTTACATGCATAATATCATTGTAGGTTGGCAATCCATAGAGGGCCAACCCCCCCCCCCCCCCCTGGATAGTGTGGATCCGCCTCTGATAAAGGATAAGATCCATTGTGAACAAGTTATTCATTGTGAACGTTGTGAACAAATAAAAAAAATTTCATATGATCATTTATATATATATCAACAAGTGTTTGAACATCGAATAACTTGTTCACAATGAACCATAAGATTCATTGGATTCGACAGATTCATAGGATTTAATAAGTGACGCGTGCAAAACACACCTCAGGTTTAATTAACTAAATGTAACACCCTCCCCGATCCCGGAAATGCCACGTCAATACAATACACAAGTGGCAACATCTCAATACTCTATTTAAACACATGTCATAGGATAATCCCGAAATCACTAATAATTTAAACTTTCACATAATTGTCATTAACACATAATCCACTAGATTACAACATCCCCAAAAGATGCTAACACAGCCAACACTAACATAATCCCTAGCAAGGCAGATACACCGTCCTCGATCCTCCGCAATCCCCTGATCAGCAAACCCAGCTACTCATCTCTCCCCCTGGTACCCTGAACATGGTAGACTCGAATACGTAAGCTTGGAAGCTCGTGAGTACGCGAGGGTTAGACTCTGCACAATAACACATATAGCATGCACAATACAGTAATATCTCAACATGTATGTGCAACTCGATGCGTAACACAGAATATCTCAGCATATATGTGCAACTCGATGCACAACACAGAATATCTCAACATATATGTGCAACTCGATGCACAACACATATCTCTGCTCGAAAGGGGACCACGTTCCCCGGCTAACAGGCCGCACACAGCAGCGGTTAGCTACTCAATAGGCACAGGAGCGACCTGGCAATATCACTGCTGTATATATACAGTCTCACATCTCGTGACTGGTTAGGGACAGTCAGCCTGCGCGATCACATATCGCGGACACCTGCACTCAAACACATATAACACGTATCGGGTAGAAGAGATCATACCTGCACGTTCCAGCTCAATCTCATACACATATCACATCACATACCACTGGATCTCGTCTCATGCGCGTATAACATATATGTGAGAATAGAAGCATACCTGCTATTCGCGTCCCTGTCTCATTCACAATACACAATATACACGTACACGAAACTAGCTACACAATCATGACTCGAAAAATCATCCCGCGGCTTAGAAAAGAACTCGGGTACTCACCGATTACCCGAAACTGGATTGAAACCCGAAACTTTAAAGCGGCTCGGCACGCGATCGGTTAGCACCTGTACACATCACGGATCTCACATATCAATACAAACTCGGTGATCACACAACTTAAGTCAAACACATTTATCACAATCAAACTAAACCCGAAACATATCCCCGAACGGATAACCGATTCCCGAAACTCTTTTACGAGACCCCCAACGAGACTCAAAATCCCAAACAATTCAATTCAACGATATCCCGAAGGAAATCGACACACTAACCACCCCAAACCTCCCCAAATGAATCAAATCGGATTTCCCCAGCAGGCTGCGGCTCGCGCCGCTAAGCCCCCTGCACTCGCGTCGCGCCCAATTTCCTCTGCGCGTCGCGCCGCGGCCCCCTGCGCGTCGCGCCGCGACCAGCCGCCTGCTCCAGCTCTGCTCTTCGATAACCATGGCCGAACCAGAGGGTTCTCACTCTCCATACTCGATTCCAGCAGCAAAGGACGTACCAATTCACACATATACAACCCATAACACTATAGAAACTAATTCCTCAACATATCACATACACAACTCAAGATTTAGCCATTAAAATCAAGAATCCATACCTCAAGGTCTTAAAGAACTTCAACAAGATGAAGATTATCAAGGTTCCTCAACAAATCCAAAGCTGGAAATCCATTTCCTTCAGCTGGAGCTCTCAATTCCCACACACAAAACACACACACTTTAGGGCTCTTATTCTTCAAAATGGATAAGGGAGAAGGAAGCAGGACTAAACATATATACGCTTTATCTCTATCCGGTTCCGAACCCACTAACCCGGACCCAATATCACTTTTTCAACATTAATATCAAATTGACCCATTTAACCCCACGAACTCAAGGAGATAATTAATCCGCTAATTAATAGCTCGGAGACACGTATCACTCCACTACTCGGGATCTCATTGGTCCAACACAAATATAATTATTTAATTATCCACTAAAATAATTCCACGCAATTATCTCAAAAATGGGATGTTACAAATCCTCCCCTCTTAAAAAGATTCCGTCCCCGGAATCTATCGCAAGCTATTCGCAAATACACATCTCTAAGTCAAATCCCCGAAACACTAACTCATAACTCTTGATAAATTCGCATTTGAACTCTGAATGACACAATCATCACTATCGCACATCTTCATTTCACAGTTAGGCAATCCACTAATAGCTCGGTTAAATCCCCTAATTCACATATCGGCAACTGATAGATTCTCTATCCACAGAATCTTCACGTGGCGTCACCTCATAAGCCACTCAGTCCACGTATGGTCTCGATCCATCGATCTTCACTCTTTTAATCACACACTCGCATAGCTCTATATAGGTCATCCACTAACACAACAGGTATTCAAATTCACTCACAGCAACACATAAAGACATCTCCGTCGAATCACTAAACGCAAGCTCATAAACATGGTTAAACTCATAAAGGGATTAAATCCACTCTCAATAGATTAATCCACTATCACAACAGAACTCTCAACTCTTTTCAACACAATAGATAAACGCATCTCATAAAACGCAATATCACAGATATGGACACACATACACAAGAACTTTAATCCACTATCGATAGGATAATCCACTATCACATGATAATCCACTATCAATAGGACCATTCCACTAGCACATCACAACACATTCACAATAACTACTCATATAACGCACATAGCCCAACAAGATTAATCCATTAACATAGCACAATTCTAAACTCGGAAGCCCAGATCACAATAAACCCGAATTTAGCACATTGACTCCACATATACACCCCAGGCTCAACGACCCCATTCAACCCATACACACAATCCCGCCCCTCTGTCACTGAATCCCACAATCACAAACACATTCGCAATAATTATTCATATAATTTGATCCACTAACATGACACAATACTCAATCTCGAAACTCTGATAACCCATTACACCACAATATATCCCACTCTCACACACATACCCAGATATAACAATCCCATATAACTCATACACAACCCTTCCACATCTCTATCACTGAGCCACATAATCACAGACATAACAGAACAGTCACACGCAACAGAACACATACACTTATCGCAGACATAACCCAATAACCCGCCCCACAACTGACACATACTCAAATCAAACTCAGAAAGACATACCCGAAACCATGTCAGCATCATCTCGAGCTGCCTCTGTAGTCGTCTGAAATACCCGACCTCGCGCCCGAGAGTCATGACGACCGGATGACGACGGCTCAGCTCTAGCCCCACTGGAACTCGCACCCTGCACCGCTGATCCCAACTCTGGACAGTCTCGCACCCTGTGCCCCGGCCTCCCGCAACGGAAGCACAATGGCTCTGGAACAGTACACATGGCGGCAGCATGCCCCCGCTGACCGCATCGATAACACCTGAGCACACACGACCCATTATGGCAATGGTGGCATCTCGGGCACCCCCGATCTCCAACCGAACTGTCTCCTCTATCGCCCCCATCTCGAGGTCTCTGCTCTACGCTGCTCTGGTTCTGCCCCATGTATCGCGAACTCTGCCTTTGCCTCTGAATCTGATTATCTGATCGCTGGCTCCACCCCGGTCCACTCGACCTCTGCTCCCTGTCTCTGTCTCTGTCTCTATCTCTGTCTCGTCTATCTCTCGAACTCTGACCCGAACGTCGCTCCCTGGAATCGTCTCTAGAATGCCTCCGATCTCTCGAGGTCCGCTCAGGAGTCCTTGCATGCCGATGCTGAAAAGATAGATCCTCGCTCTGCTTGGCTATCTCCCGCTCTTTGATGCGGGCCATCTCTAACGCTCTGGCGAAGGTAGGAGTCTCGTGCATCCCAACGAACTCTCTGATGTCAGCTCGCAGTCCATCAACGAATGCATCTCGGTGGTGATGTAGTGAGTCGCAAACTGAGAGTACTCATTGAACCGGTCTACATACTGCTGCACCGTCATCTCTCCCTGCCGCAATTGCAAGAATCGACGCTCCATCTCTCGTCTCTCATCTCTTGGGATGTACTGCAGCTCGAACACAACCCTGAACTGATCCCACGTCATCGCAGATGCCGCAGAAGATGTCATCACTGACTCTATAGACTGCCACCACTGAGACGCCCCTCCCCTCAACAGATAGGTCGCATAACCGACCATATCTCTCGGCTCCACATGCGCAACTCTGAAGGCTGCTTCTACTTCTCGCTCCCATGCCATAGCCATCCCTGGCTCGCCCCCACCTCTGAACTGGGGTGGATCTCCCGTCATAAAATCCTTAAAGGACCCACCCCTCCACGTAGAAGATGAAGCACCAGTCTCAGATTCTGTCACCGTTGGCTGAACAGCCGGCCCCGGACTCGGACCCAAGCCCCGACCCTGCTCACGCTGTTGTCTGTAAAACTCTGTCAAGACCTCAAACAGCTCTGATCTGCGGATATACTCGTCGCCCACTGGCTTACCCGTACCGGATCCCTCACCCTGATCTGCCATAATAATCTGCACAAACCGAAACAATTGAGAATCACCGATAAATCACCCAGCGTTATACACTAAGCTAGGTTAATTAAATCCTCTTATATTTGACACCAGGATACTCCCCAAGGATCTGAACACGGTCTAAGCTCAAGCATCCACGGATACTTAATACTAAAACCACAAGCTCTGATACCAAGCTGTAACACCCTCCCCGATCCCGGAAATGCCACGTCAATACAATACACAAGTGGCAACATCTCAATACTCTATTTAAACACATGTCATAGGATAATCCCGAAATCACTAATAATTTAAACTTTCACATAATTGTCATTAACACATAATCCACTAGATTACAACATCCCCAAAAGATGCTAACACAGCCAACACTAACATAATCCCTAGCAAGGCAGATACACCGTCCTCGATCCTCCGCAATCCCCTGATCAGCAAACCCAGCTACTCATCTCTCCCCCTGGTACCCTGAACATGGTAGACTCGAATACGTAAGCTTGGAAGCTCGTGAGTATGCGAGGGTTAGACTCTGCACAATAACACATATAGCATGCACAATACAGTAATATCTCAACATGTATGTGCAACTCGATGCGTAACACAGAATATCTCAGCATATATGTGCAACTCGATGCACAACACAGAATATCTCAACATATATGTGCAACTCGATGCACAACACATATCTCTGCTCGAAAGGGGACCACGTTCCCCGGCTAACAGGCCGCACACAGCAGCGGTTAGCTACTCAATAGGCACAGGAGCGACCTGGCAATATCACTGCTGTATATATACAGTCTCACATCTCGTGACTGGTTAGGGACAGTCAGCCTGCGCGATCACATATCGCGGACACCTGCACTCAAACACATATAACACGTATCGGGTAGAAGAGATCATACCTGCACGTTCCAGCTCAATCTCATACACATATCACATCACATACCACTGGATCTCGTCTCATGCGCGTATAACATATATGTGAGAATAGAAGCATACCTGCTATTCGCGTCCCTGTCTCATTCACAATACACAATATACACGTACACGAAACTAGCTACACAATCATGACTCGAAAAATCATCCCGCGGCTTAGAAAAGAACTCGGGTACTCACCGATTACCCGAAACTGGATTGAAACCCGAAACTTTAAAGCGGCTCGGCACGCGATCGGTTAGCACCTGTACACATCACGGATCTCACATATCAATACAAACTCGGTGATCACACAACTTAAGTCAAACGCATTTATCACAATCAAACTAAACCCGAAACATATCCCCGAACGGATAACCGATTCCCGAAACTCTTTTACGAGACCCCCAACGAGACTCAAAATCCCAAACAATTCAATTCAACGATATCCCGAAGGAAATCGACACACTAACCACCCCAAACCTCCCCAAATGAATCAAATCGGATTTCCCCAGCAGGCTGCGGCTCGCGCCGCTAAGCCCCCTGCACTCGCGTCGCGCCCAATTTCCTCTGCGCGTCGCGCCGCGGCCCCCTGCGCGTCGCGCCGCGACCAGCCGCCTGCTCCAGCTCTGCTCTTCGATAACCATGGCCGAACCAGAGGGTTCTCACTCTCCATACTCGATTCCAGCAGCAAAGGACGTACCAATTCACACATATACAACCCATAACACTATAGAAACTAATTCCTCAACATATCACATACACAACTCAAGATTTAGCCATTAAAATCAAGAATCCATACCTCAAGGTCTTAAAGAACTTCAACAAGATGAAGATTATCAAGGTTCCTCAACAAATCCAAAGCTGGAAATCCATTTCCTTCAGCTGGAGCTCTCAATTCCCACACACAAAACACACACACTTTAGGGCTCTTATTCTTCAAAATGGATAAGGGAGAAGGAAGCAGGACTAAACATATATACGCTTTATCTCTATCCGGTTCCGAACCCATTAACCCGGACCCAATATCACTTTTTCAACATTAATATCAAATTGACCCATTTAACCCCACGAACTCAAGGAGATAATTAATCCGCTAATTAATAGCTCGGAGACACGTATCACTCCACTACTCGGGATCTCATTGGTCCAACACAAATATAATTATTTAATTATCCACTAAAATAATTCCACGCAATTATCTCAAAAATGGGATGTTACACTAAATGAACCCAAAGTATAAATTACACAACTGGCAGTGTACCAATCGTGTGCAATATAGCTTTAAGAATCACCTAGGATTTATCGAACTCAGGGAACGGAATAAAGAAAGGAGACTCCAATACTACAACCTAAACCAATATTTAGCTATTTTAGACGTTTTGAGGAAGTTATCAACTAAAGACAATAACTAAAATTAACTAACAGAATAACTATAGCAAAGTAAGTAACAAAATAATAATAAAAAGTAAAGCTAATATTTTTGGATTTTTTTCAGATTAAAATAAAAACTAATTTTAGCAGACAAGAATTAAACTAAACAACTAAAGCGAGCAAGCAACGACAACTAAATTATACGAACCAAACTAACTACAGCAAAATCAAATTAAACTAACTTAAGCGAGTAAAGAACGATGATAAATTTTACGAAACTCTTATATTACGAAAGCGTCACCCACTTGGAATTAGGAAACTACGATTAATCGGCGATGGATTGAATTGACTGACTAAAGACAAATCGGTTGATAACCAATTGTAAATTCAATTAAGCCCGGATTTTGGTTTAATTTACCGATTATTTAATTATTTCAAGTTAAAATATTTAATCTTGATAACCACGTGATGAAAACAAAGCAACTCGATGAAACTCCAATATTAACCAATAAATCTTATAATCGCAACACAATGCCTAAAGATAATCGGGTTAACACCGAAATCCAACAAATTGACTTTGTCACTTTAAAAATCAAACTTTATGATTTGTCAACCCTATTATCGCAACACAATGCATAAGAACCAACAAACGCATAAAATTCTAGATTAACAATCAACTATCAAATCATTATCGCAACACAATGCCTAGAAGAGATAATTGACTATTAATTTTTCATTTAAAACATCTTTCTTTTTAAAACGCAGATTTAATTAACACTTTATTATCGCAAAACAATGCTAAAAGATTAATAAAAATCTGATTTTTAACAAGAAAATACGAAATAATCAAGAATCCAATAAATATAAACCAAAATCTATCAATCAATCCAACAATTTACCAATTAATACATAGAATCCATCATCCCAAGCGGGTGAACAAGAAAACTACTCACTAATCATGCTAAAACCCAAAATTAAACTCAAATAAATAAAAACCATTATGAAATCAGAAAGTTTAAGAACGAGTGTACCAAATCCGTAGCTACAATGAAGAAATTGAACTCCAAAACTTGAACCGAATGCTTGAAATCTTCAATAATTCGAAACCTAAGCTAAACTATGATTAATTACTCGAAAAGCTAAGAAAAACTCTGAAACTCATCTCCAAAACCGTGGACAATATCATGCCGAAAGCTTGTGAATTCAAGAAAATCGAAAACTTCCACTAATCTATAATTAACTATTGTGAAAATTGAAGAAAAACGTAGGTAAAAGCTCTTAAAGTGGAAGTTTTCGATTTTCTTGAATTCACAAGCTTTCGGCATGATATTGTCCACGGTTTTGGAGATGAGTTTCAGAGTTTTTCTTAGCTTTTCGAGTAATTAATCATAGTTTAGCTTAGGTTTCGAATTATTGAAGATTTCAAGCATTCGGTTCAAGTTTTGGAGTTCAATTTCTTCATTGTAGCTACGGATTTGGTACTCTCGTTCTTAAACACACCTCAGGTTTAATTAACTAAATGAACCCAAAGTATAAATTACACAACTGACAGTGTACCAATCGTGTGCAATATAGCTTTAAGAATCACCCAGGATTTATCGAACTCAGGGAACGGAATAAAGAAAGGAGACTCCAATACTACAACCTAAACCAATATTTAGCTTGTCACACCCCGCTACCCCGATTGGCAACGAAGCGTGACGTCGCGGAAGCGTGACCATAATCATAATGAACGACCACTATATGGACGTTTTCAAAGAAATACATCGATATAACTTTAAAAGGTAGAAATGTTTTACATAACCCGTAAATAATAAAGAGTAGTTCGCAAGGTACAGAGATTTGAATACATAATTAAATTATCCAAAATAATGCAAATAAATCTCCGACGGTTTGAAAAAGAATGCGATTCCTTAAGTGCGGAAGCTTGAAAGTGGTTACTTCTGAAGGCATAGTTGCCTTAATTACCTGAAAATACATGCTAAAATACGTCAACAAAAATTGTTGGTGAGCTCATAGGTTTACGCGAAAAGACCGGTTGTATGGACATTATCAGATGAGTTGAATTTATAAGATCATAAATTCCGTGTATGTATTACATAAACCATCATGCAACCGAAGCTTAATTAGAATGAGTTTGCCCTGTGCAGTATTCCCATACGTAATACCGTGTGTTGAATATATATGCACTCGCTGTTAGCCGAACCGAGCTAACACGAATGGGGGACATGACTCCCAATAGATCTATCCACAATATACTCGCGCTTACAAATAAATGCAATTAACGGTTCATTATATAAGGGCTGATGGAATCCGAACATGTAATACATATAAGAAATAAACAGTTTTGATGTCCATATGAAAAACAGTGCATGTATTTCCACCCCAATAGATAGTGAAAAATAGGGGCTATGAAGACTCACCGAACTTGTGATGGCAAAACTACGCGCAAAAATGCAAATGTGCGTTGGTTGATGGGTGATGAAACCGGAGGTGTTTAACCGAGTCCTAAATGATGATAAGGACTTAATATCACTAATATATGATAATATGTATATTTATAGATTTTTATGTCTTAAATCACCCAACATTACAAGTTTATAAATAAGATTTGCTTAAAACGTCAAGTTTTTATATATATAATTTTCCAGCTTTTTCGGAGGTTTTTCGGCCTACTTTGAGGCTGTTTTTGACCAAGCTCCAAAATGTTTTAGACTTTGGTTTTCTAGGACATTAAACTACTATATACAAAGGATTTTAAGAATCAAGAACGGCTATTTTTCGAGTTGTTTAGGTTGGTGAAAAATCTCGTTAAAAACGCTATGTTGGCCATTTTTGAGCTGTCAAACTTTCGGTTTCTCAAATAATTTCTGGAGGTCTTAAACTTCAAAATAAATTATGAAAATTGCAGATCTATAGTTAAGACATAGATCTAACTTTTGAGACAAGAATCAACTCATTTCGTTGAGTTATGAATTAGTTATGATTTTTCAAAGTCGATACAAATATTCTACCGAAATTCCGTAGTTTATAAATTTAAAACAACTTATGATTCTTGTTGTTTATTTAAAGACAACTTGTTTAAAAGCCATAATAGTTATAAAAACACATATATATCACATGTTTTCATAATATTAACACTTTTATAATGTGTTCATATATTCATAAACACATTTAAAGAAACAACTTAAAAATAAAACTAGAAACTTATAAACTTGAGTTTTTATGAAACTTGTTGTTGTTGGTGATTATATATATTATGCAAGACTTATATAAACATAAATATATGATGAAATAAGTTAGTATTTACTTACTTTGATGTATTTGGAGTATGAAATTGAGAAGAAGTTGGAACTCTTGCAAGATTTGAACCAAGAACACTTGAAGTTCACCAAGAACACTTGAATTTCACCAAGAACACTTGAATGAAAATGTTTGTAGTGTGTGTGTGTGTGTGGGATCCGGTTTTGAGAGGAGATAAAGAGATATTTTGGTGTGAAAATAATGAAAAGGAAGCCCTCTATTTATAGGCAAAGTCTTGGTCTTTCAAATGGAGGTGGAGTGTAAGATCATGTTGAAATGAAAAGAGAATGGGGTGTGAAAGATTTGATTATGAAAGGTTATGGAGTTGGGAAATAAAAAATTGAAATCAAATCTTGGGTAGTACTACCCTATGACCAGATTTTTATGGATTATTTTCATGTATTTATATATATATTTTTTTTGTATAAAAGTATTTAGAATGTATTCTTGTATTTCCCTTTTCTTGTAAATTCAAAAATACTTTTGAATGCATTATTTTAATGAATTGTTTTAGTCTTGCATAATTAATGTTAAGTAATTGTATTAGTGTATGATTAGTGTCACTAATCATAATTTAATTATGTACTTAGTTGAATTAATCCCTCATATCGTAAATCGATCGGATTAATTGATTTTCCGATTCATCGCTCTGATGAATTTGATTCTAATTGAGTTGAATTTTCTAATAAACCTTGTTAATCACTTGATTAATTTCTAATGACCACTGATTAGACTATAATTGACTATTAAATGTAGACTAGGTCATTATTGCTAACCTGGTTTAGTGCCGGATGTTACAGTCTCCCCCTGTTAAGGGAATTTCGTCCCGAAATTAGCTCGTGTTCTCCACTTCTTGAGTACTTGAGAACAGGTGAGGATATTTTTCCCGGAACCGATCTTCGTGTTCCCACGTAAACTCAGGACCTCGCTTAGAGTTCCATCTGACTTTTATTATCGGGATCCGGCTGTGCTTGAGTTTCTTGACTTCTTGGTCCATTATTTCTACGGGTTGTTTGATGAAATCAGTTAGCTGTATTTCTTCCAAGGGGTAACATGTGTTTCCTCTAACAAACGCTTCTTTAGATTCGATACGTGGAAGGTATTGTGTATGCTGCTAAGCTCTGGTGGTAGCTCTAAACAATAAGCTACTAGTCCAATTCTTTTTAAGACCTTGAATTGTCCAATGTAACGAGGATTCAGTTATCCTTGATTTCCTAATCATATGACGCCCTTCCATGGTGAGACTTTCATCGGTACTCGTTCCCCCAATTAGAACTCAAGGGATTTTCTCCCTACATCTGCATAACTTTCTGACAATCGCGGCCAACTTTTAGTCAATTCCGCATCTGTACTATCTTTTCGTAGTTTCGTGAATGATCTTAGCGCCAGTGATTTGGCTATCTCCTACTTCTTCCCAATAAATCAGTGATCGACACTTTCGCCCTTAGAGGGCCTCAAACGGAGCAACTTTAATACTCGAGTGATAGCTATTGTAGTACGATAATTCCAATAAGGCAATTGAGTATCCATTACATAGGCTCTTAATGTATGTTCTAGGGTTTGAGGGTGATATGTGGTACTCATGTCCAAGTTTGTATCCAAAGCTTACTGTACTAATTGCCAAAAACCTACATGTAGATCTGCTATCCGTATCCGAAATGATTATAATAGGCACTCCGTGTCCAGAGACGACTTCCTTGAGGTACGTTTGGACTAGCTTATTCATCCTGTTGTTCTCCTTGATTGGTAGGAACGCGCGGATTTTGTTAGGCGGTCAACTATTACTCAAATGGTTTCTAATGTTTGTCTTAACTTTCGAGCATGTTAGGAATTGTTGACATATGTGGTAATGTCATCCTTCATGATAGGCTGCCCGTATAGCTCCTTAAGATCATGATACATTTTATCGGATCCAGGGTGAACGACATATCTTGATTTGTGTCCGTCATCCGTAACCAGTTTTCTTACTCTATCAAAAACAGGGTAACCAGACTCTATTCATGAAGTATCGATTTCCATTAACCCTTATCCCAAACTATTTATCCATTCCGTGCAGGGCTTCATTTTTCATATTTTCCTCCTTAACAGCTTCTACTTGTGCACCATGAACTAAGGTAGGAAGGTTTGGTTGAATGCAAATAACTAGGGCTTGTACTCTTAACGACTTAGCTCGTTCCTTTCGGCTCTGAGCGTTTGCAACCACATTAGTTTTCCTTAGGTGATAATGAATTTCACAGTTGCAATTACTTATTAGCTCCATCCAATTGCACTACTTCATATCTGACTCTTTTTGGTTCAAGATGTGTTGGAGGCTCTTATGGTCTGTGAATACAGTACACTTTGTACCGTACAACTAATGTCTCTAAGTCGTAAAAATAAAGACTACTGCTCCAAGATCTAGATCATGCGTTATGTAATTCACCTAGTGAACCCTACGTTTTTATAAAGTATACGCTATGACCCTATTTTTCTATATCAACCCATTGTGTTAAGCGTCATAGTAATCTACAAATTTCTTGCTTCTCTTGGATAAAATAAGCGCGCTGCACAGATTGGGCTTTAATAAATGATATGATGTCTCCTGATCCTCGCCCCAATCATACTTAATGTCTTTTCGAGTCAGTTTTGTTAGAGCTTCGGTGATCTTTGAGAAATTTTTGATAATTGCCTATAATAAGTGGCAAGTCTTAAGGACTGTCGTATCTCTATGGGGGTTCTAAGAGTTGACCAATTCCTGATAACCTCGATCTTTGCGGGGTCGACTTTGATTCCTTTACTATTGTTCATGTGACCGAGGGATGTCACCTCTCCTAACGAAAAGTCAAATTTAGAAAGCTTAGCATATAGTTGTTCTTTCTACGATAATTCTAGAATCAGTCTTAAATGTTGCTCGTGCTCCTTCTCGTTTCGTAAGTAGGTTAAGATGTCATTTATGAAGACAATTACGAATTTGTCTAAATATGGTTTGCACACCCGGTTTATGAGGTCCATGAGTACTGTTGGGGTATTGGTTAATCCAAACGACATTAATAGTAATTTATGATGATCGTAACTAAATCTGAAGGCTGTCTTTGGAATATCTTTCTTGCGAACTCTAACCTGATGATAACTAGACCTTAGATCGATCTTCGAATAGAAGCTTAATTTTTGGAGTTTGATCAAACAAGTCATCGATCCTTGGGAGTGGATACCAGTTTTCTATGATTAGCCTATTTAGCTTCCAGTAATCGATGCACAATCTGAAGGTTCTATCATTCTTCTTTATGAACAAAGCTGGAGCTTCCCAAAGCGAGGAACTCAGTTTGATAAACCTTTTATCTTAGAGCTCCTACAGTTGGTTGGACGATTCTTACACTATGATGGGGCTAATCGGCATGGTGCTCGAGCCACTGGTGCAGCACCTGACACTAGGTCAATTTGGAATTCGGATTTTGGTTTAATTTACCGATTATTTAATTATTTCAAGTTAAAATATTTAATCTTGATAACCACGTGATGAAAACAAAGCAACTCGATGAAACTCCAATATTAACCAATAAATCTTATAATCGCAACACAATGCCTAAAGATAATCGGGTTAACACCGAAATCCAACAAATTGACTTTGTCACTTTAAAAATCAAACTTTATGATTTGTCAACCCTATTATCGCAACACAATGCATAAGAACCAACAAACGCATAAAATTCTAGATTAACAATCAACTATCAAATCATTATCGCAACACAATGCCTAGAAGAGATAATTGACTATTAATTTTTCATTTAAAACATCTTTCTTTTTAAAACGCAGATTTAATTAACACTTTATTATCGCAAAACAATGCTAAAAGATTAATAAAAATCTGATTTTTAACAAGAAAATACGAAATAATCAAGAATCCAATAAATATAAACCAAAATCTATCAATCAATCCAACAATTTACCAATTAATACATAGAATCCATCATCCCAAGCGGGTGAACAAGAAAACTACTCACTAATCATGCTAAAACCCAAAATTAAACTCAAATAAATAAAAACCAATATGAAATCAGAAAGTTTAAGAACGAGTGTACCAAATCCGTAGCTACAATGAAGAAATTGAACTCCAAAACTTGAACCGAATGCTTGAAATCTTCAATAATTCGAAACCTAAGCTAAAGTATGATTAATTACTCGAAAAGCTAAGAAAAACTCTGAAACTCATCTCCAAAACCGTGGACAATATCATGCCGAAAGCTTGTGAATTCAAGAAAATCGAAAACTTCCACTAATCTATAATTAACTATTGTGAAAATTGAAGAAAAACGTAGGTAAAAGCTCTGAAAATCGTCTCTGAAAACTCCAAAAATCGATTATGCTCGGCTGCTGCAAACTAGGGTTTAAAAAACGAATTTCGTGGGCTGGGCTTCTTACGCGGCCGCGTAGGGTTAAGTCACGCGGCCGCGTAGCTGTGTTGACTAGTCTTACACCACCTGGCTACATGGTCTTGTAAAAATCTGTTTACGCGGCCGCGTAAAAGAAAGCTACACGGCCGTGTAGGGCAATTTTCAGCAAATCTCCGAATTTGATCAGGGAAGCTAAGTGGACTTCAATTCCTCGTTCTTTTGGCCTCGATTTCCGTTCCAATGTCGATTTAACGGCTTCTGACCTGCGAAACATAAATATAAATAAAATCTGTATCGTTTTCGCACATTTCGGTCTGAAAACCACCCAATATGCAAGGGAAATGATACAAAATATATGTATATATATGCACATATCAAAATACCCCACACTTGAGCTTTGCTTGTCCCCAAGCAAACCGCAACATAAAATGTTTTCAACCAGGCCTCAATTCAAAATAAACTCTCTAGAAACATGCAAGACTCAATAGCATTAAAGATCCATAAACTATGAATTTGAAGCCAAAGCAAGAAACAATGAGACCACAAGATGCAAAAAGAATAGAATGACAATGCCAACAACTTCCCACCTAATTACACGACTCAGCACCTCACAGTTTTCACTCATCACTCAAGTGTATAGGCTCGTGTGTTTTCACAAATTTCGCTCAATGTCAGACATGTTAAAAGAATATGAGCATATGCTTGAGAGTAAATCACACCGCCATCACTCAATGTTTGAAAATAGAGCACATAAAGGTCTTAATAGGTTGTAACGAGGCTAGGCTAAGGGCATGGGAAATCTATGGCCAAAGTGGACTAAAAGAATGGGATCCAAGATCAAGCAGCAAGCAATAGAAGCGATGGGACCAAATAAATCACTGAGAACACTACCCAAATAAACTGGCTTGATTTATCTTATCTAATAGCAGCTCAGAATGACAAAAATTCGTTTCACTTTCTTATTCCAATACCTTTTTTTCCCTTTTTTTTTCTTTCTTTTTTTTCTTTTTTTTTCTTTTTCTTTCTTTCTTTCTTTTTTTTTCTTTTTCTCTTTTTTATAACTCTGAATTTCTAAACACCGACTATATGCAATCTGTACCCAAAAAGAACTCTCTTAACCACACTAGCATTGCCGCGGTACAACACTAGAAAAGTCAGGAAGAACACAAAAGCAGAGAATTACACATGACTCGAATGCTATCAAAACAAGGCATAATCGTCAACGCACACAGAGGATAAACAACTAACAAACGAATGATCCCAGATAAATCCCTAAAGCTTGCTACTAAATCACGATCCCAATTTCGGACAAACGAAAGACAAAAGGATTATTTGGCTGATAGTGTGGGTTGTCACCGAAATGAAAGGCCAAGGCTCAAAAGGGGGAAATCTATGGGAAATAATGCAGGTAAGGATGTCACTGGGGAAAGAGGTTTCCTAACTGTGCCTTTATATAAGTGCTAGATTCTCAAACGATGTGATCTTGGCATGCATTTATCAAACAAGTTCTACCGTAATCCAGATAACACCAACAAATTCACACCAAAAGAAATAATGAGCATTAAATATGAATGCTAGATAGGCTCAAATTCTCACGAAACGAATTTACAGGATTGTTTGTGCTTAATCATGGAATTCAGTCAGGAAGCGTGACATGCACATTAAACATCCTGATACCACCAAATAATCTCAAAGTCAGTTGCTCAGCTTCGCATGCATAGAAAATAGAACAATACTACAAAAGAGTCCAACATGCAAAAATAGAGAATATATGAAAATCGGCCCAATTTTAGACAAAAAAAATGCCATGAATTGTTCCTAAGAACATGCAAAGCTCAAAATCAACATTTTTATACCCCCACCCCACACTTAAATCTGACAGTGTCCTCAGTGTCATAAACAATGCACATCTAACAAGTAACAGTAAATTAGAACAAGAAAAACTCCCCTGATAGCATGCCAAAAATAAGCCATGGATGTCTCGCAGGGGGTGCAGCGGCTGTATCAAGCTCGAGATCAGGACCGGTGTTGGGTGAGCTGTGGGGAAATCGACGATGGGCACCTGATTGGTTTTCTTAAAACCCATACGCAGACTTGAGGATTTAAAACTTCGTGGTGGTGTAGCTTTTATCTACGCGGTGGTGTAGGTTTCCTTCACGCGGTGGTGTACCTTTTATTTACGCGGTGGTGTAGCTTTTATTCACGCGGTGGTGTAGGTTTATCTACGCGGTGGTGTAGGCGCACAGTCAGGAAAAAAAATGGACAGTTGCAAATCAAATTCCATTCCAACAGGTAACATTAGACAAACCCACGAACACAACTATGAATCTCACAATCAACTTCAATCAGCAAACACCTCACCCCACACTGATTTCACTCAAAAACATATAATTTCGCCCGAATCAAAGAAAAGAAAACTAACTAAATAAAAGAACTAAATGATGACTTGATTGACTTTAAGAGTCAAACTAGAGAAACTAAAATCATGCAATAAAAGCAATAAAATAGGCTCACGTTCCGATAAAGCATGGCATAAAAAATTATAGAAAACACATAAATGAGATGCTAAAAACGACACACAAACGACACTTAACAAAAGTATTAAAGTATAAACTGATTCCAAGTTATTGACCTATAAAAAGTCAAAAACTCAGATTAAAAGATAACATCCTACTCCATACTTGACTCGAAGCCCATGGACTCAAACATGAAACACACAATGAAAATGAAATCAAAACAAGCAACGAATTATAGAAAGCATTATGAGAATCACACTAGATGATACATTAGCAAAGATCACACATAAAAGCACACTAAAACATGCAAATGATAATACTAAATATAAGAGCGAAAACACACAAATATACAATAGTGACTTGAGTTATGAATGAGGCTTCTAAACATCGCACATAACATTAGAATGTCATGTAAAACGATGCAAGAACACTTATTTAAGCAAAAAGATCTACGAAGCTAAAATTCAAAAACTTGAAAAACAAGGTCTCAACAATTTGACTTTCAGAAAGTCAAACTAGAGCCACAAAATTATTTAGCTAGGCAACGAAAAACCTTAAATATCGAAACTAGAAGTCATGTGACTCAAGAACGATATAAAGGCGAATTACTCAAGCGAAACATGAAGGCAAACTAGCATACTAAAGCAAGTAATTTGAAAGTAAACTAAACTCAATTTGACTCAAAAAGTCAAAACCATGAACTAGAAATTAGAACAAGCAAACATGCTTTCAAAACAAGACCACTAGCATCAATCATGCAATCCTAAGACACATACTCAATGCACTGGCTACTTATTTAAGCATATAACTTTCAAAATTTAAATTAACAACTCAACACATCAAGCAAAACAAACTAAACATAAAATGAAAACTTAATATACAAATGAAAGTATCTACGGGTTGCCTCCCGAAAGCGCTTGTTTTGACGAGTCTCTAGCTTGACTCGTCCACATGGCCCTTAGATTGATAAAACATACCTGGGAAACGAGCTCGCAAACCTTTCATACCTACTAAAGAAATGTACTCACCAACCGGATCCTCATGATCAAAATTAAGCTTCGGAAATTGACAAGTTGGTTTTTCTGTGATCTTTTCTACCTTCTTCTTCCGCTTTCTTGGCTTCTTCGATTTCCCTTTCCTCTTTACCGAGAATGAAGGTACCTGTCCATCACAAACAACAACAGAATCATATTCAAGATTATCAAGCTTATCATGATCAATATGAGAAGGAGTAGATGGCGATGGTGCTTCAAACAAAGCAAAAATATCCTCATCGGTTGGAGTATCAATCTCATCAATGTGCATATGCCAATCTACTCCAAGCAAGCAAGCAATCTCCCGCAAATCTCTAACAGCATCAAACTCATTTGCAGCATGAATAACCTGCATATGATCTAATTCAACACATGGCGCATACGTAGATATGGAGAAAAGTGACTCGGGCAGAAATGGATATAACGGATTAGCTCTCGCCATACGGAATGTAATCTCCTCATCTCTCACTCTAATGGTCAATTCCATAGACAGGACATCTATCAATGCTCTAGCAGATGTAAGAAAGGGTCTTCCTAAAATGAGGGGGTTGCCACTCGAGCTATCCATGTTTAGCACCACTAAATCAACAACAAACTCAAATCTATCAACCTTTAGTCTAACTCCCTCACAAATCCCTACAGGCTGTCTCAAGGAACTATCTGCTAGCTGCACGGCTACCAAAGAAGGCTTAAGGGGCCCCAAATCAAGCTGTTGGAAAATATAATGAGCAATAACATTAATGCTAGAGCCTAGATCGGCTAAAGCATTGCTGAATACCGCCCCCTTTACAGAACATGGGATAGTGAAACTACCAAGGTCGGCCTTACCTTGGATATATAAAGGAGGGGGGACATATGCGGTACTTCCTGAAGCGTTCAGATGCATCTCGTCCATTAAAGCCTCCAGTTCCTTCTTCAACGGGGGAGATGAGGAAGATGTAGAAGAAGGAACATCCTCGGGGTGCTCATCATCATGCACAGTAATGGCATTGACTTGAGCAGGACCCTTGTCTTTCAGATTACCTCTTGGATTGGGCTCAGTGTTGCTAGGAAGTTCACCAGCATTCCTAACATTCCTCGATTGTGCTAGCTGTCCCACTTGTGTTTCAAGGGCCTGAATAGCAGCCTGCTGATTTCTAGACAACGCCTCTTGATTAGCAATAAACTTCATCATCATCTCCTCGAGGTTTGACTTTGTAGGTTGCACGGGCTGAGACTGATGATTCTGATTAGGGAAGTGCACATTATGGAACTGATTGGGATTAGAATTAAATTGTGAGAAAGAAGAAGATTGTCCCTGATGATATCCATGATTATACCCTTGCTGAGGGTTAAATTGGGGTCTCTGCATCACCTGAGGACAAGGATGAGCGAATCCAGGAGGTGGTTGGTTCTGAGCTCGAGAAAAATTCAGAGTAGGTTGGGCATATCTAGCAATGCCTCCACCATAATCTCCTGACGAGTAATATACCTCCTCCTGATTTGGATAAGAAAAGCTAGCTTGGCACTCATAGCCGGAATGTGGTCCACCACAGTGCTCACATCCGTGTTGTACTGCGTGTACAGCAACTGGGGATGACTGTGGCTGACTAGTCTGCGTGAGGAGCTCAATCTTAGCTGTGAGGGCAGCTATAGCAGCAGCTTGCTTTGAATCAGAAGCTCCCCACCCAAAATATTCACTAGGTGTCTGAGTTTGGCTTAAAACCAGGTCATCGATTATGTCAAAAGTCTCTTCTGGTGTCCTCTTATACACTGACCCGTTACAAGCTGAGTCGATCAGTGAGTGATACATGGGGTGAACATTCTCATAGAATACCTTGACACGGTGATTAAGTGTCATGTTATGATTTGGGCATTTCATGATGGACTCTTTATATCTCTCCCATGCATCATACAGAGACTCATCAGGTTTCTGCTTAAATGAGAGAATGTCACTCATAAGCTTAGTAGTCCGAGAAGGAGGGCAGAATTTGAGGAGAAACTTGGACTCCATATCATCCCAAGTACGAATCGAGTTCGAGGGAAGGGACTCATACCACATCATGGCACGTCCTGAAAGAGAGTAAGGAAAGAGCATCAGTCGAATTACTTCCCTCGGAACTTGATTCGCTTTATACCCACCGCATGCTTTTCTGAATTTCTTCAGGTGGGAATACGGATCCTCAGAAGATAGACCGCAGAATTGTGCGTTATTCTGAACTAAAGCGATCAGGCTCGACTTTAGCTCAAAATTAACGGCATCGAATCCAGGAATAACTATTGCACCTTCTGAGTCATCGGTGACCGGTTGGTTAAGCTCAAGCATTGTCCTTCGGTCTCCCATAGTGAAAGATGAAGAGTCAGAAGAAGATGAAGAATCAGAAGATGATGAAGGCGAAGAAGGTGAAGAAGGTGAAGAACTAGAAATTGGAGGTAACTGAACAAAGATGTCTACGTGATCTTCCTCCACCGGATGAGAAACAATATGGTCAGTAGAATCCGATAAACTTGACAGTCCCTCAACTAAAGGGTGCGATTGTTCACGACGACGGTTACGAAATGCTCGCTCAGGTTCGGAGTATGGGCTGACGATGTTAGGATTACGACGACTCATACACCGAACACCCTTTAAAGAAAAGTGAAAATAGACAGAAAATTTAACTTTTCAGGGGGATTGCCCCTAAAAAGGATCAACTAAACTACCGGCGTTTGTTGTTTCTTAAAGCTCGCACCGTTCCCCGGCAACGGCGCCAAAAACTTGACGCGTGCAAAACACACCTCAGGTTTAATTAACTAAATGAACCCAAAGTATAAATTACACAACTGGCAGTGTACCAATCGTGTGCAATATAGCTTTAAGAATCACCCAGGATTTATCGAACTCAGGGAACGGAATAAAGAAAGGAGACTCCAATACTACAACCTAAACCAATATTTAGCTATTTTAGACGTTTTGAGGAAGTTATCAACTAAAGACAATAACTAAAATTAACTAACAGAATAACTATAGCAAACTAAGTAACACAATAATAATAAAAAGTAAAGCTAATATTTTTGGATTTTTTCAGATTAAAATAAAAACTAATTTTAGCAGACAAGAATTAAACTAAACAACTAAAGCGAGCAAGCAACGACAACTAAATTATACGAACCAAACTAACTACAGCAAAATCAAATTAAACTAACTTAAGCGAGTAAAGAACGATGATAAATTTTACGAAACTCTTATATTACGAAAGCGTCACCCACTTGGAATTAGGAAACTACGATTAATCGGCGATGGATTGAATTGACTGACTAAAGACAAATCGGTTGATAACCAATTGTAAATTCAATTAAGCCTGGATTTTGGTTTAATTTACCGATTATTTAATTAATTCAAGTTAAAATATTTAATCTTGATAACCACGTGATGAAAACAAAGCAACTCGATGAAACTCCAATATTAACCAATAAATCTTATAATCACAACTCAATGCCTAAAGATAATCGGGTTAACACCGAAATCCAACAAATTGACTTTGTCACTTTAAAAATCAAACTTTATGATTTGTCAACCCTATTATCGCAACACAATGCATAAGAACCAACAAACGCATAAAATTCTAGATTAACAATCAACTATCAAATCATTATCGCAACACAATGCCTAGAAGAGATAATTGACTATTAATTTTTCATTTAAAACATCTTTCTTTTTAAAACGCAGATTTAATTAACACTTTATTATCGCAAAACAATGCTAAAAGATTAATAAAAATCTGATTTTTAACAAGAAAATACGAAATAATCAAGAATCCAATAAATATAAACCAAAATCTATCAATCAATCCAACAATTTACCAATTAATACATAGAATCCATCATCCCAAGCGGGTGAACAAGAAAACTACTCACTAATCATGCTAAAACCCAAAATTAAACTCAAATAAATAAAAACCATTATGAAATCAGAAAGTTTAAGAACGAGTGTACCAAATCCGTAGCTACAATGAAGAAATTGAACTCCAAAACTTGAATCGAATGCTTGAAATCTTCAATAATTCGAAACCTAAGCTAAACTATGATTAATTACTCGAAAAGCTAAGAAAAACTCTGAAACTCATCTCCAAAACCGTGGACAATATCATGCCGAAAGCTAGTGAATTCAAGAAAATCGAAAACTTCCACTAATCTATAATTAACTATTGTGAAAATTGAAGAAAAACGTAGGTAAAAGCTCTTAAAGTGGAAGTTTTCGATTTTCTTGAATTCACAAGCTTTCGGCATGATATTGTCCACGGTTTTGGAGATGAGTTTCAGAGTTTTTCTTAGCTTTTCGAGTAATTAATCATAGTTTAGCTTAGGTTTCGAATTATTGAAGATTTCAAGCATTCGGTTCAAGTTTTGGAGTTCAATTTCTTCATTGTAGCTACGGATTTGGTACACTCGTTCTTAAACACACCTCAGGTTTAATTAACTAAATGAACCCAAAGTATAAATTACACAACTGGCAGTGTACCAATCGTGTGCAATATAGCTTTAAGAATCACCCAGGATTTATCGAACTCAGGGAACGGAATAAAGAAAGGAGACTCCAATACTACAACCTAAACCAATATTTAGCTATTTTAGACGTTTTGAGGAAGTTATCAACTAAAGACAATAACTAAAATTAACTAACAGAATAACTATAGCAAACTAAGTAACACAATAATAATAAAAAGTAAAGCTAATATTTTTGGATTTTTTTCAGATTAAAATAAAAACTAATTTTAGCAGACAAGAATTAAACTAAACAACTAAAGCGAGCAAGCAACGACAACTAAATTATACGAACCAAACTAACTACAGCAAAATCAAATTAAACTAACTTAAGCGAGTAAAGAACGATGATAAATTTTACGAAACTCTTATATTACGAAAGCGTCACCCACTTGGAATTAGGAAACTACGATTAATCGGCGATGGATTGAATTGACTGACTAAAGACAAATCGGTTGATAACCAATTGTAAATTCAATTAAGCCCGGATTTTGGTTTAATTTACCGATTATTTAATTATTTCAAGTTAAAATACTTAATCTTGATAACCACGTGATGAAAACAAAGCAACTCGATGAAACTCCAATATTAACCAATAAATCTTATAATCGCAACACAATGCCTAAAGATAATCGGGTTAACACCGAAATCCAACAAATTGACTTTGTCACTTTAAAAATCAAACTTTATGATTTGTCAACCCTATTATCGCAACACAATGCATAAGAACCAACAAACGCATAAAATTCTAGATTAACAATCAACTATCAAATCATTATCGCAACACAATGCCTAGAAGAGATAATTGACTATTAATTTTTCATTTAAAACATCTTTCTTTTTAAAACGCAGATTTAATTAACACTTTATTATCGCAAAACAATGCTAAAAGATTAATAAAAATCTGATTTTTAACAAGAAAATACGAAATAATCAAGAATCCAATAAATATAAACCAAAATCTATCAATCAATCCAACAATTTACCAATTAATACATAGAATCCATCATCCCAAGCGGGTGAACAAGAAAACTACTCACTAATCATGCTAAAACCCAAAATTAAACTCAAATAAATAAAAACCATTATGAAATCAGAAAGTTTAAGAACGAGTGTACCAAATCCGTAGCTACAATGAAGAAATTGAACTCCAAAACTTGAACCGAATGCTTGAAATCTTCAATAATTCGAAACCTAAGCTAAACTATGATTAATTACTCGAAAAGCTAAGAAAAACTCTGAAACTCATCTCCAAAACCGTGGACAATATCATGCCGAAAGCTTGTGAATTTAAGAAAATCGAAAACTTCCACTAATCTATAATTAACTATTGTGAAAATTGAAGAAAAACGTAGGTAAAAGCTCTGAAAATCGTCTCTGAAAACTCCAAAAATCGATTATGCTCGGCTGCTGCAAACTAGGGTTTAAAAAACGAATTTCGTGGGCTGGGCTTCTTACGCGGCCGCGTAGGGTTAAGTCACGCGGCCGCGTAGCTGTGTTGACTAGTCTTACACCACCTGGCTACATGGTCTTGTAAAGATCTGTTTACGCGGCCGCGTAAAAGAAAGCTACACGGCCGTGTAGGGCAATTTTCAGCAAATCTCCGAATTTGATCAGGGAAGCTAAGTGGAATTCAATTCCTCGTTCTTTTGGCCTCGATTTCCGTTCCAATGTCGATTTAACGGCTTCTGACCTGCGAAACATAAATATAAATAAAATCTGTATCGTTTTCGCACATTTCGGTCTGAAAACCACCCAATATGCAAGGGAAATGATACAAAATATATGTATATATATGCACATATCAATAAGATTCATAGGATTCGACAGATTCATAGGATTCAATAAGATTAATAGGTTAATAGAAGTGTTTAGTAATATTTACAACAATATTCAAAACCATTTTGTTCACGAATAAAATGTACACAAAAGATCATATATATATATATATATATATATATATATATATATATATATATATATATATATATATATATATATATATATATATATAAATTTATGTTCCATGGAGTCCCATATTAGAGTGGAGTCCTGAAGTGCATATTAAATGTACATGTTCATTACAATAAAATATTTTATTTAATGCAAAAATGTAATATATAAATGTTCAAAAGTGTACTACTGTTGAACAATTCACATAATTTGAAGTTCATTACGATAAAAATGTTATATTTCATGCAAAAATACAATTTTGCATGATATATAATTTTCTTTATCGTTATAACTTCATATGATGTGAACTCGTCAATTGTAATGCACTTTTGAACATGTGTATGTTATACTTTTGTATAAAATAAAACATTTTATTGTAATGAACATATACATTTAATATGAGACTCCAGGACTCCAATCTAATATGAGACTCTATGGAACTTAACCATATATATATATATATATATATATATATATATATATATATATATATATATATATATATATATATATATATATATATATATATATATATATATATATATATATATATATATATATATAGAGGGGGGTTCAATGGAAAACCAACATGTATCGGAAAACCTTGGAAAACCTCCATGCACCACCACAAATGCATCACAATTCCCGCGTGATGCATCGAATTCTCGCGTGATGCACCGTCTTTCTGCATAATGCACCTGAAAACTTGTGAAAACCGCACTGCACCACCACAAATGCATCAAATTTCCCGCATGATGCATCAAAATCCCGTGTGATGAATCAAATTTCCCGCGTGATGCAGCAAAATCCCGCGTGATGCATCACTTTATTTACGATCATGCCACCGCGTTTTTCATGAAATGCATCAAATCGGACGGTATGCGTAGGTTTCCACAGTTTTCCGGTGCACAGTGGTTTTCCATTGAACTCACCCCTATATATATATATATATATCTAACAACGAATAGATGGTTATAAGTTTGAACATCGAATAACTTGTTCACAATGAATCCATTGAATTTTATATATTCAACATCGAGTAAACGTTATAATTAAATTTGAATATTTAACAACGGATGTATGGTTCTGTATCAAATTTTGTAAGATTCATTGGATTCGACAGATTCATAGGATTCAATAAGATTCATATGATTCGACAGATTCATATGATTCAATAAGATTAATAGGTTAATAGAAGTGTTTAGTAATATTTACAACAAGATTCAAAACCATTTTATGGTGTTCACGAATAAAATTTACACAAAAGATCTTATATATATATATATATATATATATATATATATATATATATATATATATATATATATATATATATATATATGAGGTTCTATGGGGCACCATATGCATCGGGAACCAAATGGGAACCAAAAATGCATTGCTTGTTTACAAAGGGTGCATTAAGAGCATTTTGGGATTGCTTAATAATATATTGTTAAATTATAAAATTTAATTTAATATTTATCATTTATAAATAAAAAAGATCAACCACCTTCCCATAAATCCACGTTTAAATGTCGAAATGCATCACGATTTTGGTGATGCATAATGATGGAACAAAAACGAGGATGAATATGACCGAAATGCATCACGATTTTGGTGATGCATAATGATGGAACAAAGACGAGGATGAATATGGTCGAAATGCATCATGTTTGAAATTGAATTGGATGAAGATGCATCGTGTTTGAAGACGAATCCAATAAATTGGATGAAGATGCATCATGTTTGTTTAGATTCGGATAAAATATTTTCTGAATTAAAGCATCTTCCGATTTTGCCCTTCCGAGCGCGAGAAGTTATGCACCCGTGCATCCATTTTCAAGTTTATTATCCTTTTGCCACTACAATCTGAACCATTAAAATTCAAGATCTAACGGTGCATACAGGTTCCCAAAGTGTACAATGCATACAGGTGCCCCATAGAACCTGACCCTATATATATATATATATATATATATATATATATATATATATATATATATATATATATATATATATATATATATATATATATATATATATATATATATATCTAACAACGAATACATAGTTATAAATTTGAACATCGAATAACTTGTTCATACCTATTGAATTTTATATATTCAACATCGAATAAACATTATAATTAAATTTGATTATTTAAGAACGGATGTATGGTTCTGTATTTGCAATATCCGAACACATACTCACACACAAACACACATATAGACACACACGTACCATCAAATTAAAAAGTATATTTTATTTCAAAAGACCTCCTGTGTCAACCCCAGTAGGCCACTAGTGGAATAATTCAAACTATGATCGATATGACTGAGGAAGAAACTTCGTTGTAGTATCTGCAAGACTGCAAGTCAATTACCTTCTCTTTTGGTCATCTTCATTTTGTTTTTCTTTTTTCTTCCTTTCATACTCTGATTTACAAGTGGAAGAGAATTCCTAAATATTGATTTTAATTTTTCATTTGATCGATATCTTCAATTTCTTGAAACCTTCGTTTGTGTTCTTTAATGGCTTCTTCATCATCTTTCATACCTTCTCAAGGATGGAGATACGAGGTTTTCCTAAGCTTCAGAGGCGAAGATACACGATATAACTTTGTTGATCATCTTTATGCAGCTTTAAATCAGAGAGGATTATGTGTGTTTAAAGATGATGTGATGCTTGGTAAAGGTAAAGAAATTTCTCCAGAACTTTTAAAGTCCATCGAAGAATCAATGGTGGCGATAGTTGTATTCTCACAAAAGTATGCAGAATCTTCATGGTGTTTAGCCGAGCTTGCCAAAATCATGGAATGTCATAAACGGATGGGACTTAAAGTGATACCCGTGTTCTGCTTTGTAACTTTTAAAGTCCATCTGATGTTCGTGGTCAGAAAAGCAATTTCGCTACTGCTTTGAAGCATCATGAGGAAAGGTTTAAGGAAGAGATTGATAAAGTGAACAAATGGAAGAATGCATTAACTTCAGCTGCAAACTTATCTGGCCATCATATCTCGAAAACTATCAAAGAGTAAGGCTCGTTTGTTTTTTAAGTGATTAAATTAGACGTCTAATGTCTTACTACATCTGTTTAATAAAGACACGATGTTAAATTCTTATTGACCAATTTAGAGATTACAGACAATTAAGATATTAGATATTAAATCAAACAAGACCTAAGTTGTTGTTGTTTTTCTTTAGTTAGCTAGTTAAAGCCAGTTAACCATAATTTTAATTAGGGCATCTGCAACAGACAAACCTTAACAAACCATATCATAATTGTCATGCCGTATCAACATTTACAAATTATAAATCTCTCTCCTAAATACGATGACATCAATAATTTGAGGGGCTTAAGTTAAACGATTTACAATGAAATGACATAATTTGATAGAGATGTTCCGTACAGTGGCGGATTTTGAAAAGATAGTCGTTGGTGGCACAATTTATAGAAGGGTAATCATGGGTTCATTTTCAGTGTTCGTATCCTAATAGTCTGGTCAGATTCTTTAGTTTAAAAGTATAGCATTTGAACAATACTACTTATGTCTATATTAATCCAAATTCATATTCGAAAAAAAAGAACATTTGAAATCAATCAATTAAACTCCATAATTTTCATATTACTTTACTTGCTTATAACAATGTGCTTTAAATTTACAGGGGAGAATCCACAATTATAAACAGCATTGTTCAAGACATCTTGGGCCATATACGACCTTGTGATATGGACAACAATATAATTGGTATCGAGCCCCACTTACGAAAATTGATTTCTTTATTAGGTATAGACGAAGTAACAAGAGAGGTGCGCATGGTAGGAATACATGGAATGGGAGGAATCGGGAAGACGACTATTGCCCGAGCTCTGTTTGATAGAATTGCTCATAACTTTGAGGGCAGTAGCTTTGTTTACGATGTGAGAGAAAATAGTTCTACCAACAGAAGTATATGCGCCTTACAAGAAAAGAGGTTCTAATGATCGATCACAACTTCCATATCCAGCATCCGGAGGAAGGAGCCAACTTGATAAGAACAAGATTTTGCCATATGCGCGTTCTTCTAGTTCTAGATGATGTAGATAGCCATAAGCAATTAGAGTTCTTAACTCGTTCATGTCTGAGGTTTGGTCCAGGAAGTAGAATCGTGATAACCACGAGAGATGAGCAATTGTTATCGAAAGTATCTGAGAAGTATAAACCCGATCTTCTGGAAGAGGATCAAGCTCTTGAGCTATTCAGCAGGCATGCTTTTGAGAAAACTACCCCGAAAAAAGGGTATGAGGAGCTGTCAAGTCGAGCAATACGCTATGCTGGCCATCTTCCTCTAGCTATCAAAGTTTTAGGCTCATTCTTCAATGGACTTGACAACGCAGGGGAGTGGGAAAGTGCTTTAAATAGATTTTCCAAGGAACCAAACCAAGAAATCTTTGAGATATTGAAGTTAAGTTTTGATAGGTTAACGGAATCTGAAAAAAAAATATTCCTTGACATTGCTTGTTTCTTTAAAGGAAAACATGTAAATCATGTGAAAACAGTACTTGATAGCTTTGATTTTCACCCGGAGATTGGAATTAGTGTTCTTATTAAAAATTCTCTAGTGACCATTACTTCATATGGAGTGTTAAGAATGCATGATCTCATACAAGAAATGGGTTGGCAAATACTTCGGGAGAGCTACCCGAATAGCAGGCTATGGCAACATGAAGAAATCCATAATTTAATCAAGAATACGAAGGTAAAGAAAATTAAATATATGAAAATTAATTTATTTTTAAAAATCATTAAAAGATAATTAGGAGTTAAATTAGGACTTAAAATTTCACATTAATTACCTTCCCCATTATCCTCCTTATTTCTTAGGGTGCGTTTAGTTCCAGAAAATTTTCAAAATTTCCATCTCATTTTTCAACAAAAATGAAAACTTGTTTACTTAACAATAATTTCATAAATTTTCATTTCACTTTTTAAAATACCACTTTTCATATTCTCTCTCTTACTTTTCTACTACCTACCCTATTTCTTTATAATACTCTCTTTCTCTCTCTTACTTTTACATCAGCTATCATATTTTTTTATTTTATAATCACCCATCTTATTTTTCTTAAAACTAAAACTTCATCATCTAAACAAGTTTTCACTTTTCATAGAAACCCTTGTTTTTTTTCTAAAAACTATAACTTGAAAACTAAAACTGAAAATGACTAGTTTTCGTTAACTAAATGCAACTTTAATCTCTCTCTCTCTCTCTCTCTTTTTCGGCCTCCTAGGACCACCGACAATTGGCCACCGAACCAACACCACCTTTCTCTCCCACTCTCTCTCTCCCTCTATCTTGGTTGATCACCACAACCGGCCACCGAACAACCCCCACCTCTGTCTCTCTCTCAACATCCAACCATCATCATCTCTCTACCGGCCGCTGCACCGGCAACTGGCCACCAAACCACCACCACCTTTCTCTCCCACTCTCCCTCTCCCTCTATCTTGGTCGATCACCACAACCGGCCACCGAACAACCACCACCTCTGCCTCTCTCTCAACATCCGACCGTCATCGTCTCTCTCTCGGCCGCTGCACCACCATCCCACCGATGTCATCTCCTTTTCTCGGCCGCTGCACCGCCGTCGCTACACCTCGCTCACCGCCTTTGCTGGAACGATCAATATGATCTAAAGAATGATGTGATTTATCAAGGGTGTATGCATCGATAACGATTTTTTGGAGTTTTTGATGAAGATATGCATTTTGGATTTATGATGAAGAGATGCATTTTGGATTTTGGATTTTTTGGATTTACGATGAAGAGATGCATTTTGGATTTTTTGATGAAAATATGCATTTTGGATTTATGATGAAAAGATGCATTTGGGAAGGTATGAATATTTGTTGGAACGATAAACGATTAATGTTTGAATGAAATGCATCACGTTAATTTGAGGTGCATTTTGGATTTTTGATAAAGAGATGCATTTTGGAAGGTATGAATGTTTGTTGGAACGATGAACGATTCATGTTTGAATGAACGATGCATCATGTTAAATTAAGGTTTTTGGATGAACACGTTGATGCATCACGATGGTTGAATACGAAGATGATGAACACGAAGATAATGGATGAAGATGGTGAACACAAAGAATGAACAACAACGATACATCCGAATCTTCATCATTTTATTTGAATTTGTATTATTTTTGTTAATTTTGGAAGTGTAATAATTAAATTTATTTAGCATTGATTATTTAAATAATTGTTTCAATATTTAATAATATAAAATTTAATTTAATTAAACTAGATATATTTTTTCCAAAACTACCCTTTTCTAGATGCATATGATATTGTTGCATAACGAGATGCATCAAGGGTGATGCATCATGAGATCGACTTGATCCACGGCTGTAAGATGGTTCTTAGGTACCTCGATGCATAAAATTTCTCAATTGAACCCGACTCTACATACATACATACATACATACATACATACATAGATATATATATGGAGAGGTTCTTTTAAGAACCTTAAAGATGATGAGAACTTACGAACCTTTTAGAGCCATTGGATCAAAATGATATATTTGAAAGAAAAAATATTATATTTCTCTCTCCACCTTTTTTATTTTATGCATATCTTTTTCACTTTCTTTCTCTTACTTTTTTTTTTTTCATTTTCATTTTCATTTCCTATTTCTCTCATTAGAATTGATTTAATAGTAAAAAACGTTTTTTATAAAAAAATATTTTTTTATATAGAAAATTATTTAATTGCTAAAAATTTATCGTACTCTATATAGAAATATTATGTGTCTATATAGAATGTTATATAATTCTATATTTTTTTATGTAGTCTACGTAGATTATCATGTAATCTACATAAAATATATGATACTTGACATTTTACACGACATTCTACGTAGACTACATAAGAATCTACGTAGATTACATGATAATCTACATAGAATATACATAGAATACATGATAATCTATGTGTATAATCTATATGTCTACGTAGAATATATGTAGATTATCATATGTATATGTAGATTATCATATAATCTATATAGATTACATGATAATCTACATAGAATATAATACAAGACTACTTGTAAAAAATCACACATAATCTATATAGATTATCATGTAATCTACATAGAATATATATGATACTTGACATTGTACATGACATTCTACGTAGATTCTATGATAATCTACGTTGATTACATGATAATCTACGTAGATTACATGATAATCTACATAGAATATAATACAAAAAACATAACATTCTACATAGATTATGAATATAATGAATAGTAATGCTACATATAATCTATATAGATTATCATGTAATCTTCGTAGAATATATGATACTTGACATTCTACGTAGATTACATGATAATCTACATAAAATATAGTATAATAAACATAACATTCTATGTAGATTATGAATAATAATGTTAATCTACATAAAAAGATATAGAATTATATAACATTCTATATATACACATTTTCTCTTTCTTTCATGAGAATTGATTTTAATAATAAAAAATGTTTTTTATAAAAAAATATTTTTTTCTATATAGAAAATTATTTAATTGCAAAAAAATTATCGTATTCTATATGAAAATATTATGTGTCTATATAAAATATTATATAATTATATATTTTTTATGTAATCTACGTAGATTATCATGTAATCTTCGTAGAATATATGATACTTGACATTCTATGTAGATTACATGATAATCTACATAAAGTATACGTAGATTACATGATAATCTACATAAAATATACGTAGAATATACGTAGATTACATCATAATCTATGTATATAATTAATATAGATTACCTGATAATCTATGTAGATTATCATCTAATCTATATAGATTATCATGTAGATTACGTAGAATATATGATATTCGACATTCTACACGACATTCTACATAGATTACATGATAATCTACGTATATTACATGATAATCTACATAGAATATAATACAAGACTACTTGTAAAATCACACATAATCTATATAGATTATCATGTAATCTACGTAGAATATATGATAATTGACATTCTATACGACATTCTACGTAGATTCTATGATAATCTACGTAGATTACATAATAATCTACATAGAATAAAATACAAGAAACATAACATTCTACATAGATTATGAATAGTACTGTTACAAATAATCTATATAGATTATCATGTAATCGATACTTGACATTTTACACGACATTCTACGTATATTCTATGATAATCTACGTAGATTACATGATAATCTACATATAATATAATACAATAAACATAACATTCTACATAGATTATGAATAGTAATATTAATCAACATAAAAAAATATAGAATTATATAACATTCTATATAGACACATTATCTCTTTCTTTCATGAGAATTGATTTTAATTGTAAAAAATGTTTTTTTTTAATAAAAAAATATTTTTTTTCTATATAGAAAATTATTTGATTGCTAAAAAATTATCGTATTCTATATAGAAATATTATGTGTCTATATAGAATGTTATATAATGCTATATTTTTTTATGTAATCTACTATTATCATGTAATCTACATAGATTACATGAAAATCTACGTAGATTATCATGTAATCTACATAGATTACATGATAATCTACGTAGATTATCATGTAATCTAAATAGATTACATGATCTACATAGAATATTCGTAGATTACATGATAATCTACATAGAATATACGTAGAATATACAAATAATCTACATAGAATATAATACAATAAACATAACATTCTACATAGATTATGAATAGTAATATCAACCAACATAAAAAAATATAGAATTATATAACATTCTATATAGACACATTATCTCTTTCTTTCATGAGAACTAATTTTAATAGTAAAAAACGTTTTTTTATAAAAAAAAAATATTTTTTCTATGTAAAAAATTATTTAATTGCTAAAAAGTTATCGTATTCTATATAGTAATATTATGTGTCTATATAGAATGGTATATAATTCTATATTTTTTATGTAATTTACGTAGATTATCATGTAATCTACGTAGATTATCATGATAATCTACATAGAATATACGTAGATTATATGATAATCTATGTATATAATATATATAGATTACATGATGATATATCAGATATTCTTTATCATATAATCTATATAGATTATCATGTAATCTACGTAGAATATATAATACTTGACATTTTACACGACATTCTACTTAGATTACATGATAATCTACATAGATTATGTGTGATTTTTTTACAATAATCTACATAGAATATAATACAAGACTACTTGTAAAAAATCACACATAATCTATATATATAGATTATCATGTAAGCTACGTAGAATATCTGATAGTTGACATTCTACACGACATTCTACGTAGATTTAATGATAATTTACGTAGATTACATGATAATCTAATAGAATATACGTAGAATATACGTAGATTAAATGCTAAGCTAATCTACGTAGAATATACAAATAATCTACATAAAATATAATAGAAGAAACATAATATTGTACATAGATTATGAATAGTAATGTTAATCTACATAAAAAGATATAGAATTATATAACATTCTATATAAACAGATAATATTTCTATATAGAATACGTTAATTTTTTAGCAATTAAATAATTTTCTATATAGAATTTTTTTTTAATAAAACACGTTTTTTACTATAAAAACAAATTCTCATAAAAGAAAAATAAAATGAAAATGAAAAAAAGTAAGAGAGAAAGAGATAAATCAGATTTTTCTTCTTCCGAAAATACCTTTTTTTCACACATTTTCAAGATTCTCCACTATCAAAGTTTTAAATAATTACAAAATTGTCATCCGATATATTAACCATTGATTTTATTAATCCAAATACCATAAGGTTTTTAACTTCTCAAAATGTTTATGACTCCGAATCGAACCTAAAGTAATAAAATATTTCAAAACACCTCATGTGACGACCCCACTAGGCCACTAGGCCACCAGTGGAATAATTCAAACTATGATCGATATGATTGAGGAAGAAACTTCGTTGTAGTATCTGCAAGACTGCAAGTCAATTACCTTCTTTTTTGGTCATCTTCATTTTGTTTTTCTTTTTTCTTCGTTTCATACTCTGATTTACAAGTGGAAGAGAATTCCTAAATATTGATTTTAATTTTTCATTTGATCGATATCTTCATTTCTTGAAACCTTTGTTTGTGTCCTTTGATTAATGGCTTCTTCATCTTCTTCATCATCTTTCATACCTTCTCAAGGATGGAGATACGAGGTTTTCCTAAGCTTCAGAGGCGAAGATACACGATATAACTTTGTTGATCATCTTTATGCAGCTTTAAATCAGAGAGGATTATGTGTGTTTAAAGATGATGTGATGCTTGGTAAAGGTAAAGAAATTTCTCCAGAACTTTTAAAGTCCATCGAAGAATCAATGGTGGCGATAGTTGTATTCTCACAAAAGTATGCAGAATCTTCATGGTGTTTAGCCGAGCTTGCCAAAATCATGGAATGTCATAAACTGATGGGACTTAAGGTGATACCCGTGTTCTACTATGTCGATCCATCTGATGTTCGTGGTCAGAAAAACAACTTCGCTATTGCGTTTAAGCATCATGAGGAAAGGTTTAGGGAAGAGATTGATAAAGTGAACAAATGGAAGAATGCATTAACTTCAGCTGCAAACTTATCTGGCCATCATATCTCGAAAACTATCAAAGAGTAAGGGCTCGTTTGTTTTTTTAAGTAATTGGACGTCTAATGTCTTATTACATCTGTTTAATAAAGAGATGATGTTAAATTTTTATTGACTAAATTATAGATTAGAGACAATTAAGATATTAGACGTTAAATCAAAGAAGGGATGCTGTTGCTTTTCTTGAATTAGAGCATCTGCAACAGACAAACCTTAACAAACCATATCATAATTGTCATGCGGTATCAACATATACAAATTATAAATCTCTCTCCTAAATACGATAACATCAATAATTTGAGGGGCTTAAGTTAAACGATTTACAATGAAATGACATAATTTGATAGAGATGTTCCGTACAGTGGCGGATTTTGAAAAGATAGTCGTTGGTGGCACAATTTATAGAAGGGTAATCATGGGTTCATTTTCAGTGTTCGTATCCTAATAGTCTGGTCAGATTCTTTAGTTTAAAAGTATAGCATTTGAACAATACTACTTATGTCTATATTAATCCAAATTCATATTCGAAAAAAAAGAACATTTGAAATCAATCAATTAAACTCCATAATTTTCATATTACTTTACTTGCTTATAACAATGTGCTTTAAATTTACAGGGGAGAATCCACAATTATAAACAGCATTGTTCAAGACATCTTGGGCCATATACGACCTTGTGATATGGACAACAATATAATTGGTATCGAGCCCCACTTACGAAAATTGATTTCTTTATTAGGTATAGACGAAGTAACAAGAGAGGTGCGCATGGTAGGAATACATGGAATGGGAGGAATCGGGAAGACGACTATTGCCCGAGCTCTGTTTGATAGAATTGCTCATAACTTTGAGGGCAGTAGCTTTGTTTACGATGTGAGAGAAAATAGTTCTACCAACAGAAGTATATGCGCCTTACAAGAAAAGGTGCTAAGAGAGGTTCTAATGATCGATCACAACTTCCATATCCAGCATCCGGAGGAAGGAGCCAACTTGATAAGAACAAGATTTTGCCATATGCGCGTTCTTCTAGTTCTAGATGATGTAGATAGCCATAAGCAATTAGAGTTCTTAACTCGTTCATGTCTGAGGTTTGGTCCAGGAAGTAGAATCATGATAACCACGAGAGATGAGCAATTGTTATCGAAAGTATCTGAGAAGTATAAACCCGATCTTCTGGAAGAGGATCAAGCTCTTGAGCTATTCAGCAGGCATGCTTTTGAGAAAACTACCCCGAAAAAAGGGTATGAGGAGCTGTCAAGTCGAGCAATACGCTATGCTGGCCATCTTCCTCTAGCTATCAAAGTTTTAGGCTCATTCTTCAATGGACTTGACAACGCAGGGGAGTGGGAAAGTGCTTTAAATAGATTTTCCAAGGAACCAAACCAAGAAATCTTTGGGATATTGAAGTTAAGTTTTGATAGGTTAACGGAATCTGAAAAAAAAATATTCCTTGACATTGCTTGTTTCTTTAAAGGAAAACATGTAAATCATGTGAAAACAGTACTTGATAGCTTTGATTTTCACCCGGAGATAGGAATTAGTGTTCTTATTAAAAAATCTCTGGTGACCATTACTTCATATGGAGTGTTAAGAATGCATGATCTCATACAAGAAATGGGTTGGCAAATACTTCGGGAGAGCTACCCGAATAGCAGGCTATGGCAACATGAAGAAATCCATAATTTAATCAAGAATACGAAGGTAAAGAAATCTCTATATTAATAAAAAAAAGTACTCTACTTTAAAAATTATTGTTTTTAGAGTGGGTGCACTTGTTGATCTATATTAAGTTTGTTGTAACAGAAACTAGATGAAATTGAAGCCATTGTGATGCCGGACAACCGATTTGATGTTGACGAGTATGAGGAGGAGAATGTAGCTTTTAGTGCTGATATTTTTGGAAGGATGAAGAATCTTCGGCTACTAGATATTAATGGAAAATTTACTTCTTGTGAACCTACCTTTCTCCCATCTGACTTACGATGGCTTCGTTGGAAGCGATACCCATTTTCTTCTCTCCCGTTAGCAGACATGCGTAAGCTTGTAGGGCTTGAAGTGCTTGGAGGCACTGTTGCACAGTTTTGGAATGGACATCAGGTATTTAATTAGTATATAAAACTTAATGTTTACTGGGAACATAGTGGAGGCAGGGTTTATCATGCATAGATTTTTAAAAATACAAACAAGAGCTTTTTAACTTTAACTCAGTTCTGAGTAACCTTGATTAAATAATCATTCATTTCTTGTTTCTGTTCAGATTATGAGGAGCTTGAAGTTCATGAAACTAGAAGAGTTAGAATGTCTAACAAGGTTTCCTGATGTCTCAGGGGCCCCAAACATTGAGTATTTAAGTTTGGATGAGTGTAAGAATTTGGTTGATGTTCATGAGTCTCTTTTATCTCACAAAAGGCTTGTTAAGTTGGATATGAATGGTTGTGAGCAGCTCAAGCATCTCCCATACATGATTGAGATGGAATCTTTGAAGTTTCTAAGTCTCGATAATTGCTACAGTCTTGAAAGATTACCGGATATCTTAAGGACCCCAAACATTGAGACGTTGAGTTTGACGAATTGTAAGAATTTGGTTGAGGTTCATGAGTCTCTTGGAACTCACAAAAGAATCGTTGAGCTTTTCATGGATGGTTGTGAGCGGCTCAAACATCTCCCATCTAGGATTGACATGGAATCTTTGAAGACTCTGAGTCTCTATAAATGCTACACTCTTGAAAGATTCCCAAGTGTCTTAAGGGCCCCAAATATTGAGTATTTAAGTTTGATCGAGTGTAAGAATTTGGTTGAGGTTCATGAGTCTGTTGTATCTCTCAAAAGGCTTGTTGACTTGATGATGCATGGTTGTGAGGGGATCAAGCATCTCCCATCAAAGATTGAGATGGAATCGTTGAAGGATCTAAGTCTCGGTGAATGCTACAATCTTGAAAGATTACCAGATGTATCAGGAGCCCCAAACATTAAAGGGATGGATATCTCATATTGTAAGAATTTGGTTGAGGTTCATGAGTCTGTTGTATCTCACAAAAGGATTGTTGAGTTGCGGATGGATGGTTGTGAGCGGCTCAAACATCTCCCATCCAAAATCGAGATGGAATCATTGGAGGATCTAAGTCTCAGTCAATGCTACAGTCTTGAAAGATTACCAGATGTCTCAGGAGCCCCAAATATTAAGAGGATGGATATCTCATATTGTAAGAATTTGGTTGAGGTTCATGAGTCTCTTGTATCTCACAAAAGGCTTGTTACGTTGCGGATGGATGGTTGTGAACAACTCAAACATCTCCCATCCACAATTGAGATGGAATCGTTGGTGGATCTTAGTCTCGGTGAATGCTACAGTCTTGAAAGTTTCCCAGATGTCTCCCTATGTATGAAGCTATCAAATATATCTCTTGGTTGTGGTTTCAATACATATAATTTTCTAATGCATCGTTTCAGATATTGGGAGTTAAAGAATATTGAGAGCGGTCTTTGCAGCTATAAGAAACTGCAGAAGTTACCAGAAAACCTTGGAAGCATGGAAAATATGAAAATCCTTAGGCTAGGGCTTGAGGATGACTTCGAGGCCTTCGAAAGGGTATTAGGATTCAAGAGTTTACATATTCTAACAAATTTGTATTCCTTGACGAAATTAGATCTTCAAGGGAGACAAATGGAAGACAGAGATTTCCCTAAAGACCTTCATTCACTCTCCTCATTGGAAAATCTAAATCTAAGTGGCAACTATAAACTAATCCAATTACCTTCAAGTCTCTCCCATCTTTCAAATCTAAGATGCCTGGTGGTGAATGAATGCCACCAACTTCGAAATTTTCATGGGCTCCCATCCAGTCTAAAAGTATTGAATGCAGATGATTGCAGCTCACTGGAAAATATTGAAGATGCATCAATAAGGTGTGAGAGGTTGTTTTCGGTTTCCTTGGTTAATTGCCATAAACTCTTGGAGGATAAGGAGAATGAAAGACACCTTCATAAGATATTCGATTCGTTCGTTAAGGTGAGCTATCTTTATCTCTCTATATATATCTCCTTCAGTGTATTTAATTATAATATTACACTATGGATCGACCTCGAGTTAAATACATTATGAGTAAATTCTTCCAGCACTTAGTTCATACTAGTTAACAACACACCTCCACCATAGTTGAAAGACTCTTGAAGCTACTTCGCCTTTACTTGACTTCCTATGTTGCATTTAATTCTTCTGCAGTCCACTTCAAGAGTCACAAAAACAGAACCAGAACTGCAAAGTTTAACAGGCGCTTTAGGCTTGATATCTGATTCTTTCTTTTCATCAGATCAAGAGAAGTAAGATGTTGAACTCTAAATCCAACCTACAACACCAAGGTCCCATCACCCATCACATTGTTTGTAGCATTAGCAACTTGTTTGTCAAGACTTGCACCAAGATTCTTGAGTCTTCCTTGACGTATTCACCATACAGCTACGAAGAGTTATGCAGAATCGGTCTAAAAGGTCCATAATTAACTTCCCTAACGCAGACGAAGATTGATCCACCTTTCCGATGCGTTTGTCCAGAGATAGAGTTGTCAAGTGACATCGCTGATAACACTCAGCAACTCCACCTCAATCACATCCACAGATCCAATTTATATAGAAGAAACTCGGTGATGAAAGTGAATATTTGAGAGTTGAATTTAGGAACTTTACCCACTCTCTTATTTTTTAAAGAAGCATTCACACCTCACTTCAATTTTGATACACCCGAGAGATTCTTCCCCTGAACGTTACATCAAGACGTTTCAAATTGAAAGAATACACACTGATCATCGACCCTTCACGGCTTTTGCTCCCTTACTAACCCTTTCAGCACCCTTACTTGTTATCACCTATAGATCCAACATTGGTTTGTCCACCTCACCTTGATTATTTAATGATGTTATTTCCTTTATATGTGTATATATATATATATATATATATATATATATATATATATATATATATATATATATATATATATATATATATATATATATGTATATATAGAGGAGGGTTCAATGGAAAACCACCATGCACCTGAAATTGTGAAACCCGCAATGCACCACCACAAATGCATCAAATTCCCCGCATGATGCATCAAAATCCCGCGTGATGCATCAAATTTCCCGCGTGATGCATCAAAATCCCGCGTGATGCATCACCTTATTTACGATCATGCCACCGCGTTTTTCATGAAATGCACCAAATCGGACGGTATGCGTAGGTTTCCATAGTTTTCATGTGCATAGTGGTTTTCCATTGAGCTGTATATATGTATGTATGTATGTATGTATGTATGTATGTATGTATGTATGTATTCACACACGTAGACTACAAGGGTCTTTATATACTTTGATTATGATGTTTTCTGTTTGAGTACAGAGAAATGCAGCTGTTGTGGATGATGTTGATTTTCATAAATATTTAGACATGCGGATTCCTGGAAGCAAAATTCCAAGAAGGTGGTTGAAAGAAGAAGAAGGAGGAGGAGGTTGCAGAAGCAGAGTAGCATTGAAGCAGATACCTCAGAAACACATCTCCCAAATCCTTGGGATTTTCATATGTGCTGTGTTTCTGATGTCACCAACACAAGATTATACGAATATTTATATAGACTGGCAATTCGAAAAGGATGAAGAGTTGAATGGTAAGAAAGAGTTTGGTTGTCTTAATGCATCTTCACCATCTGATCACAATGGGAATTTCGTGTGGATTCGCTTTGAACCTGTAAGCGCTTGGAGAGATACTCGTTTCGTTGCCCCATTTATACGTTCCACAGGTCAAAAACCTGTAAGATGTGTTGCACGTCTCGTGTACAATGACGATGTGAAATCTCTGATGCCTCTAAACGTTTATTCAAGGCGTAGTAACCATAAACGAAAACAACAAGACTACCAGCAAGATCATAGAAAGCTATCAAGATTGGAGTCGCCATGATTAGTTTATTAGGATCTTATAAATAAGGGCTTGCTTGTAATTTTAGATGTTTATATTCGAAAAATAATCAATTAGGCCTGTGGGAGAGCAACATATATATAACTCTTGAAAGTCGGTCAAACCTTCATTAATCTACTGTTTTTCTTCAGTGTTATTTTTATTACATTACTCATCTGGTACATGTTCAATTCGGCCAGTTTAACAATAACTTGTCTCCGGGAGAGCACAACTCGGAACTAGACATAAAAACCAATACCCTAAACAAACCGAAACTGGACCATTCTGGCTGTTAGAAATCCGAGGGTTTCAAATACTTGGAAATCTGAGAGTCGTGATGATCACTTTCAGATTGAAATTCAGAACAAAAAACGAACAAAGAATATGTTTATTCTTATGTACCGCCAAAAAAATTGACCAAAACCCGTGAATGGTAACCAATTGCAATCGCCAATAACTAATCGTTGCAACCGGATTACCTCCAAAATTAACAGTTGACAATCGGGTCAGAAAAAACCGGGTCAACATTGGATTTTCAGAATTCCGTACCATTTTTTATAAAGCAACTTTGATGCAGCGTAGCAAATGAAAATATAGACTAATTCTCTACCAAACGTTTGTTGATTCCGTAGAATGCCAAACAATTAGGCTTCAAACAACCGATTTTGAATTCGAAAATTTAAAAAAATGCGAAAGTTTTCTTAATTCATAATATGATTTCATTTAGTACTTCAACACAACTTATATAGAAACGGAAAACTGAAAACGGGTCAAAAAACCCAACAGGTCGACCCAGGGAACCAAAAGAAAAAACCCATAAAATTCATAAAACAGCTCATAACTCTCATTCCGGGTCGAATTTGGGCCAAACGGTTGGGCAAACCGCCTTCGGAGACCCGAGTCAAAAGTTAGGGCCGTTTACGTTTAGCCCCTTTTATTACGGACCCTATCTTGGGCCTCCAGAAACAGGATGACCCGATCATTGACACTTGAGCCTGCATCAAACTTGAACCCCACTACAAGGGGGCAGCGCCCCCGGACCCCCGGAAATTAATCTTAAATAATCTCCAACAAGTGTGCACTCCACACCATCTTAACTTGTGCAATATTTATTAAGATTACTTTGGTCAACAAGTTCATCACATCACACTTAAATTATATTGGTGACAAATCACCCTGACATCATTGTAAAAGTCGGGAATAATCGAGTCTGAACTGGTACCATTCGGTTAGACCGGCCGACTTAATTTTCCTTTGTGTGTGTACGTGTGTGTTTGGTCCAATCCATTGCACACCCCTAAATAGCAGAACTATCTTGGAGACTATATCACTATGTTAAAACTCATATAACCAAAAAAAAGGTTTTCTAGTTTTGAATAAACTTAAGAACTGAATTAATATCTCAGAGATTCATCATATCGAATTGATCACACAGAAATCAGTAACCCTATTTGTTTGGATTGGACCAATTATCCATTAATTGAACTGGATGTTAGAAAGGAAGAATTCGTGTGGGAATTGAATTTCGTTTGGATCCATTAAGAAAGAATTTGGTTGTATTAATGCATCTTCACCACCTGATCACAATGGACATTTCGTGTGGATTCACTTTGAATCTGTAAGCGCTTGGAGAGATACTCGTTTCATTGTCCCTATTTATACGTTCCACAGGTCAAAAACCTGTAAGATGTGTTGCACGTCTCGTGTACAATGAAGATGTGAAATCTCTGATGCTTCTAAAAGTTTATTCAAGGTGTAGTAACCATAAACGAAAACAAGACTACCAGCAAGATCATAGAAAGCTAGCAAGATTGGAGTCGCCATGAATTAGTTTATTCGGATCTTATAAATAAGGGCTTGCTTGTAATTCTAGATGGTCATATTTAAAAAAAAAATCAATTAGGCTGTGGGAGAGCGACATATATATATACCTCTCGAAAGCAAGTCAAACCTTAATTAATTTACCGTTTTCCTTTAGTATTATTCTATTACATTACTCATTTGATTTAGTACATGTTCAATCCGGCCAGTAAATTAAAACTTGTATCCGGGTGAGCACAACTCGAAACTAGATATAAAAACCTATACTGTAACCGAAACTGGACCATTCAGGCATCATTGTAAAAGTCAGGAAAAATCGAGTCTGAACCAGGTTCGACCGACCTGCTTGATTTTCCTTTGTGTGTGTGTGTGTGTGTGTTTGGTCCAATCCATTGCACACCCATAAATACCAGAACTTGGAGATCAGATGGCGAAAGAAAGAAAGGTTTTCTAGTTATGAATAAACTTAGGCGCTGTCTGGTTCACGGAAAATTTCCTGGAGGAATGGAATCTGTCAAAGGAATGAAATTCTGGAAGGAATGAAATTTGTCAGAATCCAAAAGCTGTCACTTGTTTGGTTGGCAGGAAAGGAATGGATTTCAAATTCCATTGCTTGCAGTTTTCTGTTTGGTTTGTATAACAATTGGAAGTAATATTTCAGATCGAGACCTATCAATCGAATTGATCTCACAGAAATCAGTAACCCTATTTATTTGGATTGGACCAGTTATCCATCAATTGAAATGGATTCCAAAACATTCAAAGAAATGCCCAAAAGCCAATCAGACGATCGGAATTATGAAAGCTTAAATTGAAGAACACCAATTCAGATAGATCACTTGACAGGGTTGATCATCAAGTCGATTTCTTCACTGAATCAGTTCTGTGAAATTGAAAAGAAATAAAGCTCGATTATATTGATGGTTGGAACTGTTAGCATGTTTTTCTTTATTTCTATTATTTAGGAGTTTGTTTTTATCTTTAATTAATTATGTTGATCAGGTCAAGTAGTGGGGAGTTTTTTTTTTCCATGTCTTTAGCAGTTAACTGAGTAGTGGCTTAGTGGTTTGTTTCTACTTGTATCAGCCCTTTCCTCTTGTTCTTCTTTGAATTATTTTATCAGAGCACTGGTAAAAAAGAGAGAAAACACGAGAGATTTGAGAACTAGGGTTTCTGGTCCTTTGTTCTATAAGTGCAGCAGCAGCAGAAAACAGAAGGGGTTCGCTTTCTGGTTCTTTTTCTTTGGCAGCAATAGTTCTTGTCTTTGAAGCAGAGTTCTACAACAATGGCATCAGATTGTTGTGTGCAGTCATCGATTCCTCGATTTGATGGGCACTATGAGCATCAGAGTATGTTGATGGAGAACTTCTTGAGGTCAAAAGAGTATTGGCAAGTCATCGAAGTTGGTGTAGCAACACCGGAAACTGCAGGGGCTCTCATTGATGCGCAACAAAAGGAATTGGAGACGATGAAGTTGAAGGACTTGAAAGCCAAAAACTACTTGTTTCAAGTGATTGATCGAACAATCCTTGAAACGATTCTCAATAAAAGAACTTCCAAGGACATTTGGGACTCGATGAAGAAGAAGTTCCAGGGATCTAATAAAGCACGGAGGTAGCAGCTTCAAGCTTTACGTTCGGAATTTGAAACGATCAGAATGAAGGCAGAAGAATCTGTATTGGATTACTTCTCTCGGGTGATGGCCATCATCAACAAAATGTGTATTCATGGAGATAGAACAGAAGATGTCACCATCGTTGAAAAGATTCTCCGATCTTTAACAGAGAAATTTAATTTCGTCGCTTGTGCCATGGAAGAATTAAATGATGTGGAAGAGCTCTCACTTGATGAGTTGCAAAGCTCATTAATGGTGCACGGACAGAAATTCAAGAAACCAGATTCGGAGGTATGTGTGCTGAAAATCTCAAGTGATCATTAGGGAAACTAGAGGCAAAGGACAATATTCAAATTATTAAAATTTGCCGAGGCAGCAGTAGAGGACGAGGTGGTCAGCAACAAAATCAGCATCATGATGCTCAATTTCAAGGAAGAGGAAATCAGCACCGTGAGGCTCAATTTCAAGGAAGAGGACGTGGGCGAGCAGGCTATCATTCAAACACATGAGATAATTTGGGAATTGAGTGTCTTCGGTGTTACAGGTTTGTGCACTATGCATCAGAATATATGCTATACAAACCTAGCCAGGTTATACGGAGAGAGGTCTCATTATGTGTAGAAAGAGGAAGAACAGGCAGAAGGGATACCGTTGTTGATGGCATGTCAATCAAAGGAGGAGATCAATAAGAACCTGTGGTATTTGGACACTGGTTGTATTAAAGGGCATTATTCTGTTTCATGTTTGACCATATTCTGCCATATTTTGGTCTGATTTCGTCTGATTCTGTTTCCCATCTCTTAGGCCCTTTTTTTTATTGTAGTTTCCTTTTTTTTTTTCCTCCTTTTGAGTTGTATATGTATTCTCATTTTCTTTATGTGAGATATTGAAATTTGTTACCAATTTCTTTATGGTATCAGAGCAGATATCTTTCAAACACTCAGAACCTTAAAACCGCTATCTTATCATGACCTACGGTGAACAAAACAAACGCAAGAATGAGGGTGAGGCTATTGACTCAAACTCACCATTTTATATACACGCTTCCGATTAACCTAAACAGATAGATTCCAATTACAATGATTGGGCACAAGAGATGACAAATTTCTTGTTTGCCAAGAACAAGATTGGCTTCATCGATGGATCGATGAAGAAGCCTATAAAAGAATGAATCAACTTACATGGCCTGGATGCGTTGCGATGCAATGATAAAGGGCTGGCTCACCACAGCGATGGAAAAGGAGATATGTGGCAGTGTCAAGTATGCCAACAGTGCTGCAGAATTTTTGGATGATTTAAAGGAGAGGTTTGGCAACGAGAGAGTGCACTGAGAGCCTATGAGTTGAAACAATCCCTCATCGTTACCCGCCAAGATGGGGCTTCCGTCTCAACATTTCCTTCCTTGCCACCAAACCAATATATCAAATTGTGTGAATTATTGGGGTCCTATAGCGGCCAAAAAATCGGTTCCCGTTGTCTCCCAAACTTGCTAGTTGATGGTCCGTCACCCTCACCCTCACCCCTAGCTCCATTTATTGTTTTCTTATCTTAAACTATTATATAAGTTCATCATCATATCCATGTTATTATAGTAAAATATGATGATGAATCCGAAGTTGAAAAAGCATTTGTGGAACCATATTTGTTAAAATAAACTCCAAATAAAATTTTAAAACATTTGTTAAAATTTGCTTTTGTATTTTCCGCAAAATTTACATTGCCGTCCGCATTCAAATCCAAATCAATAGAAATTTTATCGATAAGTAGTTCTAGCCCACTAACGTTCAAACATGGGTTCAATGTGGCTGCCCAAGTAATTACTAGTGACATTTCTTTGAAATATTTTCTTAGTTTTTCTTTCATGGGCACAATCATATTTATAAAGTATCCACTCATTAGTTCGAATGCGCCTAACGTTGAACACATTAACAATAATTGAATAAATATCAAATGACCCGTGGGGTAATAAACACCCAATAATAAACTTGTTGCATTTTTAAAAATTTTGAGCAACTCGATTATAAGTCGAATTCCATCTTGTAGGAACATACCAATTAGGGTTTAAGATAATACAATCCGTGTCCTTACACAATTTAAAATATTTTTATATTTAGCTTTACCTGAACAAAATATATCTTGTAACATAGTTCTAAAAACATCCTTTATAAAATTTATTTCGGTTTTCGTTAATCCGTCTTGCACAACTAAATTTATTATGTGTGCAACATATCGACTATGGTAAAAAACATCTTTCAAAGGCGGTTGATGTCTTAATATTAGTTTTTTTTACGACATCAGTATTATTACTCGTGTTATCAAATGATATTTAAAAAACTTTCTTTTGTAGTTTAAAATTATCTATTACATCCCGTAACATTATAGATAAATTTTGACCCGTTTGAGGATACTCTAAGTTTTCAAAAGCATTCATACGTTTCATCATTTGCCATGTTACGGGATCAACCCAATGTGCGGTAACACAAACGTATGAACCGGGATAACCATGAGAAGCCGACCAAGCATCGGTTGTTAAGTTTACTCTTGTATTTAAATTTTCAAAACTTTTTTGTAGTTCTATTTTAGCCTTTTTCCATAATTTCGTAGAATCAAGTTTAAGAGTAGCACGATTTAGTTGATTATATCGCGGTTGAAGAGTGTTTTGGATCCCCTTATTCAATCGCGGGTTGTCAAAGTGATTGAACGACAAACCTTTTTGAATCACAAAGCATGCAAATTTTTGACAACAAAATAATCTCATCCCGTGACATAGATGTTTTACCCTCTTCCGGAACGGATTTGATTCCTTGGCAATATGTTTCGGTAGTTAAATTTGATTTTCAAAAAGTGACCACAATTTTGTACATTGCGCCTTCACCGACCCCGACAACTTCACCATATTGTAATTACACCAACTTTAGGGTTTCGGCTTGTTTCTAGTACTTCATAATCGTTGGTGCATTCGTAGAACCAATACCGGTGGAAGTGCTAGAACTTTGAGTTGCCATTTTTGCAAGCGTTTTTCGAATTTTCGGTATCAAGAATGCATATTGTTGTGTGTATATATTAGTTTTATAGAGACCGGTTATAGTTAGGTGTCCATGTTGTATAGAGACCGGTTATAACGAGGTTTGTATAAAAATTAGATGGGGCAATGTCTCTTAGAGACCTGTTTTTAGTATGGTCTTGATATGTAATTTCCATATAGACCACTGTTTATAGAGACCTATGTATATACCGGTCTCTATACAGTCTTTAAAATCCCGCGTGTACTAGTGTAACTAAATTGGTCACATGCCTTTAGCAGCGACATCGTAGGCCTTTAGCATCGCATTTTTTGCCGCTAAAACCCATCTTTCTTGTAGTGTATATTACATTTGATTCGTCACGTATCAACATACCCTTTTGTCGCATATCCTTTATCAAAATCTTATTTATATTCTAATCAAATCTAATCTAACTAATTTAAATATTAATTAACTAAATTCTAATAACTTTAATTAATCTTATTATTATTTTATATATCGTAATTAATATTTATTTAAAACTTACTCATGCAAAATCTATATCTATATTATATTAATAAAAGAAAATGTTTGAAGCCACATGTCACACTCTCGATTCATCATATTTTTTATTTTCCGCTTAAATTTCCACATATATTTTTTTAATTTCATAAATTTATTAATGTTTAAATAATTAAATAAAGAATGTGTGCACCATTTATTCTAATTACAAACTCATTTTTCCTAATTTATCATTTATGTTAATCCATTCCTAAAATAAAAACCTTCTATTGTGTTATTTTGAAGCAAGATTACTAATTTAATTTTTTGATTTTTAATATACTTAAGTTGTGAGATTTAATTAGCTTTTTAAAATGTTAGCCTAATAATATTGTTTTAACATTAAATTATAAAATAAATATAGAATTATTTATAGATAAATTTCTAATATTTACTATTTATTCATATAAATTTTAATATTTTAATTTATTCTAAATAAAGCGTAAAAATATTAAACACTTATTAATGTCTAAATTAATTGTGTATATGATTAGATATTTCTAATTTATTTCTATAATTAACTGTTGTTATTTATTTTATATCATTCATCTTATAATTATTTGAAACAAATCTATATTTTATCAATATTATTTAACCTATCCCATGTAATACATGAGTTAGTAATCTAGTATAGAAATCTAAAGCAGCTAGCTAGTCTATTTATAAAGACAACTGTATTGTTATCTAGTTTATTATTACATTTCTTTATTCATTAATAAGAATCGACGATTACCCGACTAATTTGAAACTTTTTGTATCTCTTCCTAATACTCAAGGACAAACAAAAACAAAACCGAATAAAATAAAACCAAATAAAATAATTCTTAATATATATGAAAGGTAGCTTTCTTGTAGCATGCCATTACCTAATTAACTTTGATTTTGGGCAACTTCTCTTTGACACACCTGCTTTCTTTAGGGCGTTGACTTATTTTTCACTTGGCCTCTTCAATTTCTTGAAACATTCTTTCGTGTTCTTCCATGGCATCCTTCGAGACTTTTCCATCCTCATCATCTTTTGTAACGGCTAAAGGATGGAAATATGATGTTTTTCTAAGCTTCAGAGGCGAAGATACACGATATGAATTTGTTGATGATCTTTATACAGGTCTAGTTCAAAGGGGACTATGGGTGTTCAAAGATGATGAGGCACTTCGTAGAGGTGAAGAGATATCTCCTCAACTCTTAAAAGCCATCGAAGAATCAAGGTTTGCATTAGTTGTATTCTCAAAAAATTATGCAGACTCTTCATGGTGTTTGGCTGAACTTGCCAAAATCATAGAAGCGTATAAACGGATGGAACTCAAGGTGTTACCGGTCTTCTACTATGTTGATCCATCTGATGTCCGTCATCAGAAAAAAGAGTTTGCTGTTGCCTTTAAAAAACACGAGAAAAAGTTTAGGGAAAATATGGACAAAGTGAATGAGTGGAGAAAAGCATTAACTTCAGCTGCCAATTTTGCTGGATTTCATATCTCAGAAAGAATTAAACAGTAAGTTCATTTTCATTGATCTTTTGCTTTAATTACTATACTTAACCTAATAACCTTAACTGCCATCCAAAACCATACCATGTTTTTTGCCTTTTGCATACAAAAGTTCAAAGAATTCGGTGGTATGTGTTATTTTAAATTTTAGAAACAAAGTTCCTAGTATTTAATTTGTTAATTTTTTGAGTTAACATTAGAAAAGATTTTGTGGAGAACACTATTTTTCTCACAATAACTAAATAAAAAAAATACAATTTGTTAAAAAAATAATGTATAATATAAAATTTGATAATAGCACCGTCCTAAATTTTTTATGGCAAAAAATGTAAAATAATGATAAAAAAAATCAAAAAGTGTATTTTTGTTATTTGACTTTATTTAATTACAAATCATTTGACAAATTTATGAATCAAACAATTTATGGAATTGGATTCTAATTTTTTTTAATCAACCAAACATGAGTTGGATTCCAATTCTAATTCCTGACAGATTCTAATTCCTTAACAGATTCTAATTATTTCTAAAACATTTAGCGAACCAAACGCCACATTTCAAACAAAATATATTTCCTATACTATGATATAAATGGGACTGGGATTCCATTTATAACTTTAGCAATATATATGGATAATTAATAATTTATATAAATTATAGTGAATAATTTACATTATAAAATTATATAAACATAAAAATCTATATTTATATACTATAATAAAGCAAAATAATTCATGCTACATGTCACGTCACTTTTACAATGCAAGAAAATTCTATTTTCCCGCATCTTTTTTCAAATTTAACACCTTAACTTAATTAAATTAACTCTGATTTTAATTTTTTGAAATTGATTAATTAGTAATAATTTAGATGTTCAACATATTAAATTAATGTATGAATTTAAATTAGTTGTAGAAATTATTAATATTATTATACATAATAAAGAAGAATATCAAATTTTACGTGTCACCTTTATGTTTCACCGAAAAAGATAATTACAACTTATTATATATAAAATAAAGATAAATAAAATTTATTATTTTTAAATAAGATAAACACACTCTATTTTTTATCTATAAATAATAAAAGGTAAACACAATTATTATTTTTGTATGTTTTTATTTTTACTCATGTACATTTTATATAAATAAATTTAATTAAAAATATTCACGTAATACCACTAGTATATATGCTATGATATTAGGTGGAATTGGGATCGAGGTCGAGGATTAAAGTGTTTCTCATCCCATTCCATCCCATTTCTAGTACTCAGGTTCGGGATTCTCCGGTCAAGTCGGGGTCGAGTTTTGGGTTCCCCGTTGGGGTCGGGTTTTTTTTTTTTTTTTTGCCAAACCTAACCCACCTACCCTTGTTCCACCTTACCTAGACCCATCCTACCCAATCATAGCAAGAAATGAAATTTGAATTCAAAACCATTCCTACCAACATTACTTGAATTCAGTAGTTGGAACTGGAAGAAGGTTTGGGTTAATTTCTTGCCCTTGGTTTGGTAGTGTAATTTCTCTTGTTTGGGTTGCTTCCATTTAAGTTGCTTTCTGTTGTATATATCTTCTTGATTGGGCTTCTTCTTAAAGCTATTGGTTTTTTCTGATTAAGTTTTTTGCCTTTCAAAAAAAAAAAAAAAAAATACCAATCCTTTTTAGAATTTCATTCGTTCGAGAGATTTTGTTCCTTCAACAAACATTTTACGAACCAAACGGTTCGATCTTTGTTCTATCTCTTGCAGCTCCTACACCTCATCATGGTCTCAGGGCTTCAAAATTTCAAATTCGTAAGGGTACTCTCTGTCTGTCTGTCTGATATAGTGTATATATATATATATATATAGGGTTTTGAGTCCTAAATTTTGTGGGTTTTATTGTTCAATCTGATGATTAGCTTTTGCTGAACCCATTAATTTGTGGTATAATTCTTGGTTCAACGAAGGGTTTTTCAGATCTAATGATTTGGTTTAATTATTAGATCTGATTTGTGGGTTTCTTTAGTCTGATATGATGATTTGTTTTTTATATCATTATTTGATTGTGTTTAGATGGTATTCTTCATGCAGCGTTCCGACATTAATTTCTTAGGTTTCTTGTTATTTAGAATTGTTTATTTCAAGGTTTCTTAGGGTGTTCTCGATTCAATAGGGTTTCGGTTTATGATTTATAGGGTGTTATCGATCTGTGCTATGGATTGATTTTAAGGGATTTCGGTGTTACGGATGTGTGCTATATCGTTTGATCATGGTAGGTTCTAATATTTATATCTTGAAATAAAGTTTGGTTCTTGATTACTTTGACGATGGATGTTTGACGATGATGGCATAATGGGTGTTTGATTGTGGTTTTGGCTAATGGTGCATGGTGAGCCGGTGAGGATTCTCGTGGCTTGTCATTGTTGATAAAGAGTGAAGGACACTGAACACGCCTTCATAAGTATGAATTCATTAAAAGAAATTTAAAGGAAAAAAAAAAATAAACAAAAAGCTACAAGAAAACTAATTATAGTTTGATTAAAAGTTTGAAAAAATCTAATTATAAATTTAAAAATTACAAAATTGTTATTTAAAATAAAAAAACTGGTAAAATTATTTTCTTAAAAAAATTTGCATGCCACGGGGATTGCCATGTTGTGGATTGCCACTGCTCAACAATATTGATTAGTCAAGTCTAAAAGGTAACAAATCAATTTTATGATGTTTTATCGACGTAAAAAATTTCACAATGTTTTATTTGTTAAATAAATGTATTTTATTTTACTTTCCATTATAACTAATTTATTACCCGCGTATTACGCGTATATTTAATATATGTTTGTTTATATTAAATACATATATACTACTCATTTTATGTTTGTTTAAATTAAATACATAAAAATTTTAGTGTTTAATATATGTTTGTTTATATTAAAAGTAGATTATATTAGATTTGGATAGATATAATTTAAATTTTTTTATAATTTTAAAACCTATAAATGCCACGTGTCGATTCATGGTAATGACTCGTGGCTTCACAAGAATGAATATAGATATTCTGTCATTATTATTTATAGATTGAAAAAATCAAATTTTAAAGTCAAAAATTTAAAACTAATTAAACGCCAAAATTGTAAGGTACACGTGGCAATCTCAGATGAAGCCAAGTGACACTCTTTTTAGGTGCCATGTGACATATAGTTACTCTTATAATAGAATATATAGATACATACGCGGATGTTTAATATATAGTTGTTTATATTAAATACATACTACAAGCTAAGAATTAAAACATAAAAATATTAATTTTATTATAAAAATATAAGAATTATGTTATTATTATTTGACATAAACTACAATAATTTTAGAATTCTAAATATATATGAATAATAATATCTTTTCTTTATCATCTTTAAACTTTCTATTATATTGTAGTTATCAAATATTTAAATATGAATATTTGATTTGAATTGATTTTATATTTTATTATATTAGATGTAAATTTAGAAAAATATGATTCAGATTTTATTTATTATTATAGAATATGATATGTCACGTGTAAATTGCTGGTGATGACACATAATATCACGAGAAATAAGTAAAATTATTCATTTATTATTATTTATAAATTATAAATTAGGATTAGGATTAACACATGTAACATTTAATTTAAACTTTGAAAATAAAAAAATTGTTTTATAAATCAATTATATAATTCTTGATAAGACACTTTAGGTAAATTAGAGGTTAAATTAGGAAGTATTTAAATCATTTAGTAATCTTTTAGTTTCTTTAAAACCAATTACGTAAATTAATTGAACAGTTATATTAGGCAAAATGAGCGAGAAAACAAAAATTAACAGAGCTACAAAAGTGACACGTGTCACGAATTGTTTTGTTTTATTAATATACTAGTTTATAAACTCATGTATAACATGGGTATAAATTTAGAAATTTAATTTTACTAATCTTGTAGGATAATTTTTATATATATTTATCAAATTTATAATATCTATTTATATAATATAATAAATATAAATATATAAAAAAAGTTATCATTCAAATTCAAATTTGAGTTTTATATTATATACGATTTAGATTAGAGTAGATGTTATTTAAATTATTTATTATATGGATTGATTATAAATTTAAAAATATAAGATCGAAATGGCGGTAGGAGGTGATGTCACGTGACAATAACAAATGACGACACATGACAAAATAGTCACTCTTTTAATAGTATTTATAGATAGATTGGAAAAAAAAACAAATATTAAAAGCAAATTAAATAGGAAATTGTTAGGTACACGTGACAATCCCATGTTTAGCCAATTGACGCTCTATCGAGATGCCATGTGTCATCTAGTAACTTATATAATAAAATAGATAGATATAGATATAGATTTACCTAAAAAATTTTCTCTTCTAGAGAATGATGTGTTTAAAATTAATAGTATAAGGTCGGAAGTAATAATTATCCGATATTTACACCATCATTATAGATGGTTCCATCACTTTTGTAGTTAACTAGATCCGAAATATAGGGGACGACGTTGTGGTGGAGATGATCAGATGCTAAGGTCATGAATGAGACGATGGAAGGTGACGACCAGAGGCGATAATGTTTTTGGTTTGAAGACTTTATTGTAGCATTTAAGGAGGGGATGATGATTCAATCTCTGGTTGATGAAGGAGATAAAATGGGTGGTTAAATCCACATCATTTTAAAAACAATTAAATTATTAAAAAATAGAGTTTTACCGGTGGAACAGGTAACCATTCACCAAATGTACCATATCAACAATAAAATCCAAGTATGAGTATCATCCGGGTTAAAAAAAAACTGCGTTAGTCATGTCGATAATTTTAGTAAGTAGCATACATTTGTATAACTTTATCCCAAAATTAAAATTTAAAAAATAGAGTTTTTACCGGTAACCAGTCACTAAATGTACCATATCAACAATAAATCAAAGTTCGAGTATCATCCAGGTAAAATAAAAGTTGCATTAGTCATATCAATAATTTCAGTAAAGTAACATACATTTGTAAGACTTTATCTCAAAATTAAAAAATGGATTGCTTAGGCTTGTTTACTTGGTTAAATGTGTTTTGCTTGCTTGTTGTTGGGTTATGTCGTTATGACACTCTATTGTTACAAACAAGTTATGTGGTGTCCGCGCATTGCGACAGGATATGTGCTGATTTAGTTTTTCGTAAAGTAAAAATAAAATGAAATAACATTCTTATAAATTACACTTTTAAAAAATTTAAAAACTTAAAAAAGTTATAAATGACAGTATATTACAAATTAATATAGATTAGAATTTAGAATAACTTGATATTTTAAGATATATATTTATTTATTTACGAACAACCAAGACACAAAGTTAATTAAAAAATACAATTTAAGAGGAAAAAAATCTGAAAAGTTAGAAAAACTTATCATTTATCAATAAATATATGTATTTTATTAAGAGAACACATGTTGAGTAGTGCATAATACGAATTGAACCCTTATTGGCTTATTGATATAATCTTGATGCTAATAAATTAATATTATCATTTAATAATAAATTTTATTGTGATGATAATATTAATGGTGAAGCTAAATTTTTAAGATTGATTTATTCATTGCATAATATTATATATATATATATATATATATATATACATATATATATATATATATATATATATATATATATATATATATATATATATATGCATTTTAATATTATATATAAATAAGAGTATCACTTAATTACTCACTTACTCTCTTACGTACGTGCACGTGCGCAAACACACACGAATACATACATTTTATACGTGCCCTCAAAATTATAGATATAATGAATTAAATTTCAAAGAAAGATACAGAGTGTAAATTTGCATGCTAAATTTTAAGACTATTTTTATTTTTTTTCATTAAGCTTATGATTCATGACATAGAACATACTATATGATAATGTTAAAAATAAAATGTTATACACACATAATAAATTATTTCTTAATAGTTATTACAAAATGTGAAATAATAAGAATTTGATATGCGTAAAAATTCTAGCATACATAACATATTATTAAATATGTAAAAAAAATTATTAATATAATAGTATGCATTAAATACTTAATAGATTACTAAGCTAATTAATAAAATAAGTTGTTTATGAATTGTATACTATAAATGACTATATGGTGCATGTTAGAAAAACCATATTTATTAATAATTAAATGGTGCATGCTAGATTAACCAACTAATGAATAGTGATTTTATTAGTGAATAATGTATATATGTATAATAAATGTGTTGAAAATTAAGGACACATCTGATACATAGAATTGTTGAATGAGAGAAATTGTATGAGTTCCACGTTTTTCTAACGCACTTTATCAAAAATTATAATGTATCTATATATATAATAACGTCAAATAATGCTCAAGTGAAAATTTTTAACCCGAGAAAAGTTTATACAATTATATTTTTGAAAAAAATGGATATCGATCACAATTTAAAGGTTAGAACTGGGAGGAAGAATTCTTGTAGAAATCAATGAAATTGGAATCCCTTGGATAATCGAAGGATCATGAATGAAAATCACATTTTGTATACAACAATTCGACAAGAATTTTGTTATGGAATAATCCGACGAGTGTTGATCAAGAATATGAATTTTGAAGAAGTTTGTATGTGTTCTTTTAGAGAGAGAAACATAAAAAAACTCTGCACATTTTTTAAGTATGTTTCCCTTGTATATATAAAACATGACCATATAAAGCGGCCACCAACTTATGGTTTTCCCGAGAATTAACCACCAAAAATGTTAAAAACATGGTCATGGAATGAAAATGAACATGACTATAGAAAATGACCATTTGACGCATCCAAACGGATAGATTGTTCGATGGCCATGGAAAATAAAACATAACCATGAAAACTCGAAACATAAAATTCATATTTATATGCACCAACATCGGTCAATCCCGCAAAGGCTCTTAATCACCCCGTTATAGTTTAAGGGTCAAGATTAATGTGTAGCTTATATAAGTGTGCAGATCGCAACTACAAACTTGTACTAGCATAAACACAAATCCTTTAATTAAACTAAAATCACCAACATTCCTTTCCCATTTAGTGTAATCTTTCATTAACTAAACACATACAAGCTAACACAAACTTATGCATAAATAAAAATACCTTGAAGATTGAATTTTCATATTAATATATAACACATTTCAAATACTCGAGAATCATGTTGTAATAATTGAACTCTTTTAACTCATTTGAATGTCTGAAGATAATATATACATAAGTTTATAAATACATATTCTAAGTTCTTGACACAATTTAAGGCCATGTGTCACTATGCATTCATGAATGTGTATAAGCCAAGTCCAAATCTTCTTAAAGTGGCCACACTTCAAACCACGAAGGTAGTTTTTTCGGTCCCTACACATGTATTTTACCAAATGAACTATTAAGAGGATAACCTTCAACTTCTTTAACTTGCAGTACTGAGCATATACCATAGGATGATGTAGCCCATGTGCTTCAATCTCACATCGTAAGTTTTCCATTTGAGTTCAACTTTTAAATTTGTATTAGAAGGCAATTGGGTATCTTATACTTGAGATTTGTGCACTAAGTCTCTAGTCAATCCTTTAATCAAATGATCGGCTAAGTTTTGCTAGATCCCACAAACTCAACTGATATCACTTCATTCATGATCAATTCATGAACCATGTTATGTCTAACGCCTAAGTGTCAAGATTTTCCATTATACACTTATGTATAAGCCTTAGCCAAGGTAGGAGCACTATCACTGTGGATAGATTTAGGTGATATCGGCTTAGGTCAAAATAATCTCATAAATTATGGATAGATTTAGGTGCTATCAGTTTACGTCAAAATAATCTCATAAATTATGTTCCTTATCCATTATGCCTCTTTACCGGCAGCCGCTAAAGCAATAACCTTAGATAATTTAATAGTCTTTCCGGGAACTAGATCACAAATCTACACCACCACATCTAACAATTGAAGCATTTGACTCGTTTCACTAGTTCATAAGTCTTGAACCACCTTTGACCTTTACATACATGTGTATTAGCACCCAAGTCAATCCACCAATCATTGTCATCAGCCTGCACATAACATTGTTGAAGATCTATTCACACTTTTAAATAGTTGCCTTGTTATATTTATTAAGCATGCAAGTCTTATATTTCTTAATGTTAATATCAAAATATGGAATTAAGCTATCTTTTGACATATCAAGCATTCTTTTATAGGGCACATGTCCTAGACGAGCATGCAAAAAAAAGAATAATAAAAATGAATCACTATCTTAGTTTCCATCATGTATGATGATATAGAATTGGTCACATTAAAATTTAACATAAATGTACAATTACATAGATAGCCAAATCTAATAAATACACCACACTTAGATAATATGTACTTGTCCGACAAACACTGTTTGTAGCCATTCTTGTTCAACACACTACGGGATACAAGATTTTTTTTAATCCCCGACACCAATAATACCTTAGATAACTTAATAGTCTTTCCGGGAACTAGAGCACAAATCTACACCACCACATCCAATAATTGAAGCATTTGACTCGTTTCACGAGTTCATAAGTCTTGAACCACCTTTGATATTTACATACATGTGTAGTTGCACCAAAGTCAATCCAATATCATCATCATGTACATAAAATGCATGATCATTTAATGATATATAATTCTCGATACAATTAAAAGAAACATCAAGAGATTCACCTTTATTAGGTTTTGGGTCTTGGCTTTTAGAACCATTTCCTGCATTGCTTGTCTAGCTGCATATATATTTAGTTTGTTGTTTATACCAACCCGACAATCCCTCTTGTATTGTCCCACAAGACCACACTTCCAACAAGTCTTTTTAGGCTTTTTGTTAGAGCCATCATTGGTGTCATTAAACTTGTGTTTAAACTTGGACTTGATATTCTTGTTTTCTTCCACCATGTTCACGGAAGATGGTGCAACAACATCCTTGCCTTTCCTCTTGTCATTCTCTTGCACCTGAAAAGATTCTTTAATGTGCAAATGACTACTTAGCTGTACTAAAGACAACTCTTCTTTTTTGTGCTTAAGTGTGTGTTTGAAATCTTTCCAAGATGCCGAGAATTTGTCAATTACACTCGAAACCGAGATCAACTCATCTATCTTGAAGTCGTGTTGTGTGAGTTGACCAAGTATATGAATGATTTTAATATATTCTTCCATGACTAGTCAGAATCAACGATCTTGTAATTTATGAATTTTCTCACAAGGAACTTTTTACTCAATACATCCTCATCTGCGATATACTTTGATTCTAAAAAATCCCATAGTTCTTTAGCGGATTCAATATTTTGATAGATATCAAATAAAGAGTCACACTGACCGTTGAGAATATGAACACGAAAAATACAATCCTTGTTTTTCCACTTGCATCTTCTTCGTGCCGCCTCCAACGTCTCATTTTCAATGATTTTTGGCATAGGAGTGCTTACAACATACACTACCTTTAATGTATTAAGAAGAAAGTGCATATTCTTTTGTCATCGTCAAAAATCCTTGCCTTCAAACTTGTATAGTTTTGAAAAATTGGAAGTCATCTCTTTAATCGATTCCACCATTGATTTAAAATTATTGTTTACGATTGTTATAACTGAGAAGAAGAATTCATGTAGAAATCAAAGAAATAGGAATTGCTTGGATAATAGAAGGATCGTGAATGAGAATCACTTTCTGAAAATAACAATCCGACTCACAACGGGTTACACGAGTTTTGTCATGGGATAATCCAATGAATGTTGAAAGAATATATGAGTGTTGAAGAAGTTTGCATGTGCTCTTTTACAGAGACGAATATACAAAAACTCTGCACTTATTTGTATGTGCGTTTCTCTTGTATATATAAAACATGACCATGTAAAATAAGCGTCAGTTTGTGTTTTTCCTAAGAATTAACCATCAAGAATATTAAAAGCATGACCATTGAATAAAAAAACATGATTATGGAAAATAGCCATTTGACGCATCCAACGGACATATTGTTTCATGACCGTAGAAAATAAAACATGACCATGGAAAATATAAAAATGACAATTGAAACTCAAAAAATGAAATTCATGTTTATAAACACCAACATCGGTTGATTCCGCAAAGGCCCTTGATCCCATTATTGTTTAAGGGTTGACATTATGATGTAGCTTATAGAAATGTGTACCACTCATATACAATCTTATTCTAGTATTTATGAAATTTGAATTTTATTATCATTTCTTGATAAAAAAAAAGTCAAGTTCTTTATCAGAAAAATAGGATTTGATGATCTTCTCCAGCTTTTGAAAATTTCATGATATAAATATTTTACAAATACATAAATTACGTTTTATCACAAATAAAGATTCACGAAAAAAATTTCCTATAAATTTAATAATAATTATGTGTTAAACAATGTTTACTAACATGTATACCATGTTATCATTTTTAGGAAAATGTATAAAAAATTTCTAATGATATAAGTTATGTATTCATGACATATGTACTAGTTTATTAACCCGTGTACTGCACAGACAACTTTAATAGATTTGTTTTCTTAAAACTATATACACTTAATAATAAAAACTAATATTCAAACTTTTAATACTAATGACATTTAATAGATCTTATTATAATTAATTTATGTATAAATCACTTAAACAAAAAAGTAATCATAATAATTTTTAAGTTTATTATTATTATTATTATTATTATTATTATTATTATTATTATTATTATTATTATTATTATTATTATTATTATTATTATTATTATTATCATTATTATTATTTATTAAAATATTCTTTTAAATACCGTTTGTGATTTTGTGGGATTTAAATATCTAATCATAATCTTATCTTAATTAATAATAATTTGATTTAAAATTTTTAATTTAATCTTGAAATACTTTTTAACATTTGTCATTAGTAGAAGATGCCACTTGACATCATTAAGATGTCCAATGACAATTTAGCTACTCTTTTAATAGTGACTAGTTTAAAACCCGTGTATTACACGGAATATTTGAATAGAGGTAAACTTAAAACTAGAAAAACTTAACATTAAGATAAAATTTTTGAATTGAATTGTTTTATATTAGAATTTTAATTTATTTAGAAAGAAAAATATAGATGTATTTTAAATATTTTTTAATATAATGAATTGATAAATCTTAAAAAATTTTCTAACATATAACAATTTGTTATTTATTTTTTTAATATTTATATATAGAGAATTACTTGTTACAATAATAAATAATTAGTAAATCATAATAAACTAATGTAAATATAAATTTAAGTTTAAATTTTTATACATTCATAAAAAAATCAAATTAATTTTTTTTTAAATCATCTTTATTTTTAATACCAAATTTAATTATGGTAAAAATAAAATAAAATTTTTAATTAAAATACATGTATTATTAATATATGATGACAAGTGGCATCACAAAATAAAAACAAGTTGCATCTAGTTATTTATTTATTAGAATTTATAGATAGTTTATAAGATGTAAATAAAAATATATATATAATATATGTATCCAAGATAAATCATAAATTAAAAAAATATCTCTTTTTACAAACAACATTTGTTGTTTTGTTGCTAGCTATCTTCGTTATCTAAAATTAAAACTTTTAAGCATTGTCTACTTTAAACTATAGATAAGGCAAACCAACATTCAATACTTACGTGAAAGTCGACTATTTTAGAAACAAACCAACATTCAATACTTATGTCTTTGGCTTTTATTGTGAGTAAATAATATATAAAATTAAAAAATAGAATTAAATTTGTAAGTAAATAAAATATAAAAATAAAAAATGGAATTAAATATGTATTTTGCTTCTAAATTGGAACATTTAAAAAACGAAAGAACGGTGCATTTTATTTTAAGAAAATAAAAACATATATAATATAATAGTGATATTAAATAGAAAAAAAGAAATTATAAAAATATATAAAAAATGTTTAATGATAACGGTCAAAATATATACTAAAGAAGTTATATAAAATAATTTAAATTAAATCAATCTAAATAAAATAGTTAATTAGATGTTATATTTAAAAGTAATTAAATTGAATTCACTTACATTAATAGAACTTAAATTACATAGTAATTAATTTTATTTATTAAAAATCAATTAAATGGGTAACTGAAAGAGTTATTTTAGGAAATTTGGGAGGGAAAATGAGAATTTAGTTAGTTAATGTGATGACATGTGGCATAAGATGTTCTCCTTTATTAATATATAAAGATTACAGAAGATTATAGATTTTACGACATTTTTCTTTAAATAAATATAATTTAAAATACTTTGTGAATTGGTTATGATGTTGCTATACTTTGGTCCCTCGATCGATGTTAAGATTCATGGGTTTCCAATGGACTTCGTAATGACACGCTATTTTTTTCATTCGGAAAATTGAAGCTTCAATTGATTGTCGTTTTTCAATTTATGGCGTTTGATAGGGTGAGAAAAAATCGAACCAGAATAACAAAGAAAAATGAACCGGATTAACCAGAAAACCAAAAAACCAGACCGAGTTTTTAAAATTACAATAAAATACAAATACAAGTTTACATCTTATACTGACAGGGGTGTTAAAATTCACACTGCCATGACACCACCACTGCACTATGTGTCTCTCACTCTCAAGGTTTGCATTGCTATAATCGACAACTCGATTTCAAATGGAATTAAGTCTATTATAGTTTCATTTTTATACTATTTTGGCGAATCCCAAAAATTTCAAAACTCATTTGGGTATAAACCCTAATTAGATTTTTGAATAAATTTCTAGCTTATTTTGAACTGCTAAGAGTTCAAACTAAACTTGTGAAATTACAAGACTTGTAACTTAACTTTAACAAGAAATGAAGATGCTGATAAATTGATGAGAATTTGTACGTTTAGTTTAAAGAATTTTGTAATTTGTTAGGAAGCAGAAAACGCACACTTAGCTCAATTATATCGTTATAGTATTTCATAAAAGTAAGTCTGATTTAAAAAAAAAAAGATGTCGTTTAAGATTTTTTAAATTTAAATCCATAAAGCGAACGGCATGTAAAACCAAAAAAACCAATGGGTGAAATTGAAAAACCTATAATCTAATTCGAAAACCAAACCCAAAAAACCAAAAAATAATTCCATATTGATTTTAATTAATTTATAATCATAATAATAATTAATATGTCATTATAAAAATTTAGTTTTTATTATATTTTAGTATGTCTACAAAAATAAAAATTTAAAGCCAAAGATAAAAAATATTAGATACTTAAACACATTATTTAAATAAAAGGTTCAAACTAAACTTGTGGAATTACAAGTTTTGTAATTTAACTTTAACAATAAATGAAGATGGTGATAAATTGATGAGAATTTGAACATTTAGTTTAAAGAATTCCATAATCTGTTAGAAAACAGAATACAGACACTTAGCTCAAATATATAGTTATATAATTTCATAAAATTAAGTCTGATTTTAATTTAAAAAAAAGTCTTTTAAGACTTTTCGAATTTAAACCCAGAAACTAAAACGCATGTAAGAAACCAAAAAAATAATGGGTAAATTGAAAAACTGATAATCCAAACCTTAAAACTATACCCGGAATAATTAAATCTAAACCGTCCTTTGTTTCAAAAACCAAAAATTCCAGAATGATTTTAATTAATTTAATAATAATAATAATTAATATGTAGTTATAACAATTTAAATTTTATTATATATTAGTACGTCTATAAAATAAAAATTTAAAAGCCAAAGATAATAAAAAGAATTTAGATTCTTAAACGCATTAATTAAATAAAAGGTTACTTAAAACATAAAAGTTAGTAAATGGATAAAGAAAATTGAAAAAACCCTATACAACTTTCTCATTTTCACGATTAAGTCCCTAAACTTTTTTTTTTCCGATTGTTTAAGTCCCTAAACTATTTTTGTATTATTCAAAAGTATAAATTTTTGACCGGCTATTGGATGAGTAAACAAAAAGTTTAGGGACTTAATCGCTAAAACATGTAGAGATAGTGAGTTTTTTGAATAAGACAAAAATAGTTAGGAGACTTAAACAATCATAAAAAAGTATAGGGATTTAATCATAAAACTAAGAAGAGTTTATGAGGTTTTTTCAATGTTAACCCTAAAAAAAATAAATAAAATTCGAAAAAAAGTTTGTAACGATTGTTATTGAAATGATTGCAAACCACAAGGATTAAATTATTAGCAATTAAAAGTGTAAATTCGTCATTTCTAATAAGTTAACACTCAATTAAGTAAAAAGAGACAAATTTTGAAAGTAAATAGGTTATTACCCATGTATTACATGAGTTAATTTTAGAAATTGATATTTATATATATGTATAATATAATAATTATATGAATAATAAAATTTGTTTAATTTTAGTTAGTTAGTTATTAAATTAATCTATATTAGATTTACATAGATTTGATTTGCTTTAAAATTTAAAATAAAATCAGTAAATGACGTGGCAAAAGGAGAGAATTACATGCGACAAATTAAATAAGAGCATGCGATGTGACACTTAGTTACTATTTAAATAGTATAGATAGAATAGATTTATCCAACTTTGAAAGTTGAACCGTTTTCATAGTTTTATATAAACCACATCATGAAGTCAAGAACCATTTCAGTAATTTAATCATACATAAATTATGTTTTAGTTCCTTAACTAGGTTAATACCCATGTATTACATGGATTGATATAACAAATTAATTATAAATTAAATATTTATAAAGAGGTGTGATCCCTTAGAAATCCTTTCTTGAATTAAAGATACAATAAAAACCAATAAAAATATGACGCAGACAAAATCATTGAGTCAATGATGAATAATGACGACTCTAAGTCAATGTTTAAGTTAAAAAAAGACGGTTAAGATGTTATTCAAAATATTTGAATTATTGAATAAAATATACTATTTTATGGTTATTACATATGTGATTCAATTCAATTGTTATCTTTTTATTACTGATTCAAAAATGTTGAACCTTCACTTTATTTTATTTACTCTTGTGTTATCATCAATCTCATAGAAATCAACAAAATAAATTTTAAATGGTAGTTGTTTTATCTTTTTAATTTTTTTAAAGTGTATTAATCTAAATTGTATACATTTGTTAGAGGCTATTAAATTAAACTATATATAAATTTTCTTATTGATGATGGTTTAATTAATAATAATTATTTATTGCTTAAGTGATTAAAACTTGATATAACAATTCCAGCGTCAACATAAAAAATAAATAAGATTATTCGAAATTAAGTTATCCTAAAATATAAATTATGCAACTTTCGTTTTGAAGTTTTAAAAAATATTAATACACAATTCTATTAAAGAAAATACATTTGGAAAATTGAATGATTATTTTATTATAATGTGTCATAAAGATTTGAAAACAAAATTTTTTTTTCAAAATTATTATATACTAAGGTTTTTAGTTCTTATTTCATAAAATTATTTATCCTTTCTGAATTTGAAGTTTATTATTTTATAGAGCTTTTAAAAAAATTTATTTTAAATTTTAAATTTGAAGTTTTTATTTGATCATTTTTAAAGATTTATTTATTTTTGGGATATTTAAACTTGACGTTCTATATTTTATTTATTTTTTACATTTTTTTATTTTACATTGTTAATTTGAAAACTTTTAATAAGTATTAATTATAGTTTCACAAATAACAAGTTTCAATCATAAAGTCTAATTAAATCAATTAAATGACATGCATGTTACTTAAATTAATATTAGTTTTTATATTTGGAAAAAGAGCGGGAAATTGAAAATGTAGTGTATTAGGAGAATGACACGTGGCAAAGTTGTTCTCATTTATTATAATACTAGGTTATTACCCATGTATTACATGGGTTAATTTTAGAAATTGATATTTATATATGTATAATATAATAATTATATGAATAATAAAGTGTGCTTAATTTTAGTTAGTTAGTTATTAAATTAATCCATATTAGATTTACATAGATTTGATTTGTTTTGAAATTTAAAAATAAAATCAGTAAATGACGTGGCAAAAGGAGAGAGCGACATGTGACAAATTCAATGAGAGCATGCCATGTGGCAAATTAAATGAGAGCATGCCATGTGGCATTTAGTTACTCTTTTAATAGTATAGATAGATATAGAAGATTATTTACTTTTTTGTAACGTTTTAACAAAAACTACTTATGTGTTATGTCCATATGAACTCAAATTCATATACAAAAAATAACATTTGAAATCCATCAACTCCACTTTTCATATATATTACTTTATTTCCTTGTAACAATATGCTTTTTACATTTACAGGGGTGAACCTACAATTATCAACGAGATTGTTCATGACATCATGGGCCACATACCTCGTGATCTGGACAACAATCTAATTGGTATGGAGCCCCATCTACGTGAATTAATTTCTTTATTGGGTATAGATGAAGCAATAGGAGAGGTGCGCATGGTTGGAATACACGGAATGGGAGGAATCGGCAAGACGACTATTGCCCGGGCTCTGTTTTCTAGAATTGCTCATATGTTTGAGGGTAGTAGCATTGTATACGATGTGAGAGAAAATAGTTCGACCAATGGAAGTATATGTGCCTTACAAGAAAAGGCTCTAAAAGAGATTCTAGTTACAAATTACAAATTTCGTTTTCAGCATCCAAAGGACGGAGCCAACATGATTAGGACAAAAATTTGTCGTAAGCGTGTTCTACTAGTTCTAGATGATGTAGATAGCCATAAGCAATTAGAATTCCTAGCTCATTCATGTGAATGGTTCGGTCCAGGAAGTAGAATCTTGATAACCACCAGAGATGAGCAATTGTTATCAAAAGTATTTAAGAAGTATAAACCCAATCTTCTGCAAGAGGATCAAGCTCTTGAGTTATTCAGCAGACATGCTTTTGAGAAAATTCCGAAAGAAGGGTATGAGGAGTTGTCACGTCAAGCAATACGCTATGCTGGCCATCTTCCGCTAGCTGTCAAAGTTTTAGGCTCATTCTTCAGTGGACTTGACAATGCAGGGGAATGGGAAAGTGCTTTAAATAGACTTGCCAAGGAACCAAATGAAGATATTTTTGAGATATTGAAGCTAAGTTTTGATGGGTTAACGGATTCTGAGAAGAAAATATTCCTGGACATTGCTTGTTTCTTCAAAGGAAAACATGCAGATCATGTGAAAAGAATACTTGATAGCTTCAGTTTTGACCCGGTGATAGGGATTAGTGTTCTTATTAAAAAATCTCTTATCACTGTTTCAGATGGATGCATAAATATGCATGATCTCATACAAGAAATGGGTTGGCAAATAGTTCGCAAGTGCTTCCCAAATAGCAGGATATGGGAACTTGAAAAAATCCATGATATCATCAAGAGAAATGAGGTACTAAATATCTGTCTTTTAAAAAAATTGTTCTGTCTTAAAATTGTTGTTTTCAAAATGAGTCTGCAGATTGATCTAAATATTGTTCGTTGTAACAGAAACTAGAAGCAATAGAAGCCATAATGATGCCTGACAATCAATATGATGTTGATGAGTATGGGGAGGAGAACGTGGATTTTAGTGTTGATATTTTTGAAAGCATGAAGAATCTTCGGCTACTTGATATTAATGGAAAATTTACTTCTCATGAACCTACCTTTCTTCCTTATGGTTTACGATGGCTTCGTTGGAAGCGATACCCATTTTCTTCTCTTCCGGTAGCAGGCATGCATAAGCTTGTTGGACTTGAAGTCCTTGGTGGCACTGTTTCACATTTTTGGAATGGACAACAGGTACTTGAAGTTTGTCATACTTAGATATTTACATATACAATCAAAGCTTTTTTTATTATAACTCAACTTTTTATAACCTCGATTATTATATCATTCATTTTTTGTTCATGTTTAGATTATGAGGTGCTTGAAGTTCATGGCACTTAAAGAGCTAGTATGTCTTACAAGGTTTCCTGATGTCTCAATGGCCCCAAACATTAATACTATGGATTTGTCATTTTGTAAGAATTTGGTTGAGGTTCATGAGTCTCTTGTATGTCACAAAAGGCTTGCCAGGTTGGTGATGGATGGTTGTAAGCGGCTCAAGCATCTCCCATCCAAGATTGAGATGGAATCTTTGGAGTTTCTAAGTCTCTATAAATGTTACAGTCTTGAAAGATTCCCGGGTGTCTTAAGGGCCCCAAACATTAAGTATTTGAGTTTGGACAATTGTAAGAATTTGGTTGAAATTCATGAGTCTCTGGGATCTCACAAAAGGCTTGTTGAGTTGAAGATGGATGGCTGTGAGCGACTCAAACATCTCCCATCCATGATTGAGATGGAATCTTTGGAGTCTCTAAGTCTCGCTAATTACCAGAGTCTTGAAATATCCCCTGACGTCTCAGGAGCCCCAAACATTAAGATGTTGAGTTTGACAGATTGTAAGAATTTGATTGAGGTTCATGAGTCTATTGTGTCTCACAAAAGGCTTGTTGAGTTGGACATGAGAGGTTGTAAGCGACTCGAGAATCTCCCATCCAAAATTGAGATGGAATCGTTGAAGGATCTTAGTCTTGGTGAATGCTACAGTCTCGAAAGATTACCGGATGTCTCAGGATCCCCAAACATTAATAGGATGGATTTGTCGTATTGTAAGAAGTTGGTTGAGATTCACGAGTCCCTTGGGTCTCTTACAAGGCTTGTTAAGTTGGACATGAGAGGTTGTGAGCGACTCAAACATCTCCCATCTAGAATTGAGATGAAATCATTGGAGGATCTAAGTCTCGAGGAATGCTTCAGTCTGGAAAGATTACCGAATGTCTTTGGATCCCCAAATATTAATAGGATGGGTTTGTCATATTGTAAGAATTTGATTGAGGTTCATGAGTCTCTTGGGTCTCACAAAAGACTTGTTAAGCTGCACATGAGAGGTTGTGAGAGACTCAAACATCTCCCAAACAAAATTGACATGGAATCGTTGGAGGATCTATGTCTCGGTGAATGCTACAGTCTTGAAAATTTACCAGACGTCTCAGGAGCCCCAAACATTAAGGTGATGGATTTGTCATATTGTAGGAATTTGGTTGAGGTTCATGAGTCTCTTGGATATCACAAAAGGCTTGTTGAGTTGGAGATGAGAGGTTGTGAGCGACTCAAATATCTCCCATCCAAAATTGAGATGGAATCGTTGGAGTATTTAAGTCTTGGTGAATGCTACAATCTTGAGAGATTACCAGATGTCTCACGAGCCCCAAGCATAAAGAGTATGGATTTGTCATATTGTAAGAATTTGGTTGAGGTTCACGAGTCTATTCTATCTCACAAAAGTATTGTTGAGTTGGACATGAGAGGCTGTGAGCGACTAAAACATCTCCCATCCAAAATTGAGATGGAATCGTTGGAGTATCTAAGTCTTGGTGAATGCTACAATCTTGAAAGATTACCAGATGTCTCAGGAGCCCCAAACATTAAGAAGATGGATTTGTCATATTGTAAGAATTTGGTTGAGGTTCATGAGTCTCTTGTATCTCACAAAGGTCTTGTTGAGTTGCACATGAGAGGTTGTGAGCGACTTAAACATCTCCCATCCAAAATTGAGATGGAATCATTGGAGGATCTATATCTCGATGGATGCTATAGTCTTGAAAGTTTCCCAAATGTCTCCCTATGTAGGAAGGTATCAAATATATCTCTTGGTTGTGGTTTCAATATGTATAACCTTCTTGTGCATCGATTCAGATATTGGGAGTTGAAGAATATCGAGAACAATCTTTGCAGAAATAAGAAGCTACACAAGTTACCAGAAAACCTTGAAAGCATGGAAAATATGGAAATCCCTAGGCTAGGGCTTGAGGATGATGACTTTGTGGCCTTCGAAAGGGTACTAGGATTCAACAGTTTACATATTTTGTCAAATTTGTGTTCCTTGACGGAATTAGATCTTAAAGGGAGACAAATGGAAGACAAAGACTTCCCTAAAGATCTTCATTCACTCTCCTCATTGGAATATCTAAATCTAAGTGGCAACTATAAATTGATCCAATTACCGGCCGGCAAGCATCTCCCATCTTTCTAGCCTTACATGGTTGGTCATGAATGATTGTCACCGACTTCGAAATTTGCATGGGCTTCCATACAGTCTAGAATTATTGGAGGCAAACGATTGCAGCTCACTGGAAAATATTGAAGATCTATCAATAAGGTGTGAGAGGTTGTATAGTGTATCCTTTATTAATTGCTATAAACTCTTGGAGCATGAGGAGAATGAAAGACACCTTCATAAGATATTGAAGCCGTTGGTTAAGGTGAGATCTCTAATATATTTTTATTAGTTGAATTAATTGTATGTGAAACAGCAGAGCCAATTCAACACAAACATTCATATAATTAATCTCAACTATTGGATTTACAAAAATATTCCCCCCACATGTACAACTCGAAATGACTTTATTTTAATTAAATTTTCAATGAAAATTAATTTGTATACAAAAATGAACATTTTATTCTTTATAATTTAATAACATTATATTAAAATTAATATTTACCTCAAATATATGTGAGCTACAATATGTACGTGCATGATATTATATTAGGTAAAGTATTAGACACCATTTAACCTGAAAAATCTTAGAACTTTTTTTTAATTATAATATACTTAGAGTAGAAAGGCTAGAGTGCAAATAGTTTTCTTATATATACTCTTACTATATATAATCAGTCATTAATCACAATAATATACAACTATTTACAAAGTTCGTCTTTATATTAGAGCATAGGTTAGGAGTCCTAACCCTAGCAGCTTCTGGCCTGCAACTTTCAGCCAAAACATTTCGGCCACCTGCAACTATACTACAGCAGCCACCTAAAGCACCACCCGCGCCTCCCACCCCTTCTCCTTTTCTGCGCCCCCCTTCTCCACACCTCTGCGCTGGCCACCCCTTCTGCTACAACAACCCTTGCAAAACAACATCATCGATCACCCCAACAACCCTTCTGCCGCCTCTCCTTGTGGTCGCCTACCCCCTTACTGCCATTCGCAAACACCATAATCGATCAACCCTAAAACCTTACTGCCGCACCCACAACAGCGTACTGCCGCCGCTTCCTCACACCCTCCTCACCACATCACACCCTCATCCTACGTGGAACACCATGGTTTCTATTACCCTGTTCACTCCAGCCGAGATAACTCTCACAAGTTTGGCTTTACTCTCTCCCCATCCGTATGGCTACCGGAAAACAAACAATGCTCCAACCTTTTGTTCTCACCGACAACTTGTTTGGCTATGTTAACGGCACGATTCCTTGCCCTCTAATGACGGTAGCTTCCCCATCCCCATCCGATAAGGACGGTACCACAGTACCCCCACCCCAATTGAACCCAATTACACGGCCAGGGTTTCAATGACGCTCATGTTCGCGTGCTTATTATCTCTACCATCTCTGAGGCATCTTTCCGGCATGTTCACGGCCTCACTTCCCACGATTTGTGGCTGTCCCTTGATCATTGCCTATGCCCCTCACACCTCTTCTAGGGAATACACCCTTAAAACAGAGCTTCTCAAACTCCCCCCTCCCCCCCCCCCCCCGACGAACCGCCACTGCCTCTTTGACTAGAGCCTAGGAATACTCCATTGCATTAGCGAACATTGGTGAACCACCAAAACAGAAAGACTTAGTGATGCTAGTTATATCGGGTCTTCGAGAAGAATACAATATGCAATGGATTGAAATCAACCGTTGTTGGATGCAGTTCCCTGATATTCACGGTTTACTATCCGATGAAGGAGTATACAACAGATATTTCGCCCACTCAGGCTTTCCTAACCACTGTTCACAATCGTGATCCTACGCCTCCCGTTGCCACTTTCTCCACTCCAACCCTGATTAACTTCAAGCTCCTCCTCAGCACGCTATATCAAAACTTGTTCTTCAACTTCAACGTATTAATGCTCAACCTGCACAAGCCCAATACACCAACAAATCTGGGAACAATCATGGACGTGGGAGTGACTCTCGTCGTGGTCGTGGACATCACTCCAACCAGACTCAAGTCGGTAATCGAGATCAATTTAGCTGTGTCTCTACTCAAAACACAATGTTTGGTACATGCAAATAGTGTGGAATTCGTCATATACCATGTGAGTTCCCCAATCGATACTAATAATATTCATGTTGGCAATGGTAAGAGCTTACCCATCCTCCACATTGGTTCCCGAAAATTTTACTCGCCTAACAAAACATTATCCCTTAACAACATTCTCCATGTGCTTGAAATTAAACAAAGCATTACTTCTTTTCAATAATTTTGTATTGACAATAATGTGTTCTTTGACTTTCACTCTTCTTTCTTTGTTGTGAAGGACAAGTCTACACACACTATCCTCCTCATAGGTCCAAGTAACGATGGTCTCTACTCATTCTGACTTCCTAGAAGTACGTGTTCCCAAGGTCGGGTTTTTCACTACTTGTGCTTCTTCCAATACCTCGCATCATCGACTCGGCCACCCTCATCCACAATTTTTTAATTCTATGGTTTCAAAGTATACAATATGTTTACACAATAAATGTTCTAGTACTTTTTCATGTAGTTCCTGTTTAGTTGGAAAATTTTGTCAACTTCATTTGTTACCATCTAGTTCACATGTTTTGGATTTAGTATTTTGTGTAACTTGCTAGCCACAATTATTTCTTATTATGTGTTAGATCATTACTCTCGGTTCATGTGAATTTTCCCATTAAAACATAAGTATGATGTGTATGCTACCTTTAAAAGCTTCCTTGTCATGGTTGAACGCAAATTCCAAACCAAACTCAATACCGTCCAAACCAATTGGGAACGGGAATTTAGGAATCTCTCCCAATTCTTGTCTTCTCTCGGAATCATTCACCGCGTTTCATGTCGTCACACGAGTGAACAAAACTGTTTTGTTGAACGCCGACATCGCCATGTTGTTGAAACATGTCTTACTTTGCTTGCTGCGTCTAATGTCGCTCGACGCTTCTCACACTTCGCCTTTGACACAAATGCATATCTCATCAACCACATGCGTCTAGGACAAACTCCGACGTCTGTCCCTTTGAACTCCTATTCAAGCATCCACCAGATTTCTCTTTCCTTCACGTCTTTGGGTGTCACTGCTTTCTCAATCTCCGTCCATACAACTAACATAAAATGGATTTACGTTCCACTCCTTGTGTCTTTCTTGGCTACACTACAGTTGTCTAGACCCAGTCTCGTCGTCTTTACATAGCCTAACATGTCCGTTTCAATGAATAGTTGTTTCCCTTTCACCAACCTTCCATTACTCCCTCTCCCACATCTACTCATCAACCATACACCTCTACTTATCCTAATCCACACCTTACTCTACTTATCGTCCTACAAGTGTGCCTGATGACCTGCTTTCCCCTCCTGTCACCCCACCTCGTGACCTTCCTTCCCCTCCTACCATTACATCTATAGACCCACCTCTTGTGCAATCCTAATCCTCACCTTCTTTTGTTCACAACTATATATCACCGTCGCCTTAGAGCTAACCAACCACCAACTCCTACTACTGCCCCTCCCACTCCCCGCACTCGTCCAGCCAACTTACGTCCTAACCCCAAGCAAACCAAACCCCACAATGCCTCTTCAATTCCTTTCATACCACTTATTCCAACACCAAACCACATCTTTTTTCTGTTGCTAACATGGATCCTCAGTGGCGTCGCGCTACTAATGAGAAATGAGACCTGGTCTTTTAATTCCTAGCTCGTGTTCCAAAATTCAATGTGGTTGATTGTAAGTGGGTCTACAAACTAAATAGAGATCCAACAAGGGCTATCCAACTTTACAAGTCATGCCTAGTTGTCGAAGGTTTTAATTAGGAAGTAGGTATGGATTATCTTGAAACTTTTAGACCCATGGTCAAAGCGATTACTATCTGTGTTGTTTTATCCCTAGCCAACACACAAAACTGGCCCCTCCGACACCTTGAAATGCAAAATGCTTTCCTTCACAGTGGCCTTCATGAGACAGTTTACTTGGAACAACTTCCCGACTTTGTTGATCTAGCGAAACCAAATCATGTGAGCCTTCTTCACAAGTCGTTATACGGTTAAAGCAAGCTACTCGAGCATGGTTTCATGACCTTTCCTATGTTCTTCACTCTCTTGGATTTCATGACTCACAGACGGACGCGTCCTTGTTCATCTACTCCCACCGAGGCACTCTTTTGTGTATGTTGGTCTATGTGGATGCCATTATCTTAATATGAAACAATCCTCAGGAAATTGATACAGTGGTCCACCGTGTGTTTTCCTGGTTTAGAATACGGGATGCCTCTGCTATTTTCTTGGTGTTGAAGTTGCACCACCAACTCAGATCTGCTTCTTAATTTCTCTAGAAAAAGTACATCCTTAACTTGCTCTAAAGATAGTTCTGCCATCCAGTTGAGTATCGTCAAATTGTAGTTGGCCTTGAGTATGTCACATTGTCTCGTCCGGACATTACCTATGTGGTTATAAAAAGTCTGCCAGTTCATGCAATTTCCTACAGAAAATTCAAGCAAATTCTTTACCATTTATTAGGCACCTGTGACTATGGTTTACGACTCTACCGTGATTCTCGCACCCTTCTTCACGCCTACTCCGATTCCCTTTTAACTCTCTAACTGGATTCTCCCATGCTAATCCATGCTGGCTTGGCTGGGTGCCTCGAAGACCTTCGATCCACTGGGCTATGCTATTTATCTTGGTTCCAATCTTGTCTCTTGCTCCACACGGACTGTTTCCCGATTGTCTACGGAATCGGAATACAAGGCGCTTGCTGATACTGTTGCTGTGCTTACTTGGCTTCAAGCCTTACTACGAGAGCTCCATTTCCTTTCAAGTCTGTCCCGACTTCATGGTGTGATATGCCTTATATCTTTCTGCCAATCGTGTCGTCCATGCCAGAACAAAGCTTGTCGAAGTCGACTTCCATTTTGTTCGAGAAAAGGTCGTCCAATGACAACTCTCAGTCGGGTTTATGGTTCATATCTATGATGATGAGATTGCACATGTGTTTACAAAGCCTCTTCGTCTCAACGTTTTCTCTTTCTACGATCCTAGCTACAGGTCGTTCCCTGACCTTAGCTTGCGGGGGAATATTAGACAATAGTTTATTTGTAATTATAATATACTTGGAGTAAAAAGGCTAGAGTGTAAATAGTTTTCTTATATATACTCTTACTGTAGCGAGAATTAATCACAATAATATACAACTATTTACAAAGTTTGTCCTAAAGGGTAAAAATTTATTGATAAAAGCAAACAACAAGAGACAATCCAACTTAGCAACAATGATTACAAGCTAAGAGGAGAAACACATTGATAAACAAAAATGTTACAAATCATACTCTAAAACCAAATCCACAACGTCAGACAAAAAGCAAAGACTAGAACCAATACCAACACAGAAAAACATAACAGTAGCCAAAAGAAACCCTAGCTAAACACATCATCCGAAACACCAATAATAGGCCAGAAAGCAAAAAGTCTAGATGCAACAACATAGAAACCCGAAACCTTGTACTCAACCACTGTAGCAAGATTAAATAGCGCCCTATACTAAAATGAAATGTTGAAAGAGCCCCGAGACAAGATAACCCATAACTTCCAAACCCAATGTAGAAGCTTCACCAAACCATAGCGAAAGCCATACCCCATGGCATAATTACTAAGCCTAAATTAGGCAAACCAAAAGGCTCTGCCAAACTAGAAAGACAAACCCCCTTTTTTTAGAACAAAACCAAGAAATAGCAACATCATCATAAGAACAAATAGTTGTAGACTAAACACAAAGCAACAACCGTAAGATTTGCTGGAACGTCCCCAATTTCTGTTAGCAATAAAATAAATTAAACTTGAATAATTATGTTTAAGTTTATGATTAATTCATGTAACCACCAAAAGATGAAAAGTTTGGTGATTAATGTCTAGTAACCACCATGAGTTATAAAAGGTGAAGAGTTTAGTGTTTAATGGAGTAGTTATGTAGCTAGTTTATGAATCTCATAACTTAGTCTTTATATTGACATTACTTTTGAGTTGTAAGGTGGTGAAAAGAAAATATTCAAGAAATAAAATAAAATTGTGTTCTTGTGGTGTCAAATTTATCTCCTATATTTTTTTTACTCTACAAATTGGTATCAGAGCCAAATTAATCTAGTGTCCTAAATTTGTTCAAATGAACAACTCTATTCCTCTTTCCTTTGTTCCTCAATTAACCAAAGATAACTATGCCAAATGGAGTATCCAAATGAAAGCTCTTCTTGGATCTCAAGAAGAATGGGAGATAGTTGAAAAAGGCTACACGGAAGAAGAAAATGAAGAAGAGTTAAACCAAGCTCAAAAGGAGAATCTAAGAAGATGGAGGAAAAAGAACCAACAAGCTTTGTTTTGGATATACCAAGGAGTACAATCCTATGAAGCTGCGTGGGAGAAAATATGTGGTGCTACTTCGGCAAAGGAAACATGGGAGATTTTGGAAATGACATACAAAGGCGCTGAAAAGGTGAAAAAGGTACGGTTGCAAACTCTTCGAGCGGAATTTGAAGGCTTGCATAAAACAGAAGCAGAACTAGTTTCTGATTATTGTTCACGGGTATTATCGGTAGTTAACCAATTAAAAAGAAATGGTGAAACTATGGATGATATTCGTGTCATTGAAAAAATTCTCCGCTCCATGGATTCTAGATTTGATTATATTGTTGTAGCAATTGAGGAATCTAAGGATTTAGATTCTATGACAATTGATCAACTAACTGGCTCGTTGCAAGCTCATGAAGAAAGATTTACTAAGAAAAAGAAAGAAGTAGTTTTGGAACAAGCCCTCAAGTCAAAGTTGTCGTTAAATGAGAAGCAAGATGATTCCAAAAGCCAAAGAGGTAAAGACCATGATCGTGGAAGAGGAGGAAACTCTAGAGGAAGATTTGCAAATTCTCGTGGAAGAGGAAACTATGGAAGAAATGAAAATGGGTGGAATGAATCAAATCAAAGTCAAAGTTTTCGAAGTTGGAAAAGAGGACGTGGACGTGGCTATCAAAGAGGAAGAGGACGCGGTTATTTTGAATGTGATAACTGTCACAAACTCGGTCATTTAGCAAGATATTGTTGGTTTAGAGATGGAGAAAAACACGATGCAAATTGGGCTAGCTGAAGTAAAAACTCGGAGTCTCATAATCAAGATACTTTGTTGCTAGTATCTCAAGGCGGAAATAATGAAAATGTCTGGTACATAGACAGCGGCGCTAGCAAGCATATGACAGGTAACACAGATTTATTTTCCAAGTTGTTTGAAAATGATTATGGCGAAGTTAAAATTGGAGATGGAAAATCATATAAAGTTAGTGGTGTTGGTGAATTAGAATTTAAAACAAGACAAGGAAGTATTGAGAAAATGTCAGAAGTTTATTTTGTTCCTGACCTAAAAAGTAATTTGCTTAGTGTTGGTCATCTTTTGAAGAAAGGTTATGACATTTATTTTCATGACATGACTTGTTTTTTGTCAAAGAAAAATCAAGTCATTGCTAGAGTTACGGTGGCGTCAAATAATCTTTTCTCGTTGGCTCTTCATAATCAAAATATGTCATGTTTTGTTGGTGTTGACAAAGGAGTTTTCAAGTTATGGCATGATAGGTATGGTCATTTGAACTTATGGAGATTTGGAATTACTATCAAGGAAAATGATGGTGAGAGGATTGCCTAAAATTGATCGTATGAATGAAGTTTGTGAAGCTTGTCAATTTGGAAAGCAACATAGAACTCCGTTTCCCTCTCAATCATCATGGCAGGCAAAAAGACCATTGCAACTTATTCACTCAGATTTATGTGGGCCGATGACCGTTTCATCTTTGGGAGGTAAATTGATGATTTCTCACGAAAAGTTTGGGTGTATTGTGTTAAAGAAAAATCTGAAGCTTTTCAAAGATTTATGGATTTCGAGGCTGAAGTTGAGAATTTTTCGGGGTTAAAAATCAACACTTTGCGGACAGATCGTGGGGGTGAATATTTCTCAAATGAATGTGAGAAATATTGTCGAGACAATGGCATTCGACATGAAATGACGGTCCGTTATACGCCTCAACAAAATGGTGTATGTGAAAGGAAGAATAGAACAATAATGGAGATGGCAAGATGTATATTTTGAAAAGGAAAAGGTTACCAAGAAGTTTTTGGGCTGAAGCTGTTTCTTGTGCAGTTTATCTTATTAACAGGTCACCAACAAGGAGTTTGAGAAATTGCACACCACATGAAGCATGGTATGGTATAAAACCAAGTGTTCATCATCTTAAAGTATTTGGAAGTGTTGCTTATTCTCATGTCCCAGATTCAATGAGAAGTAAGTTGGATGACAAGTCAGAAAATGCATCTTTATTGGCTATAGTGAAAGAAGCAAAGCATAAAGTTGTATAATCCAACGACAAAGAAAATTGTGATAAGTCGAGATGTTCGATTTGATGAAAGTTCTTTCTTTGAAGAGATCGAAGTTGAAAAGGAAAATTTACCAATTTTTCCTTTTCAAGTTGAAGAAGAAGAGATTGGAAATGCTGAAACTAATGTTCAAGAAGAGAGTCCTCCCGGTTCTCAAAATTCTTCTGCAAGTTCTTCTCCAAGAAGCCCGATAAGAAAGACAAGAACTCTTCAAGAGTTATATGATGTAACAGAAGAGATGGTGCAAAATGATTTTGTATTTTTTGCTTTCTTTGCAGGGGAAGATCCAATTTACTTTGATGATGCTTGTCAAGAAGAAAAATGGAGGAAATCCATGCAAGAAGAAATTAGCTCCATTGAAAAAAAGGACACATGGGAGCTTACCGATTTGCCACCACACAAAAATTCTATTGGAGTAAAGTGGGTGTACAAGACAAAGATGAATCCGGATGGGTCTATCAACAAGCACAAGGCAAGATTGGTTGCAAAAGGTTTCAAGCAAAAAGAAGGTGAAGATTTTAGTGAAGTATATTCTCTTGTTTCAAGACTCGAAACTATTCGGTTGCTCATTTCTCCTGCTGCTCAAAATGGTTGGAAAATGTTTCAAATGGATGTAAAATCCGCATTTTTGAATGGTGTTCTTAAAGAAGAAGTTTATATTGATCAACCACTTGGGTTTGTCAAAAAAGGTGAAGAGAATAAAGTGTACAAGTTGAAGAAAGCGTTGTACGGATTCAAACAATCACCGCGGGCTTGGTACAGTCGTATTAATTCTTACTTTGAGAATTATGGATTTGAAAAATGTCCATATGAGCATACCCTTTACACTAAAGGAGATTCACATGGAAATTTTATTATTGTTAGTCTTTATATTGATGACCTTGTCAATGAAGGAGATGTTCAAGTTGAGTATTGCAAGACAGAAGATCAAATGGCGGATATTTTTACGAAGCCGCTTGGTGGGAATTTTTTCAAGAAGAATGTTGAAAGATTGGGAGTAAAAAGTAAGTTTAATTTAAAGGAGGCATTGTTAGAAATAAAATAAATTAAACTTGAATAATTATGTTTAAGTTTATGATTAATTCATGTAACCACCAAAAGATGAAAAGTTTGGTGATTAATGTCTAGTAACCACCATGAGTTATGAAAGGTGAAGAGTTTAGTGTTTAATGGAGTAGTTATATAGCTAGTTATGAATCTCATAACTTAGTCTTTATATTGACATTACTTTTGAGTTGTAAGGTGGTGAAAAGAAAATATTCAAGAAATAAAATAAAATTGTGTTCTTGTGGTGTCAAATTTATCTCCTATATTTTTTTTACTCTACAATTTCATCCATGTTACTGGTTACTATTTGAGTAAATCAATATAATATAACTTTTGAAACAAAGACCAAGAATCACGTAAACTTGTACCTGCCTTGGTCTTCTTTTGAAACACATCATCAACAATACCCTTTTCCATCCTACTTTGCGTGTCTATCATCAACCTAAATGGATGATCCTTAATTAATTATCTCATGTAAATTATATTTTTAATCATTCTAAGAATTATATCCCTTAGGTGGCGTTTGGTTTGCGGGATTTCAGAGATGTGATTTTCATTTGAAAATTCTTTTCTTATCATGTTTGGCAAAAAAAAATCAAGAGATTTCCTTTTCCTTTAGCATTTCAAAATCCTTCATTTTAAGATTTTAGAATTCTTCCATACCCTCTATTATTTCATAATCTCGTATCTTTACATTTCGAAATTCAAACCAAATGACAATATTACTTTTATCCTCAACCTAACCACCACCTACCTATACCCATTAATCCTACCCTACCTTACCAACACCCACCCCACCCCACCCTATCTAACACTACCTACATACATCAATCCATTCTACCATATTCTACCGTACCTACCCATCCTACCCCTACCTACCATACCTACCCACCCTACCCATCCCCACCCCAACCCAACAAGACATCGTATCTTACTCTCACTCATCCTACCTCACATATATCTACATATATACATACCCACCCCATACTACCACTTCTCACCCAACCCTGCCCACCCCACCCTTACCTACCCACCTACCTTAACCACACCAATCCCACACTAAATATACATTGTATCCTATTCTCACCAATCCTACATTACCCACATCTACCTACGCACACTCACTCCCACACTACCCCTTCACATCCCAGCACACCTAACCCACCCCACCCACCCCTCTACCTACCTACCACCCTACCCCTACCAATCGACACCTTGACCACCTTTTACCATACCTTACCTTACTTCTTGTACACCTACCAGCTTTACCGATATAATTTGATACATTTGCAAATAAACAAGATTTACAAAATATATAATTGAATTTGAAATCCTGCAAACCAAACACATGACATAATTCAAATCTGTTGTGTCCCACCTTTTTCTCTGCCTTTTATTCTAGAAGCTTGTTGGGTCACAATTGGGTAATAACTTTCTTACCTTTATCTTTTTGTGAAAACTGAGAAGAACTATTCTGTTGCTCTTTATCCCCCTTTTATGCCTTTATCACATGCTACTATTTTAGTGTAATTCCCTGGCCAAGTTGGCTTTGATTGGAACCAGAACGAGTTTAGGAGGTGAGGAGTGCACACTCATATAAGTTTAGCCAAAGTCAACACCCGGACGTTATAACGAGCGTCAAAGAGGATGCACCCATTTCCAGGTCCTAGGGGCAGCACCCATAGCGGGGTCTAAGGGGCGAAGCCCTTGGCGGTGGTTCTTAACAGCTTAGTTGATGTTAAGTTGAAGTTGTTAAGACATTAATGGATGTTAAGATAAGACAACTTATCTTCACAACTTTGTTTGCTGCTTATCTTAACAGCAAGACTCGGTGTTGCTATCTTAAGGTGCTGTTAACGTAAGGCTTTTTCCTTGTGAAATTTGCTATCTTAATGGCCTTAGTGTTCTTAAGATAAGGCAACTATTAAGAAAGTGGCGGTTTCAACCACTTTAGTTGGTTGAAAATGAAGTTAACCTATCTTATCCACTTGGTTTTCGTTGGCAATAAGCAGTGTATATATATATATATATATATATATATATATATATATATATATATATATATATATATATATGCAAACGAAATTATTAGTTTGGACTAACACAATTTCTTGTGATTATCCCATAGCAATATTTGGATACCAAACTATGATAAATAATTATTATAAGAAAGTGACTTGAAAACATCCAAGTGATTCCAAGATCGATTCCATCTTATTTCATCCACCATTTCTAACATTACATCAGCATATGTATTAACTACGTGCTACCATTGAACCTGCTCTTGAATATTTACAACAACCTCATTTTCAACATCATTTTGCTTGCTAGCAATTCTCTTTTGACACAAAGAATCACCAACTTTATCAACCTGACCATGAAAAACCCCAGACCTTTCACCTACATTGCCACCATTAAGGCTACCCCTCCCACCACTATTTTCGAGCGACTTTACATCAGGTATAGTTGGTAGGATGAAGTGGGATGAAGGCTTAGTGAATATAGCAAGTGTGACGGGGAGGCGGCTCGGGCGTAGTGACCACCCCTTTCATTTCTAAAACCTCCCCTACCTCTATTTTGATATATGTTGGTGATTTGTAACCAATATAATTTAAATGTAATGTAATAAACTTGTTTGACCAAAAAAATATTATTAAATACTGAACGAGTTAGGATGGTGCGGAGTGCACACTTGTTAAAGATTATTTAAGATTAATTACCCGAGGTCTGGCGGTTGGCCCTTTTTGGCGATTCCCGCCAAAATGAATCCGCACGTTTTTGGTCATTTGGACGGGGCTGAAAATCAGAAGCGATCCTCCACATTCTCGGTTTAATTTTTTGAGTTTTATCGGATTGAAATTTCGAGTGTACCATCGAAATACTTCGATTTGAAAGTGTTCTTCACGACTCTCAGATTTCCAAGTATTTGCAATCCTCCGAAAATCAACAGTATATCAATCATATCCACAACATGCTTTCCACCAAAAAAACCCATAACTCCCTCTTCAACCTTCTTAACTAGTACTCTACCCCTGCGTTACCCGGGTTGTTTCGTTTATAAACTTTACAATTTTTTGTAGTGTTTTATAATAACATAATGTATGTTTTTATATATATAAAACTTTATAATATCTTTATACTTCTTTTTACTATGAATCCAAGATCTGACGACTCAAATTAATAACATTGTTTTTCAACGAAAACAATAGATAGTTATATATTCTTAATTTTATCAATGTAATAGAAATTGATAAAACCTTCTGAATTATTTTTATCAGTACGTATAATTTGTATTTGTCATTGTGTAAAAAACTAATAACATTTAAAAATGTTTTAATAGTCAATTAATTGTAATCCTTAAATATTCTAAAACTATCAATAACAATAAAAGTTCTTGGATTGGTGTATGCCATAATTTAAGTCTTTTTAATTGATTATTAAAAAAATTTACTATAATTTTACATATTTATGCTTATAAAATTAAAAATGAATGGTGTGTGTATGTCTCTCTCACACACACACACACACACACACACACACACACACACACACACACACACATATATATATATATATATATATATATCGAATCATGTTCATCATCACACCTATGAGATTATAGCGTACCATAATGTGAATGATCATTCATATATATATTTTTTGAATAGACATGTATTACACAATATTATAAGACTTTTTTTTTTCAAAAGGACCAAGATTATAAATTTTGTGAATGGTAAAAAAAGATCATGTGAATATATGCATTGAGCATACTCAAAAATCAAAATGAGTAAATAATTAAGATGTTTAATTATCATAACTTGTTTTACAAATCTTTTAAATGACATTAATTTTAAAGTTATATATCTGGTAATTAGTCAACATAATTATCAAAGTAGTGTGTTCGGAATTAATTATTTAATTTCAAAAAAAGGTATAAATATATAACACGACCTTGTCCAAATAAGTTATTATTTTGTAATATTTACCTTTTATGATATAACTGAAGAATAAAATATTTAAGTACTTAGTTGATTAAAACATTTTATAATTAAATAAAAACAATAAATTATTTCTAACATTTTAGTAATATATATACTAACTTATAATATTTAAATAAAAGATAAATTATTATATTTAATATGATTAAGATCAAGTTATTAAACAAACGTTGAAATTAGCTTACTCAAAATAAAAAATAATAAGAAAAAATAGTATCAACGAAATACTCATCTAATATTACTTTTAAAACTATATATATTTTTGTCTGCAATGAGAGTTAAACCCCTCACCTTAACACCTTAAAATGTAACTTAATATCGACGGTGACGTGTTATTTTTTTTTTCTCTCTACTCTGTCGGTAATATATATAATTGGAAATATATATAATTGGAAAACTTTAATTTCTTTTCGGCTTGTGTTCACAATCTTTCGAATGTTGACCAAAAACTTTACAAAATTCACACCAAGACGTACGACTTCCATTGATACTCTAACTTAAATTCAGCTTCCGCACAACTTAATTTGTTATCACCCAAAACCTCAACCTCAACCTCAACATGTTGCAACCACGTCTCAGCCTTAGCATAAACCTCAATCAAAATCCTTGCAAATCCAGCCCTCCCGGTACCTTCTCTACACATCTGTTCAATTTACTACTTGCTATACAGCTCACTCCAACATTCAACCAAAGCTCCAAAGGAATATCAAAAACTTTAACCCATAACCGGACTCTATCAATCACAAGTCTTTCAAGACTCAATCCAGAAGCCATGGACCATTTTTTGTTCGAAATCACAGGTTTATACTTCCCAGGATCATGTTCTAGCCCTTCATCATGGATCAATTATCATTCTAACAATATGTAAAAATAAGAACAAGAAGTGGGTTTGATCCCCTTTGAATTTCTCTGTTTATTTCATAATTTGGGGACGGGATTTACTACATTGATACATATATATAGAATTTGAACCGGTGCTTCCTAGGAGTCACACCTACCAAATTAACTTCTAATAACTACCAAATAACTACCTATTTTGTATTAGCACCCCGTATACTTTAAGTAATTACATAAATGACTAACTATCTTAAAACTTTTGCTTATTATATCCAACATTTTTAACCACAGAATTTATCCCCTCCTCAGTATTAAACTTGAAATAGTAATATCCAGAATCATTTGAAAAAACTTGATTCAATACAAATTTTTTCCACATTCTATGACATTGGGGATAGATACTTAACATTCAATTGGAAGCTTGGTACCTACAAAAAAATCCATATATTGTATATTTCCACCTATCCAATTCATTCACCCACATAAAAGACTTCAGTTGAGCTATTATTCAACCCAATGAAGTCAATTTCGGCTTAACAAAACTGAGATTAATTGGATCTCTACCACATTTACCTTTTAAGTGTTTCTAGTATTTCCTCAGAGTTAGTTTTCTGATCTACACCAGCACCAACTCCACCACCACCATTAGCCTGATTATTGAAATTATGACCAACAGTTTTCTTCAATTTCACATTGGATCGAACACCACTGGTACCAAATTGATTAACAGAAGCAGATATGCCATCTTCAGAAGCAAATATACGCTTACCAGATCCAACTCGAACACCATTAATATCCATAAAAATATCACCATTAACCATTCTGATGCAGAAAATATTTCAACAATAAATATGGTGTATACCACATGTGCAGATGTAATTTTTATTTTGTAATAAAAATATTAAATTTTAAAGTTTAATATTTGTATAACACTAAAATATATATTATGTTAATCTTTTTATTATATACCTAGTTTATTTACCCGTGTACTAACACACACACACACACACACACACACACACACATATATATATATATATATATATATATATATATATATATATATATATATATATATATATATATATAGATTGAGGTTCTATGGGGCACCATATGCATTAGGAACCAAATGGGAACCAAAAATGCATTGCTTGTTTACAAATGATGCAATAAGGGTAATATTGGAATACTTTATTTGAAAAAATTAATTATTCTTTTAATTAATAGATTAGGATTAAAATAGGAAACTAAATCAATCTCATTAACCATTCTCCATATATTATTCTCTCTCTCTCTCTCTCTCTCTCTCTCTCTCACACACACAATCGACCGACGAGTTTGAGAAGACGATGATGAGATGAAGATGAAAATGATGCATCACGTTGAACTCATGAACCTATGAACGTATACGATGTCAAGAAGACGAATACGAAGATGCATAGTATGAACACGATGATGCATAACCTGGTGCTCCATATGAACACGATGATGCATAACCCGGGAAAGATAAATACGAAGATGCACAGTCGATGAAGATGATGAAGCATCATGTTGGATTTTTGTTCAATTGGAATTTTTTAATTTTAGAAGTGCATTTTATAAATTTATTAGCATTTCATTCTTGATTATTGAATTAAATATTCAATCAATATAAATTTAATTTTGAGTTGACTTGATATATTATTTTTTTCGAAAATACCCTTATGCACATCTAATATGTAAATCGTGCATCATAATGCGTTCACAAATTTCATCTTTATTACCCTTTTGCCATTGTAATCTTAGTCATTCATTTTCTAGATTAAACGGTGTATATGGGTTCCTAAGTTGCACGATGCACACAGGTGCACACATGCTTGGGGGATCAAAGTGGGCCTTTGCCCAAGGCCCATAATTGGAGAGGCCCTCAAAAAAAAAAAAATAGGTATGTATTATAATATGTGTGAAAAAGGTAAGCTCATTTGTGAAAAAAAAATTAAATTAGGTATGTATGATGAAGTTTTTAGTTGTTTTAATTTTTTTTGGACGTTTATAATAATTTTTATCGTATTAGTGAAGTTTATATGGCCTCTTTTATAGTTATTGCACAGGACCTCCAAAATCTTAGAGACGGCCCTGATGTTTATTATGAGTTATTATATATAAAGATAAATTATTTATAAAATTTTATTACTTTTCTTGCTTTCTTGATTGATCGACTAAATGTATAAATAATAGTTACTTATTCTTAAACTTTTAAGTTTATTTTTAAATATGTGTTTTTTCATTGATATAATTTTATATTGTAATAAAATTAATTTCTAAGTATATATAGATAAGATAATTTGGATTTAATTTAATTTATATTGTGTTGTTGAGTACAGAGATATGGAGCTGAGATTCATTATTTAGACATGTGGATTCCGGGAAGCAAGATTCCAAGATGGTGGTTCAAAGAAGAACTAGAAGAAGGTTGCAGAATTGCATTTAAGATA